>VXBN01007158.1:255044-297537 GCA_013397395.1 Sinosuthora webbiana | reverse complement strand
CTTTGACAGCTTCAAGACAATTGGCACTTGCCCCTCCTTGTACAGTCTGCATCTTTCTCCCGCACCTGCCTCTTGCTAATTCTTCCTTTGAGTCTGGGGCTTTGCATGGCCTTCTCACGTTCTGCACAAAACAAAGAGGTCAGAAAAAAACTAGCAATAGTGTCCCTCTTTCTGATCTGGTTCCTGCATCGGTACTTTCTACCACCCACAGTATCGTACACTTATAGTCTGGGGAATTGTCTCAGGTATCTCTGAATGAGATATATGCAGGTATAGCATTTAGGACACTTTCACCACAACACAAGAAATGTTCTTAGTACAAATGCAACGGAATTGCCAGATTTTAAATGGAAAACATTAGATGTTTCCAAAATTTTCAGAATTTTCTGACACGGGGAGGTATCTTTACTCTGTATTTTTTCTCAGAGACTGAATATTTTTGGGTATGTTTCTCCTGCTCTGGACTGCTTCAGATCTTTAGGATTGAAAATGTCAGATGAGATGAACTAAATTTAGTAAAGCTACAACTTTTATAGTAAAGCATTCTGTTTAGGTAATCCTAAACATTGTTGAAAGATCAGCTACTGATCAAACTTATAAAAATGGAAATGTCTTCCTTGGAAGAAGTTAGTTGTTTAATGATTTGTTCAGCCCTAATCTCTGTCATTAAGGTTTAGTCTCTGATGTTGGTTATAGGGATAAACTGTAGCAACAGGAGACACATTCCAGTGCTGCTCTTTTGTAATCCTAATGCACTAGGATTACAAAAGACCAATGCACTAAGAACCCACTTCTGGTTGTAGTTTCTTGTACAGAGCTGTCAGCAGGCTGACCACAGTGTATTTCCATTAGTGCCTGAATTCTAACTTAATCACACTGTGTTAATAGTGGTGGCATAAATGTTTTTATTTGGTGTAATATTTTATTTAATAGAGAAATATATATATTTTTGAAGACATAAAAAGAGAATTTTCCTGTCAGTGGAGTCATGGATCTCACACAGCGTAATTTCTATTGTCAGTGGGTTTCTTTGTTGTTTTGGGTTTGTTGGTTTGGTTTAGGGTATTCTTCCTATTTCAAAGCATTTTGGCATGTGAACTGTTAGTAAAGAAAGAGCTGTTAGATGACGAGAGGATTAGAAAGCATTTGGAACTTGGCAAAAGAAGACAAATTCCATCCTGGATTTTCAAAACAGAAATCATCTCTATGAATCCAGTTTACACTTTGGTGCATTTCAGAAAGAAGGAAATTTCCTTCTATAATCTAGATTTTATTCTAAGAATTTTAAATAGTGAAGAAACACATGATTCTGACTGCTTGCTTTTTGCCTTGGTAATATCAAATATTAATGAGAAGAAACACTATCATCTTTGGATCACTTGCAACAGTGGTACCATATAATTCATCTTTATCTTGGTATTGTTAATTGTATATTGCAAAGAGATCTTCAGTAGCTCAGTTAAAATCACAGATTAGCATTGCAGCCATAAAGGTTTCTAAACACATTTCTATTTGAAGAATGCAAAAAATACAATTCTTTTCACAATGGATGTGTGAAAAACAGCACAAAGGCTAACCTAGTAAGAGGAATAACACACAAAACTAAACCAGAAGTGCTGCTTTAATAAATTTTCCCCGTTTTTTAAATGAAATCAAGGCACAACTATGAACTTAGTAAAAGAAATGTCTTCTAATTTAAAGAGTGATGTTACATAGGCTTTTTTAAGTATTTTAACATCTTCCAGTATGTACTATTCTACATGTATAGTCTCCCCCTCTATTAACTATTAGCTCTGCTTGAAAATTATCTTACCCCGTTGCATACTTGTATTTCCCTGCCATGACAATAAGCTTTAGAAAAAACAAAGGCCATATTTCAAATGTAGCACAATCTTACATTTTCTCCAAGCAAATGATTCACTTCAAAGCTATATGAAAACTGACACTCTTCCAGTGAGAAGAACGCATTTTCTGTGTTCTGCATTGAGCCATTATCCGCAAACAGATTCAGTGACTGCTTTTATCACCCTATTCTTCAAACTCTTCCATATGAACAATGCTCACATCAGAGAGATAACTCCACAGATATTTTCTCCAGAAATCCTGCTTGGTTAAGTCTTTCTCATCACCTTTTTTCCAGAATTACTCCTTTCCACTATCAGGATGCTATTGACTCCATTAGTCAGAATGACAAGTCTAATCATGGAACCCTTTCAATCAATGAAATTATTATTTTCAAAAAATGAAATTCAAAAGAAAAATGTTCTTTGGATGGCTTAATTTAATCCATATTATTTCACAGAGTGAGTTGGATGAAGGTGAAAGGGGAGGAACAGAAACCCCATAAAATAATTCTGCCAAAGGAGAAGCTGTAAGGTTGAATCATAGCCACAGTGAGACTCTGCCAATCCCTAGGTGTTGCTCCTCTTTAGTGTCCACCCTGTACAGTGATGTGTAGATATGCCCAAGTTAGCTCCACATAAAATTCTCAGCAGAATAAATTTTTTCTACTGCTTTGGTTAGGCTGCTATGGCCTTTATACCTAGTTCAGATAGAACCTGCTGATGTAACTGCAATCTGTGCACTGGAGCACTATGTGACAACCTATAATCCAGCTAAAGTGCAATCATGCCATTTAAGATATGACCCTCATGATTATGTCATTGTAAGTAATGCTTGCAGTTGATCTAGGGTGCAAAAAATTCTCTGAGTGAAATTGTAATCGAGAGCCATCAAAGTTTTCTCTGTCTTATGAGTGGCAATAGTTTTATCTTTTGCATCTACTTATTGCATGTACTGTTACTATTATTTGTATTATTGTACTATTTTAACATATTAAATTTCCAAGGGAAATGACCCATTATCCCTGTACAAATAGACAATACAATTACAATACAAACACTTTCAGTGTGCGTAACATGTCCTCACAAACACTTTTTACTTGAGTAGTTCTTTTGGAAGCAGCATTAATCATTCTAAGGATGCCTCACCTTTTTTTTCTGGGTGTCAAATTCAAAGCTGAAAATCATTGCATCAGTGAAAGGGACTACTGTTTTCATTCAGCTGACAATAAATATTGCTGTAAAGTGCATTCAATCCTTCAAGGACTGTTTTATCACCATATGTGATATCTGATCCAGTGGAAAAAGTGCCTAATGATCATTTAAAAATCTTCAGAGTAGATTTATTCAAAACATTCCATTTAGAATGCTCCAGCAAGATAAAAGCACGTGAAGTGAAAAGGATAGTAAATCTGTTGTACATTTAAAAATTGATTTGAGAGCAGTTCAGGATGCTGAGTTAGAAAAGAGGATTTTATTACAGAATGATACTTGTAGATTAAAGTTCCAACATCAGAGACTTATCTGATATGAAAAAGCTTGACAGATGGTTTTGGTGGTATCCACTGGCTGCTCCTCTGTATAGCAGAGAAACTGAGGTGCCATTATAGCTTTACTATAAATGGAGACTGTAACAATTTAAGCAAGTGGAAAATTTTCTGATCATTTAATGAGACCAGGCCTGCCTTCTACACTGCTGCTTTCACCTAAGGTGAAAATCAACATGCATGAAATGCACTTCAAAGAATATCTAATCTCATGTCGCTGATGTGACACTGAGAAGTCTTCCTCAAAAAGAATATATCAATACAGTTACAGCTAAGGAGCTCACTTCAAGCAATTAGCTGCCACAAGACAAATGAAAATCTAAAGCACTCTTTCATTGCCAGGAGTTACTGAGTAGTAGAATACTCATTCAAATACTTTTTTAAATGACATGTTTTAAGAATTCAAAGACTTAATGTCATTTGACTAAACATTTTCATGAACAGGTTATGAATTTGGCTTTTTAGGTCAACTTCAAAATTATTTAGTCAATGTTCATTACGTAACCACCAAAATTTATAGTTTCCCGGGTGAACATTATAGCTAAAAACCTAGTTAACAGACTTGCCTGACTTATATTCCCAGATTGACAGGTAGAAATATCAGGGTTGGCTGTGAGAATCTCAGAGTCAGATTCACTAAGTTGCTGCAAAGTACTATACTAGAAAACTTAGTCCAGCTAGCAAAGAGAAGAAGAATATATTCTACCTAGAATAACCCAAGGCTGGGCTGGCATCCAAAAAGGATGAGCATAATGCAAGTTTAGAGTAAGAGAGTTTATGCAGTAAGCTATTATTCTGGTATCATTGTGCAGAAGAATACAGATATGGCTGCTGTGACTCTAAATAATTACTTTATTAAATTACTAATATTTTAATGGTGAAAGTACGCTCTCCAAATTCAAGAAGGCAACTTGTAGTGTTTTGTCATTTCACCTGTGCTTTGTATATGATTTTTCTCAGGCTGTAAGTTTTGCAGGCAAAGAACTCTTTTTCTGTAAGTGAAAATATACTGATAGCAACCAAAACTCAAAGTACAAAAAATAACAATGTTCAGCTTTTAGAAAAGGTTATTTTCATGCTGTTTTCTATGCATTCTGGCTTCTGTTAACATAGCTGGATGATAACTGCTGATTGTAGAGAAAAATAGACACAATTCTCAGGCATTTAGTGCCACAAGAATTTTCTTTTTCACTGTGTACAAAAATGGATCTAAGTTGTTATAGGAAAACGTGCCATGTTATTTCCACCTCTTCTTAAATGTAACAGCATTCCAAAGTTTGAAAGTTTCATGCTGCTTCAGACAGTAAGTGTTCAGTCTTCAGACTGTGGCTATCAGTTGATTTCTAAACTTCCTTAGGATTCTACAAAAGCAAATTTTGATGGTAAATTTACCATCACTGTGTGGTCAGATGCCTTTCAGTTTCAGAGATATGTTGGGACCACTAAAACAGTTCCTCACTCTGGTGATTGTTACTTGGGATAGTCCTGAAGCAACAGAGAAGTACTGAGGTCACAGCAAGAGTGCCTCAGGTTGAAAATAAATACCTTGCTCCCCTTGCACAGCAGGAAGCAGAATTACACACTTCATTTGGCAAAGGCTGCTTTAAAACATCAGAATCATAGCACAGTCTAGCTTGGAGGGGACATCTGGGCGGCACTTAGTGCAGCCCACTGATCAGAGGAAGGTTAATTGCAAAGTCAACTTGGGCTGTCCAGAGCCTAATCCTGTAAATCTGTAAGGACACAGATCCACAGACTCCCTGGACATATAGTTCTATTCTCATTGTGAAAAGTTCATTTTGCTTTATTTTGCTTTGTAGCAGCTGGAAGAAAAGTGGCAAAATCCTCTCTTGAGTGAGAGCACTATTATATCATGTAAATGAATTGGCAGCAGCAGGATCAAACACATATAAAACATTGACAGAGACACCAATGCTGCCAGAGAAAGGCCTCATCTCTTTCATTCTGCATTTGCAGGGCATGGGAAAAAGAGCCACTAGAGAGGTAATGCCATCTGTGATGAGCAAACACTTACTGTTTTGTAGATTCCTAAGATAGAAAAATTGAGCCAAAAGTCATCTTTAAGAAATTTATAAAAAACATTTACCCATATTCACTTCTGCACTGCGTCCAAAGCTGAAGTCAAGCAAAGGCCCTAAAAATATGTGTCTACTTCTTCAGCTGGAGAAGTTTCTATGGTTGAGGCCATGCAATGACCACATAAACACAGAATCTTTTAATGTACTGGCAAATATTTAGGCCTCTTGTCACTCAGCTGGCAAAGAGAGGTGAGACTTTTGGCAGACAAAAATGAATAGACTGTAGTACCAAGGGAACACAAGCTATATTTTCCTTTGATTTCAATGCAGTTCTTCATTGGGAATGTGACAGTGAGTAATGGCTTTCGCTACTCACCTTTGATGTTGGATCAAACTGCAATGCATATACTATTCTAGTGAAGCACAGGAGTCAAGGTGCTGACACTACTTGATTTTCTTTCAATTGTAAGATATATATTCCCCCAAGGGAATCTTAAAACAGGAAATGAAGGGAGCCTTTCATCCCTGTGATTGTATATCATCCCAAAACCCTGTGCTCTGTGCTGCCCAGAAGCTATAAGAAAAGTCAAATGAATCAAATTTGCTGTACACACAAAATTGTGCATCTTTTTGAAGGTTTGTTTTTGAAGTGCAATCAAGTTTCTACATGAGGTAAAAATGGTTTATGGGATTAAGACTCCACAAAATCCCACTCCCTGAAAGCCTTTGAAATCAATGACATGCATGAAGTAACAGGCTTGGTGTTTACAGAATCAGGGAAGGTCCCTCCAGCACCCTTAATTAGGAGTTATGCTATGATATTTTTACATTCATTCAACTTAATCCAGACAATTCCCAAGTCCCAAACTCCTATTGTAGAAATGCCTTGCATTTTCAAATTGTTTTGTGTTTGCATATGATGATATGATGGGATGACTGTCGAGGCTGAACGTTTTCTTGGAGAACACTGAAGTTTCAAAGAAATTCCAAAATGGGTAAACATGCTCAGTGTCACTCTTCAGCATGGTAGTCAGTTTCATTTCTAAGAGAAAAGCTCTTATTCTTGAAAAAATAAATGTCTTTTGTACTCCTACATGTCTCAATTTACCATATTCTGGGTGGAGTGGCTCAAAAATAATATAAGAAATATTTGTGGGTTTAGTATATGGAGACAAAGTAGCAGAAGAATGAATGAATGTACCAAGTACACTTCTATAGGGCTAAAAAGGAATGAGAAAATTGCAGTGGGCTACTAGCAGGACAGGGAATGGCCTAAATAGTTCAAGAATTTTACCCACTGATAATTGGTAAGAGTATTTTTCTTGCTTGAATTTCCATATACATCTATTCTCATTTATTATATTATTGGAGAGCTGCTAATTCTCTTTGTTTTATACTTTCTGTCAATTCAGGGTTTAGGGTTCAAACAAAACGTAACTCAGAGACTTAGTTTGTATGAACCTTCTATTTTGAAAACAGGTAAAATACTCTACTGCAAGGTTTTCATTTATTTGATGTAATATCAAAGTTATTCTGTAATTTACCAAACCTTTGATTTATCATTTATAAGAAAGCCATGTGGTATGGCTTCAGTGAAAGAGCAGTTATCTTTCATTACTCTCTCTTGCTCTTCCTCTTCCACGATTTTGCATGTGAGAAAAACTCCTGTTTTTTTTCAGACTCATCTACTTTTCTTTACTTTATACTTGGGGAAAAAACCCTTAACATGAAGGATCAAGGTCTTGCTCTGCTTTGCTTTGTTTTTCTGTTTTATCTGGTTTTAAACATTATATTCTAGAAAGTTTTTCAGGTGCTCAGTGAATATTTCTGACCCTGTGTTTTTCAGAAAGGTGTGTTTTCATTTTGGTATGATGAGAGACACGATGATGTCTTTGAAAGTCCAGCGTTATTGTGTAAATTTATTCATTTTCTTTTGTCTATTGTGCTGTAGAATGACTAGGCCATATGAAATGGCTTCCTTTTTGACATTTTATATTTCTGTAGGGTTTGATATCACTATGCAGGGCTAATGGCTAACTTTCTTTTAATCTCTGTCTTCTGAGATATGCTTTCTGTGACTCTCATTTATGATGTAATAAATTTGGGGGTTTTTTACTCAGTAAGAGATTCTTGCTAAAATATTTAAGTGTTCATTTTATTACATCTTTCACTTTTTAAAGTGTTGGGGATTTTTTTTTTTTTTTTTTTTTTTTTTTGGTTTTTTTTTTTTTTTTTTTGTTTTTTTTTTTTTTGGTAGGTTCAGTTTGATTTGGTTTGGCTTTTCTCCTTCTTTTCAAAATACTGAGCTTTATTTAATTATTATATATATTTTATGCACAGGTGGCAACTAGCTGGAATTTCCCTCTCTAACTGAAAAAGTGAAATAATCTTTTTTATGCTATTGACAGATATTTAACTATGTTTTGCCATTTTGTTTTCTAGGCTGTTTTCTTTATATCTATATTAACAAAATCTTAAGATGGATGAACTTTGCAATGAGTAGGCTGTCTGTTCCTCCTGTCTGATAGGAGGAAACAATCTAAATTCACATTATTTATAATCTTTGCAGTGTTTTACTATGTCAGTAGTGTTTTGTTTTCTCTTTTTGAAGAAGATTATGACAGACAAGAAATGACACGGTTGTGAGAAGTAAAGATTTAGGGAGCAGCAAGGTAGTGGCCTTAGAGCAAAGTGTTGGACAATTGGGTTGGATAAGGAATTCACATGAAGGAAGATCAAAAGGATGTTGCTCAGCCATTTGATTTTGAGCCTGTAATTCAGAGATGTAACCGGAGTAGCAGAAGGTCTGATGCTGCAGAATCAATAAGGGGTCTGCAGAAGACAAGCAGAACTCCCTTCGATGAGATGTATGTCATGAACCTGAAGGTCAAGTCAGCGGTTGCTTGGTAAGAAAACAGTGGAGAACTATCCCATGCCTATGTATCCTACACACTTATCTATGCATCCTATGTAGATACCTGTGCCCTAATAGAAAAAACAGTAAGCCACTGTGACCAAATAATTCACATTTTCTCTGTATGAATATACTGTCACAGCAGCTCCTTTCAGTAAAATCCTTTATGATGCCAGATTCCCAGTTACATGTGCTAAAAAAATGTGGCAGGTATTTGACAGTGAGAGTTATTAACTTTTCAAATTTTGGTAAAATTTAAGGTCTTGACAAAATCTAGATGTGACCTAGGCCTTCAGTGTCTATCTTTTCTTTGTTCAGAATTTTTTTCCGACATATTTTATAGAACATTGCCATAACTGCTGTCATTTGTGATTACACAAAAGACTATGCCAAGGTCCTAGTCCTATTTTTTATTCTTCAATATCTGCTTAATCTTAACGTGAATAGAACTAGTGACTCTTATGAAATTGACTTCAATGGGAGAGCTCTGCACATGCAAATGTGATGGCAGAATTCAAGTCTAAGATTACAAATAATCTGTTAATAAAATGAGCTTAACTCTCATTGCAGTTAGGCCTTAACTGCTTAAAAGCTTCTAAGCATGATCACAATGAAAGACAAAGTACTAGACCTCTTTTCATGCCCTCTCACTTACCTGAAGTGGTAGCTATTCTTGTATATCATACAAAGCAGAATCACCTTCTTCATTTCTGCTGAACTGGTGGTAGAAAAAACAGATTATGTCCTTTCAGACCTAAATACTGTGAAAAAAAACCTATTTCTTTTGGTGTTAGTTATTTTTAAAACAAGCAAGCAAACAATCCCAAAATAAACAAATAAAACACAAACTCAAAACACACAAACCAAAAAGAACACTCTAAAGAAACCCACAAACAACCCTCCAAAAAACCCAAGCAAACAACAAAAAAAAAATCCAAACCAAACAACAAACCAAAAACCAAACAAACACACAAGCAAAAATATTCCCAGAGAAGAGGAGGTACCACTTCTCTAGCAGATTAATGCTGCTGCTGGAACTTTGTGACATTTCACATCTTTATAGAAGCATG
This sequence comes from Sinosuthora webbiana, assembly GCA_013397395.1. Classification (NCBI taxonomy): domain Eukaryota; kingdom Metazoa; phylum Chordata; class Aves; order Passeriformes; family Sylviidae; genus Sinosuthora; species Sinosuthora webbiana. The sequence goes on along the minus strand of VXBN01007158.1, from coordinate 288,126 downwards.
ATTTAGCAGACTGTGTGATCTGTTGTTTTGGTTTAAGCAGTCACCCTAGGACATCTGTGTATCTGGTATTCTTGAGGGATGCCCTTGTTTCTCCATCTATGTCTCACTCATTTCAATGGCTTTCCCTCTCCTGTCAGCTAGGGTTAAAAGCTTTTAAAAGGTGTGTGGGGTGTAACTGCCTATGGTCTAACCTTCACCTGGCCATAGATCTTTCTCTTCAGTCATGCAATTCCATCTTCATGGAGAATACTGAAAGAATTTGTACATCACAGAACTTGTTAGATCCATTTGCTTTTGGACTTCATTAATTCATAGAACCATTTCCATTTCACATAGTACATTTTACTATTATTGCAAATAGTTTGTAGTAAATATCAACTCCCTTTATAGTTTCTATATTTATATTATTAATCATGTTAACCTATTCTTTTCTGTTATCCTTTCCACTCATGAAAGAATTGCTCTTAAATATGATTTCTTCTTGTCTTGTCTTCTTATCATCATGAAAGGCTATAAGAAGATTATTTCATATTGAATGACATTTTAAGGAAGGCCACCTGACCCAAAAGTTATTTGCTTAGAGATAATGAACTCTAAGCTAAGGAGTGCAATTCATCTTCACATACATTCCAAGACTGATTTTGCCAACCTTTTTAAGAAGCATCAAGTTTTTGGCTATAAAGCAGGTCTGACAGATACATAGGTTTGGTTCACAGTTTGGGGAGTTGACAATGTCAGCCTCCCACAGTCAGGAAAAAAAAAAAAAAAAAAAAAGGCAGCCATTACAATTAAACTAGCTTGTGAGTTTTATTGTGTTATGAATCTTCTGCTTTAATTGAAGTAGAACATAGTGAAAAAGGATGGAGATGAAAAGGTAAGCAGCAGTGCACTCAGAATCCACCTTCTAAATGACATTCAGCAATGATCTTCAAGTTAAAATTTGGCTTTGTCCCTCTTTTGGGGGATTTTTGTGTCAAATACTGAAATTCAAGCACAGTATCTCCATGTTAATGTGTCTCCTATTTGGCAGACACAGACACCTCATTCTTCTACCTTGCCTTTCCTTGAGGTCACTGTCAGGGTGGTGGCAGACTGCATGGCTGAGTGAGGACAGAGATGAGGACACTGGTCAACCCCCCTGGTCTTTGCCTGCCCTGCATCTTTCTGCCATGCAGTCTGTGGTTACAGCTGTGGAAGGTTTGGCCTTGGCTGATTAGTAATCCAACCAGAAATAGATATTAGTAGAAAAGGCTGTTAAACCCAATTTCGTTTCAGTATTCTTTTTTCAGTTATGGAACAAAAATAGTAAAATCCTTTAAATACATATTTACTAAGAGAATTACTTCAAAATTCTTGTCCCTAACCAGCACATGTGAAGTTTACAGTCTGTTCGTCCTTCTCTTCTTGTTGAAGATGCCTCAGGGAATCATGACCTCCTAAAGCTTGCTGTGAAAACATTTGTATCTGATATACCTCTCCAAAATAAATTTTGCTCTCGTGAAGCTCTTTGGTTATATGTTTAGGTGAAAATGTCCTGACTGCTAGCTCCTCCTAACTGTTGTTAGTTCTCTGCAGCAGAACATGAATGTTTTTCCTGCACTAGAAGAATGATAAAATCTCTGGCTTTTGAGAACTGCCTTTGTTCTGAAAACTGATGTTTATATGAGGTAATCACAACAGGTTAATTAATCTGTATTCCAGACCTTATGTAGCTTTACTTGTAATGAAGAACCGGGTAAAATAACCTTTTCCCAACTCTACCTGATCTCACCATCTCTTGTAATTTTTCCAAAATTTTTTTCCCAGAAATTTTCTGTTGAAACCTGCCACACAGCGCTATGAAATATGAACAAGCAGACAATGTCAAACCTCTTTAAATAGTGCTTGAATCTCCCAGTTAGAAGCATTTTTACAGCCACTGATCTTTTTATAGTTATGTAAGATCAGTAATATTATGTAATTAAGTTATGTAAGCCTGTAATTTCCTTTATTCTCTTCGGTATTTCAGAGGGGTTTTTGCCATTTTCTTTACTTCCTCAGTATTGGATCCATAATTTAGGACGATTAGTAAACAGCCTAATTTAATTGAAAAAGTTTAGTAAACAGGAATTTCTATATTTATCAGAGAACATTTCAAATAAACTGGTAATAATGACGTGAGAAGATTTCAAATAACCAAGTAATAAACAGAATCATAAACAGAAAAATAAGTCGTCTTGTAAATAATTACAAAGGAAGAAACGTACTCTAAAGGAACAGATAGCCCTGGAACAGATGAAATAAAAAGAATATTTTTTTTTTCTTAAGGGAATCTTCTATTAATTTCTGCAGGCTTTACCAGATTGATACGGAGTGCACTGTTCCTAATAACATGGACAATGCAAGTAATCACCATGGACCAGCTGAATGCATCAAGTTTTGTCTCATCCTTGTAATCAGAACTCAGAGAAATGTATTTTATTAAATGTGTGAATGGCATGATGATATGTGGTGGGAAGGGAGCCATGACAACAGTAAAAGCAGCACTTACTGCCAAGTTGTAATCAATATAGATATTTTACCAGGGCTGGGTGGTGAGCAGATCTTCAAAACTGCAGTTAAATCACAGAGGCAGGCACTTCTATTGCTAGTAGTCTGGTAAGCCCATTTTGCACATATCTTTATTTTCAGGATTACTGTCTTGGACCAGAATTTCCTGTTGCCTCCATGGAATGTTTGGAATACTTTAAGTACTGATGGACTGATAGCTAGCTAGTAGCTCCATCTGACTCACTTGTTTTACTCAGCCAGGCTTCCCACTCGTTTCAAAGTTTCAAAGCTACATGAACTAAAAAGGGGCTTCTCTGTGTAACATTATTATCATTAGTATTATTACTATTAAAAATTAGCATTGGCTAACACTGACACTTTGCGAGAACATGTGCTTTTCTATGTTTTATCATGTATTTGCTTTCCAGTTCCATCCTACATCTCCTTGGTTTTTCACCTTGAATAAGCACCGTGTCTAGTGCCTGCCACAGTCTTCATAAGACTAGCAGCACAAGACAAAACCTTTAGAGCAGTGTTCCTTTGGCTGGAGAGTGCTCAGAGACTTTTAAAAAGGCACCTATTCAGAAGCAAAACGTCCTCCAAATCTTTTACGTGGCCTATTTTGTAGCATCTGAATTTCTTCTTCCTGAGTCTGTCACATGCAAATTCCTGTCTGGAGTCAGCTTGTAAATAGCATAAAGACAGGCAGTAGAATTGTTATATATTGTTGATCCAGTTTTTTATTTTCTTTTGCTGAAATTTTTGGCATTTGTGAGAGGATAGCAAATGATATGAATGGCACTTTGTTTATGGTGGAAAGTCTTTATCAAGTAGGAAGACTATATATCATTTCCTAGCTATGGTCAGAATTTTCTTCAAATCTCTTCAGGATTGTTTTCTTCACACTCAGATGCTATCAAAACAAACCCTGAAGGCACTGGTCTCCACTGATCAGAGACGTTTCCTGGGCACTCACAGTTCTGTCTCTGTTCAAATTCCAAACAGCTCTAATCTGACCAATGTATGTATTTTCAGCACATAAAAAAGGTATAAGTGAGAGAAGTTCTTGTAGTCAATGGAGAGAAATGGATGCCAAGGAAGGTCAGTTTAAAATACTGACTAGAATCATTAAAGGCTAGAAATCCAAAGGCTAGAACTAGAAAGTAGGAATATCTCAGTAAGTACTCCTTCCCTATTTTTTTGAGTAATCCAGCTGATCAGAGGTGTTTGGAGTATGATGCACATTAAAAGCACTATTTTTCCAGTAAAATAACACTGTCCCTGTTTTAAATTATCAAGGTATACCTTACATTTCTTACAGAGGTCCAGTAATTATTGTGGAAAGGTGTGTGACAAGTGGGAGATTTGGTGGAAATTATGGATATCAAACGTATTTTTTATGCAAAAAATCAAAGGCAAGATTGACTGTGTGTGAGTAAAGGGGTCAGGGAGGGATCACCTTGTGCCCATGCTGAGCCTTCTTCATTCCCACTGTGGAATGGGTTGTGCCTTGAGGAAGCCAGAAGCTGCCAAAGAGCCCGTCAGCCCCAAACTGCACAGCAGGTTCAGTTTGCAGGCGGTTTTGGTGATTTGACGAGAATACCAACGGTTTTAAAATTCTCTTTGGAAAACTCTCTGTGTGTACTTAACATCATGGAAGAGGTGGAAGCAGTTTCTTCTGGGCCCCAGAGCCCTGTGTTCTCGGGTCAGAGCAAGAGACATGCAGAACATCTTGCTCCCCTTGGTAATCAGTGGGATTCTGGAGAGCAGAAAATACATTCTCCTGGAAATTTGGTCAATAACCAAGTGAAAGTACAGTGGAAGTTGCTTTAAGACTAAAGAATTAGATTTTTGAACAGAAAATCTTTTAGATAATAAAAATCTTTTTTTTTCTCTCTAAACAGAACTCCGAGCCTTTCAACAGATTCTTCTTCAGAGCAATATAGTTGTATCTTGTGTGACTATGGTAGAACATAAAAGACAGAAATAAAATGAAACAAACAGGAAAAAAAAAAAAAAAAAAAAAAAAAAAAAAAAAAAAAAAAAAAAAAAAAACCAAAACAACAAGAAAAAAAACCACCAACAACTATACAGGAAAGAAGGGAGTTGAAGCCTAGCTCTGATTTTTGAGGCATCCCTGATGGTAAAGATACTTATTTAAATCCTTTCACTGTTTTGTCAACCAAAAATTGGCTTAGAAAATAGTATGGGAGGACATTCCTAGATGCAATCCTATTACAAGGTAAATGGATTAAACCTTACCAATAAAATCTTTCCAATAATCTAACAATAAAGAAACCACTACAAAAGGAATGAAGGGCTATTGACTGTGTTGAGGAAGCCACACAGACTTTATGTACTCTTCCAGGAGAGTCTGTTTGCCTAGACACAAATCCTCACAGTTTGTATTCATGACAAACATACCTCATGGACAATGGGGAGATAACAAAATCTGTTTTAGATAGCAGAAGTTAACACAAAGGCATTAACATGATTGTTAAATTTGCAGTTCCATATGTTTAAGTCATGAATTCTATATAGCTTAAGTTATAAATTAATCTGCATAGCAGTTAGAAGATCACATTATACATATGAGGAAAACAAGGAAAACTATGAGAAAACTTCCAGTGTGATTGAATTACATTTGTTGGGTTTTGTAAAAGTCAGCTTCTAATGCCAAATCTCTTTTTACTGAAGTAGCTAACATTAAAAAAAAAAAATAGCTTTCTCCCATTCCTCTCCTAAAACCAGCCCAAACCGCTTTTCCATCAGTCACGTTTGTGGCATTTTTCATAAAATGAATATAAAAGCAATTAATATGATTGATAAGGGCAGTCATTATTAGAATCCTCCATTTCTCATTAAATTTCTATACTTCATGGCACAAGAGTTATGTTTTCTATTGACTGGGGTTTTTTTTTATCTAAAACTCTTGGCATTTTTCTTAAGACTGAATATGTTTCTTAAAATTCTTTTAAATCATTCTCAAGTTTCTTCAGAGAGTAATTCTCACTTTGTAGATCACATGTGAGACTGATTCTACTTCACACTTAAACTCCATTTTCCTCTGTTGAAAAATGGATGGGTAGTCAAGATGACACAAAAAGCTATCTGTGACAACATTTATCAAAGAAGCAAGAGCAGTAGCTGTACCTTTGAACTGACAAAATTTTGAAGGAACAGCTCCAAAATATTCTGCCCACTCATAGTATTCACAAAAACAGCATCACATAAATGTGCATCCATCAGTATATTGTAGGCGCTTTAGAATTTAAAAATTTTCTTGTTAATCAATTACACATGGACATGGTAATTTGAACCTTTTGATCCTGTCTACATTAAATACATAGAAATCTTACGGCCTTTGTGGACAGAGCAGAGAATCACATTGTTCCTTTTAAAGATAGTGGAAGCTGAAAGCATTTAGCTTCTCACATGCCATGTCTAGTGCTGTCCCACACCAAATCAAAGCCTCATACACTTTGAAAACATTGCTAATTAATAAATGTTAGGAACCTGACACAACGATTGATCTTTATTTCAGAGCTCCAATGGTGAAATTTGAAAATCTCCTGAAAGGTCATTTGGATCAGTGCTTCTGTAAAATTATACCTTGTTTTGTCTAGCAGCCTTTAGTAGAATACATTAGACTGATAGCCACTTGGGCAGAAAAATGGACCTGGAGATCACACTGGAATGTAATTTTTCAATTTTCCTTCTATTTTGTCCTTTCATTTCTTTGTGCTGACAGTACAGAAATTAGACTATCTTACTACATTATACCATCCCTTCTTCTGGTACTGACATGAAAAAGCAGAGTTTAGAAAAATGGGAGTTAATAATTCCAAAAAAATGCACTGCACTGTTTCAGAAACCCATCAGGGTATTCTTTTGTTTAACTGTTGGGTACAGTTTATATTGATTTCTTCCCCCTCGATACAGAAGTCTCTAAGACCTCTCTAAATATCTCTAAGGTGTTTATTCACCTACTGGGTTGCCACGAATACAGACAAGCAATGGAAGCAGAAAAGGTATACCTTTATACCTATATATGTTTTTCACATGTTCCTTTAAATTTATGTTAATGTGTCAGAGTATTGCCGCCAAAGGAGAATCATTATGATATTCTCAGAGACAGCTGCATAGTGCACTCAGATTTTGATCTTGTTATGAGTAATCTTCACTTAAATGAAGGCATTTATAGGTATATTACAAGCAATTTATCATCTCAGAAATCAATGAAGGAAAACACGAAAGAAGCTAAAGCAATTTATCCCTGCCCATTCCCTTAATATAGTTTTACTAAAATAAAGGAAATAATTTTTTTCAGTTAAGGACAGCAGGAACTTGTAACGTAAAAACAAACAAACATTTTTTGAAACTGAATTTGTCTTCATTCTATGAAACTGAAGAGGCTAGTAAATGGCTTATAATTCAGTCTAAGGGAAAAAAGAAAGTATTGTTTTCAAAATTATTAAAGGTTTCCTAGAACTCTCCCTGGAACAACAGGAGGTCACTTAAGGTGATGGCTCATTTTATCATTATATTCTCACCTCTTTGCAGTTGCATGAAATTGGTAACATTAGGAGCCCTGCTGCTTCATTCCTAAAATCTCAGAGGAAAGACCTATGCCCTTTAAATTTAACTGAACTGGCTTTCCTGGAGGAGTTTGGAAGGATTAGGGAGGTTAAGAAAGAAAATGGGATTATGGTTTAGTGGCCAGACATATGGGTAGTGGAGACTGCTTTAATGCAGCAGTCTGAGGCCTCTGTGTCAGCCTGCTGCACTGTACCTCCCGGTCATCCTACTGGGCCAGCAAGCTGCTGTTTGCCAGATGGGGCTCAGAGGGCTGGGGACATCATTGCATTCAAAATGCCTCTGAGAGATTAAATAGTTTGCTTAAAATATGAGCTTCCTTAAAATTTCTGCACACATGTCTTTACATTCTCTTTCTTTCTTTCTTTCTTTCTTTCTTTCTTTCTTTCTTTCTTTCTTTCTTTCTTTCTTTCTTTCTTTCTTTCTTTTTTTTTTTTTTTTTTTTTTTTCTTTTTTTTTTTTTTTTTTTTTTTTTTTTTTTTTTTTTTTTTTTTTTTTTTTTTTTTTTTTTCTTTTTTCCTTTTTTTTTATTTTTTTATTTTTTTGTGGCTATTCAAAATTCTTCAATCCATTTTGTTGTCAAGGTTGATAACTCTCTCAGTGCAGATGGTGAATGGATACTGCATTTCCTGCAGTGTAATGGAGACATTTGGAGAGAATACTAACCCCATGATAAATTTCATCTGATAAATTCAATTTTTAACAGAAGAACTGGATCCAGCTGGTTGGCAGAGGCAATTCATGTAAGCAACTTTTGAATCAAATGCAATCAGAACACACTGACAGTATTCATAAGAGTCAAGTGAGGGTTCACAGGATCAAACCCACTAGGCTGTTAATACACTTTCACAACCAGCTCTTTATGAGCCCTTAATTCTGAAAGCAAGATTATCAGCTTCAGACTTGCATCTCACCCTTCTATGTGGCCTTAACGAGTACTTTAAAACACTTCAGCACAAAGGGAGAAATGTTTTTCTTGACTTGTGGATAGTACAAAGTTTGAAACCACCTTACCTTTAAAACTGTGGTCTCAGCATTGCTTTCAATTATGCCTCACACGAGATTGGAATGGAGCTGTCCTGTACAGTGAACTGGTTATGCAAGAGCACCCCCTGGATAAAGCAAAAAGTGAAATAATTTCCTCCCCGTCATTTGTGCAGGTTATTTTGGCAAAATCATTGTATTGCTTTGAATTGGCTTGTTTCACAGAATTGTTTTGTTTTTCCTGAGGACGGAGTTTCAGTGTGTGTACGTGTGTTGAGGGGCAGGAGGGAAAAGAGGAAAGGTGCTTTGCTGTTCATGCTCACTGCACACAGAGACATGATAGCCATTGTACAGAGTTTAACAGAAAATAGTCTGGGTGTGGTGCTATACAGAGAACAAAGTAGATAAACCTACCCCCACGTGGGGAAGTTTCCCAGCCTTACTTCTTCTCTCAAAGACTGATGTCTTTGAAGGCTTCTAGCTGCTGTAATTGGCAACATCCACAATACCATGTTAAATACAGACACAGAATAATAATTGTTTAGTTGTTTGCATGCACCATACCCTACTTTTGACCCTCACACACTCACGTCCTCACAGACACCCAGGCACAGTTCAAGGGTTAGCAAGGACCACAAATGGTTCCCACTGAGTTGCAGGGACAAAACTGCTCTTTTAAGGAAAGAAAATTCAATTATGACAAGCTGGGCCATGCTTCTTACTTTTGGACTGGAGAAAGTCTTCCAAGATATTTTAGCTAATTATTGACATTTTAGAGAATCAAGTAACATAGCCCATTGATAAAGTACTAATCTACCAGCTAAGAGATATGGGTTCATAACTCTGCTGTACAAAGAACTACTGAGTTCTCAAAGGTGTTTGTGATTAATCATTTCCAACAAAATTATGGTATTTATTTACATTTTTGTATCTCTACATAGTGATCCATGGAAAGCAAAGTGATTTCAATAGTGATTTCGTATGCCAATGAGCAGAAACTTTAAAAAGTGCAATGCACAAAAATCCTGTGGTCATGGAGACCATAATACTTCAAAAGGCAGAAGAAGTGTGCAGTGAGAAGATTGTTCTTTAACCTTCTTTCCCATCTCCTCATGTCCTAATCTGATATCTCTCTATTCCTTTGAGAATTCATAAAACACAGACTTGGGAGGATGCAGAGCATGCAGGCAATGCAGCATGAAATGCATCAAACACTGATCTTGTTTAAATACATATCTTGCCAGGTATTTAAAAGTTTTAATGATCTCATTGACTGAAATATCAGAAAGAGCTGTGTGAAAAAATGCCTTACAATTTTAGAGGAGAAAAAACCAAAAATGTCTGGTTATGTTTTTAACATTTTTTGTTATAACATGCCTTAATTTAAATGAGAAAGTGAGCACTTGTTTCCCTGGCATGTGTGTTAAACTCTGGAAAGTAAACAGCTTAAACTAAGCTCATCTGGATTACTTACAAAACTGCTTCATCATCTTTATGTATCTCTGTCTTTGACAGCTAAGCATGACATAGACATTGAACTATACAGGACCAGCACTTCACTGTAGTTTGCATAATTGCCATAGGTGCAGTCATCAGATAACAACACACATTCCTTACTTAGGCATGCTGTGTGATTAAAACAGAATAATATAGAAAGAAACTGAAAATAAAATACAATTTGAATGAAGGCTGTCTGTTGAGAACTGAGATTTGTATTTGAAAGTTATTATCAAGTATCATATGCAGTAACTGTATCTCTGTAGGCCCATAATGGAGATGTACATAGTGGGAGTGCAGGACTTCAGAGCCACTGTTTCTAAGGGCAGATAAGGCTGATTCTGAGCTAGGCATTATTGGAAATGTAGCAATTGTGGTTACCAGGTATTATTCTGAAGTCTCAGGTAGAGTTTGCTGTCATTCTGTTCCCATGTTTTTATTTTCTAGGTCCTCAGTTATCCTTTCTTATCTTAGCTATGATGCCTCAGAGAGGACTCCATGTGCAATAGCAGTAACAACAGAATATGGTGACTGCAGTCTTGTTAATGACTTTCGAACAACACAGAAATCAGAATTCTCTCAAATGTTTGAAATGTATCCTGAGTACCTCCAATACTATTTTTAAGTATTGTCTATAATACCCAAACATAGTTTCAAGGGCTTTTTTCCCTGTTTTAGATGTCTTTGACATAATAAATCATGATAGACCTGTTTTATATAATATACAAAATACTACATGTTACATCAGAATTTTGTATTTGCCTTGTTTTACTTATACACAGTCTTCACATACAGGATCTACCTTTCTGTCTCAGTGTACCGTTCTTTAAAATGCCTGGTTAATGTAGAGATGTAGGACACATCCAGATTTGTCTTTCTCTGGAATGACATTCCCAAGCATCTATTATTTCACTTTCCAATACCTCTGACATTTGCTCCTGGGTATAACAATCCCACTACATTTTTTGGCCTTCAGTGAATCTATCTCTTTCTACTGAAAAATTTCCTGCTGATTCCTGTTTCCTGGTAGTCTAAATAAAATAATGATTTTTGTTGTTGTTTAAAAGTTACAGAGGTGATGTAATTTTTAGGGTGGAGGGTATGTAAGATGTTGCTTTTTATAGCATACAACAGAGAGGATAATACATTTGACTGCAGATGCTGCAAATATAGGAGTTAAAACTGCAAGTCACGGGTTTTCTTTGCTTACTTTTATTTGGCAAAAGTCCAAAAGTCTAACACAGACAGATCTTCTGGTCCAGCCCACAAATTTTCCTTTGAATACTGTCATACTGTAGAAATTTTTGCTATATTGCCATTCATGCACAGACACAATCACAGATACATGAAGACTTGTTGTGTGGTGAATAGACACATCCACAGCTCACTTGCTGTGGATAATTTGGATGAAATTTCTTGCTTGACAGTGAGTCACTTACACAGGCAGGTTGCTCACCAAGAAGAAATAATATGTTCTTATTTTTCTTTGGATAAACATACCTGCTGGTTCACAAATCAAAGTAAACCAGTTTCATCACAGTTACAGAAGAAATCTCTGTAACAGTTTGGATCTCCTCTGCTGCAGGTGTACGAGCACATGTGACAGTAACATGAATTTTCTCAAAGGCCTTCACACTGCCTGTCATGTTTGCTCTCTCAGAATTCTGAAGAGGTATTATGGTCCCTCAGAATAACTTAAAAATATGTGTGCTTGTCTTTGGCTTGACTATCACAGTACGTGTACTTACTGCATGCTGCTAGAACTTCCTCATACAAAAATAATTCACAACTGAAATGCCTCTTTCTGGTCAAGGTTTCCTCATCCTGAATGCATGCTTAGTCTCTCCACTCCACATTCATAAATAGTTTGAGAGACTTCAAGCATCTGAGGTCATTGTGCTTCACACAATTGTTCTGTGTGGTGCTCTGTGAAGGAGATTACATGAGGGCAAGCTGGAATTCCTGGATACCATATTTCTCACTATTGAAGGGCTATCTCCTTGAATAAAAAAAGCAATAAGGCTATCTGAAGTGACCTTGGCAATTGTTCATGTAATTTATGACATTGTACAGCTAGATTTGAGTTCAAATCAAGCAGTCCTATAAAACCAGAGGGATCACTTTCAAGTCTGATAATGTCTCTGAAATGGGAAAAAATTGCTAGATGAAGAATACATTTTCTGAAATATAGCTCTGTGCATCAAACAATGTATTTGATTAGTATCTTCCTGCAATTTAACCCTGTCTGTTATAGCTCTGCATTGTCATCAGTTGCTGAGCTGTTGATCCCTGTGAGTATATTAAAATTGAACATATGTCATGGAAGAATGTTGCTGCTCAGTACATGTAAGTAAAGCCAAAAAGTAATGTAAAGAATCTCATTATTGCTAAATGAATATTACTAATGCAGCTACTTGCTGGTAGATAATGGATAAAGTATTCAACACCTTATTATTATAATAATAACAATAATAATCACCAATAATGAACAACAAAAATAACAATAATAATCATCATCAACTTTTAAAATTTCTTTTCATGCCTTTTAGCATGAAAAGAAAAGAAGACAAAAAGAAGAAGATGAAAAGAAGGCATAAAATGGGGTGCAAGGAAAAACTTCTCTCTCCCTCTTTTAAAAACTTTTTAATGCCATTCCTTAGTGAGAGAAGTAGGAGATCTTCAAGCTTCCAGGCCATTAGATTTTGGAAAATAAGGTGGTGGATAGTGGAGGGAAGCTATAAAAGCAGTGGAGAGGGAAAGCTGTCCCAGACACTGTACTTCATCCTGCACTTCAAAGAATTCTGTGGGAATAAGTGTGTGTTGTGGCTGCCACTGGAAGATTTTCAATTCAGCCTTTGCTTTGTGAAACCCCCAAAACTCTAAAGACTCAAAGCCAGAGCACACCACACTTCTGCAGGCAGAACAACCTGTGATTTGGACCTAAGCTAGTTTTAAATATGACCTTACTCTGTATTTACATTGCAGTCAAGAGTGTGTCCACTTTGAGACCAAAATATATGAATATGGACCAAAAAATGCATAAAAGATAAAATTCTTTCTTCCCCCAAAATGCAGTTTTCTTAAGGAATTGTGCAGCTTCCTACTGCCATGGTATCACAGGTCTGGCAGGCACCACTTAGTCATTCTCAGCAGACAAGGTCCTCACCCAGGCCCAAACCAGTAAATCTTCACTAAATGTGGAAGCTGAGTTTGCATTATCCTATTTATGTTTGTACCCACAAGATATCACAGGGTCTGTTATGAAACTTGGCTTCCAGGACTTGGTGTCTTACTGACAATGGATTATAGTTTGGATGGAGCCTCAAGAGATTTCTGCATTTCTGTCCACACTTAGAAAAAACAAATGAAAAAGAATACTTGGCAACAGGTGTTTTGTACGTGAGGAGTATATTTGTGCAGAGCCAAACTTTGTAATAAAGACTTTTGTCAAATATATTTACAGGGAATTTTATTATATCCATAAAGGGTACAGGATTTTTTCCTGTGAATTATATCCTTGTATTTCTGTTGTAAATATTCACTATTTTAAACATAAATTATATGTTTAACACCCAACTTAGGCTGCATGCTCTTCCAAGAAACAGGACACACCTTCTTCTGGTCCTCGTCCCATCAAGTTCATGGCAATGGAGTCAGAAAAACCCTGTAACCTGTTATCTCAGCTGCCATACCTTTTCCATGACCCTAAATTACAACTGAGAAATATTTTTTTCAGCAGCTTTCATATAAGAAAATAAAAAAACTATTAATTTAATATAAATGTTTTTGAAAGTGTGACATTTTTGTCTTATAAGAAAGACTACAATGTCAACAAACACCATTTAAAATTCTAATTTTCTTTAATTATATTTTGAAGCTTTTATAATATAAAACGTAATTTTTTAAAAGCTGAAATTGTCAAAATGTATTATTTAAACTGACTAGAAACTGTCATATTTCTTTATTTATTTAGCAGTTCAGGGTGAAGTTCAAACATTGGGAACTTTTGTAAAATATGATTCTTTAGCTAAAGAATTTGCCATGAGCATTGTTTGACAAGTGCTTGAAACTTTACTGATTTCAGGCTGCAGTTAAGAGGAAAGAGGTACAACAATACTCCTTTTTTTAAATTAAGTTCTATTTCTTTACGGGTAGCAATGTACAAAAACATTGTGTGGATTTGCTGTGTCTCATTACATTACAGCTAGCTGTAGTGCTTCAGTAATGCATCTGCATGAGACAAGCAAATCCTGGGTTAATGAGATCATCCATGGATGTGTGGTCTGCAGTCCAGCATCCACAGGAGGTGTAATGAAACCTGAATACATTGTGATTTCATCTATTTCTATGCTTTAAACAAAATATTTCCACAGTCTATATTTTCGCATCCTTCTAAACCAAACAAAAAGCAGAAGGAAGCGCCAAAAAAAACCTCTGTGAACCCAAGCACAACCAACATATATGTGAAAGAGCACAAAATACAAAGCCCAAAAACGTATCAAGCACTAAGCTTGAAGAGCTTTCAATAACCAGTGTAAACACAGACATTTAAAATACAATAAAGCATTCACTGGAGTCGGCATCAACAGGGATTTAGTACAAATTACCTGCAAACTGATCCAGGGCTAAGTACTAACTACTAGTGATGCTTGTAAATCCAGACTCCGGTTTACAAACTAAAGAGGTACTTACATAGTTCAGAAAGGTCACGGATTGCAGTCTATTTTGATATTCACTTACAACCAATGTACCTCCCTGTTGTTTTTGGATTTCTGCCCGAGGAAGTGGGGGAGGAGTTTAGCATAGCCAGAAAACCCTAAAACCTTCCCATCTACTAAAGAAAGTCTATTGTGTAAGACCTTCATTTTAGCTAAGAGCTTCTATTGTTAAACATTTTTCTAGGTTTTCCAGTTTTCAACAACTATTCTCTTTTCCCTCTCCTTTGAAGAAAGATAACATCCTGTCCAACCTCAAGCAGGGAACCCCCCCTCTATGTGTGCGTGCATTTGAGCATGAATGCTCATATGAGAATGCTATTCTCAACCCTTGGCAAACACTGATGTGGGTTTTTAAGCAACCGTAATTGAATTTGAATTGAACTCTTTGACTCAGGTGTTGGTACTACCCAGGAATTTAACATGCACCCATTTGGCAGAGGAGAAAACAGAGTAAAACACAGCACACGCTAGTTAGAAGGAGGATAGAAATAAGTGAAGTTTTATGTACATTTAAAAATCATAGCTGCAATCACAGAACCAGACCAATTTTCTGTTGCAGTAGGCTCAAGAGGAAAGAAGTCCTTAGAATAATAAATCTATCTTTTTCCAAGAGACACTGATTTCCTGTCTGTTTCTTTCTCTGTCTTTTTTTTCTGATCTTTCTTCCCTCCTGTCATAGGTGATGCATCTTCTGAGGAAAATACTAAAAGCAGGTCTTGCCATAGAATAATTGTCTTGATGGTAGATATCTTGCTGATATTTTATCAAATGTCAGTGTTTCAAATGTCCAGAGGCTGGAAGAATTTTGACAAAGCGTTTTTGTTGTCCTGGGTTTAATGAAAGTCGGTTGGAGATTTTCATGGTAGGGGATTCAAAACTATTCTGTTGCCATCAGGTTTTACACCCCTCTCCTGCATGGAAGGAGTGATAGTGGTGATTAGACAAGCCATATAAATTCATCTAGAATATTTCTGAGTAATGAGGAATCACATAGAGTTTTAATCCCTGCTTTCTTACCACTCCTATGACAATTAGAGCTTACCTCCTCTTGGTTACTCAATAATAAACACACTATCAATAAATTGTTAATCACAAGGGCTAATCCACCATTACATTTACTCTACAATTAGAGAAATTTTGAAAATGAAGGCTCAGATTTAACCTATATATTATGAGGAACCTAGCAGAAATATATATCTTATGATTGTATCAGTCCTATGCTATTTACAGGCAGTAAAAGATGGGTTCCAAGCCCAGAAAGGGTTTTGGTTAGATAGAATATTTGTCCATATAATCTCTAATTTTAGACTGGATGGGTCTCAGTCAATGTCCTTTTCCCTTGAAGATTAAAGTTCTACCATATGATGAAGTGAAATTAACTTTATAATGTCATTTCTGCCATGTCAGAATACATTACAGTAGTCTTCACCTCTCTGCAATGTAGGCAGTCTGAATACACATGGAAATAGTGTGCAGAAGATGTGAGCAGCCCTGAGGAGATTAGCTGGCTTTCTCCAGCAAGAGTGAGGTTTATGACTCTCTGTATCATGCAAGGCAGCTTTCCCCAGGTAACAGTGCTTATCAGTCACAAATACAATACTTTCAGGGTCTCAGGACTGGGAATTTTTTGTTGGTTTTTAATGTGCATCAGGGAATGTAATTAGATGTGAGGACACTCGGCTATCTGAATTATTAAATCGAGGGACTCAAGGGAGAGACATGAAAGAATCAGACATACAGAAAAGCACAATGCACAAGTTATGAATATAATTAGGTATAATTAGCAGTTTATGTCAGAAAATGAAAAACAGCTTTTCCTGACAGAAGAAGTTAAAGTTCAGCTCTTAAACTTCACAACACATAAAATAATCTATATTTTTCTTTCCTAATATTACTTTGAGAACAGAATAAGGCAACTTAAATACAAAAAATGTATCATTGCAACCATACACAATTTACAGACCTTTCAACCAGTAAAACATGTATTTAGACACTGTGGGAAAAAAAAAAAAAAAAATTCTCCTGAATTTGTTTTGAATAGCAGCTAGTGAACAACAGCCACTGAACTCCAAAACTGAATGAGTAAAACAAGACAAAATATAACCATGAAATCTGAGATAGTAAAACAAAGGCAAAGTTTGCAAAACCTTTGAGAATAGGAACAGGATTTTAATACAGCATTGAAAAAAAAAATGAAAAGTAATTCCTCAACCTTAAAATATGGCATTTTCCAAGACAATAACAAAATACTATCAATAAAAAGAAGCAGTCAATAAATGACTACAGAATGTAAAGACTCGAGTAGTCAGAGATGCCACACAAAAGTATCTGGAAATGCAGTGATCACAAATGCAGGACAAGTCAATTTTATGCTAAGGGTAAGGGTTGTCGAAAGGCTTGAATTTATTCTAGGGTGCATACAAGCCAAGAAAGGCAACTATTCCAGTGCTGATTCATATGTACAAACCACCATACAGGAAAATACAATAGTATTGATGCAAGGTCACTCTTCTTTACCTGTACTGGAGAGTGGGAGAAAGTGCTTGTCTGCCTTAGAACAATTCTGAGCCCAAATTTATAAATTCTACTGCAAGCAGAGAAAATTGTTTCTTTTCTCTGTATAATGTGCATATGCAACAAGAGGCAGAAAGAAATGAAATATGAAATATGACAGGCCATAGGTGGATCACTGGACAGTTTCAGTAAGGTTGAATAGGCAATGGCAGGACCCAGCAGACTGAAGAGGAGGTAAATAACATGCCAGTAAATGGAGAGTAAGGCTGGTAAAAATCAGTAGGAAGGGAGAGGGGAATACTAAGCAGAGGAGGGTGGTAGAGAAACTGGGTGCTTTTAAGTCTTTAGTCACGGCTGTCCTACTTGTCAGGAGGAGCAGTAAGCAGTGAGGTGTAACAAATCAACCACACGGCCACTACCTCTGCTGGAAAGGAAAAGGAAGAAAAAATGCCAGCCTCTTCCAGATGAAGCTGTATATGTTTCTGTACACATGATGAATATTCCCAAAGGAGAGTTTGACTAGGGTGCTGGCTGAATATGTTCCCCTTGCAAGCTCTCAGCTTTTTTAATATCTGTTAAGTCACCAGCATATTCTCTTTGCGTCATATCCCAAGGGCCACTTCATTTTCGACAGCAGAAGCACTCATAACTGTCTTTATTAAGCACTCATTTAGGAATACCTCTGAGGGAGAACCTTGTTTTTCTTATTTAACTTTTCCCTCTCTGCACTTGTGGACAGACCAGGACAGCCCATTAATATTACATTTGGGTCACACACACATGTCCTGGGCTCTCCCCTTCTGCTAGGTGCTTAATGTTAATGATTGTAGGATGAATGACTCCAGGGACTGTCACTGTTAAGCAGATAGAAAGTAAATTAATCTGACAGGTGACTGGCTGTCCTTCCTGTAGTTTGCCAGCTCAGGCAGAGAGGGAACTGCCAGTTCCAGCTAAAGGGAGCGTGTGGCTGGGTGTGGAGGAGGGGAGACTCAGAATGCCCGAGCTGTCCCTGGTCTCATTCCCAGCAGTGCAGCTGGGTGACTTCAGTGGGGCATAGCTGCAGGTCAGAGACTTGATCCTCACCTTAAAGTGTAACAGAATTGCTGTAAGCCAGATATTTGGATGAAGGTTTTGTTACTTGTTGTATGGGTTTTTTTCCTTTCCTGCTTTTCTCAGAAGTTATGTTGTGTGTTCTATTCTTCTTTGGGGGAAGTGGATAGTGTTCATGTTATTTGAGGGGCTTTGTAAGCAAAAAATAAAAGCTTTGGTTCCATTTTTTTTTCAGGGGGAAAATAATTTAATTAATGCTGTACTACTTCTTACAGATTGCTTCATGATCCATAATACTCTATTTGCTATATAATATTCTAATTAATTTTGCATGTGTGTTTGTTTTGGGTTTCTTTTTTTTTTTTTTCTTAACATGGAAGACTTATATTCAAAGGAGCATAGAAAAAATTGCACCAGAAGTCTCTTTTTACATACACAGTGGTGAAACCAGTAGTGCAAACTGCAGGGTCTAGCCAGCTTCCTTTATGTTCTGCTGAAAAATAAGGAAGCAAAGTAAAGGGTTTTACAGGAGCATTTTATGTATAAAACCTGCTCAAAGCCAAGTACCTTAAAATGGAGCCTGTTGTAAGGTTTGAGTTTTCAAGACCTCAGTCTCCTGCATCACTGTAACTTGTATCAAATAAGCTAATTGTAATTGCAGCTCTGCCTCCTGTGGGAAGGCTTTTACACTGAAAGAGCTAGCCTTACAACAGAGGGACTGACTGTAATTCTGTTCTTGATGTGACAGCAGGCATGACCATTTAAACTGGAGAGAATACTGACAGAATTACTTCAGGAAAATACACTTTTTATTGAAGCTAAAACATATTAAGGAGACCTGCTAGTTAGGTGGGAGGTTTCAGCTTCCTTTTTCTTCAATAAGGCAGTCTTTATCCTGTGAGATCACAACCGGCCTTGAATGTAAGGATTCTTGTCCTTGCTGAGCTAGATCAAGCAATCTGCTCTGCACCCAATTGCTCTCACCCCAAACAAATGCCATAACAATTCCAGGCTCTTTGTGTGGATTTAACTGCTATATGGTGCTGACATAGGTTCCCTGGTTAAAGATCCTGGTGACTCTTTTCTCCTTACTTTCACCACTTGTTTCCAGTGAAAAATGCCACCTTTCCCACTGACTCTTTTCTCTCATACATGTACTGAAAAAACTATCAAAATCTGTACATCTCCATTTTCACATAACCTAAGGGGACAGCACTCCTTTTTACCGCGGAACAAAAAAACAAGGAAAGGCAGCTGCAGAAGGGTGTGCTCCATATCTGACTTTCTTTCATGATACCCTGGTTTTGACTGGGATAGAGTTAATTTTCTTTCTAGTAGCTGTGTTTCAGCTTTAGGATAAGAATAATGTTGGTAACACACTGATCTTTTCATTGTTGCTGAGCAGCACTTACCCAAGTCAAGGACTTCTCAGCCTCTCATGATGCCCTGTCAGAGAGGAGGCCAGAGGGTACAAGAGGCTGAGATAGGACACAGGCAGGACAGCTAACCCCAGCAGGCCAAAGGTATATTCCATACCCCAGAGTGTCATATTCAACATATTAACTAGGAATAAAGCTTGTCAGGAGGGCCATTGCTCAGGAAATGGTGGGTATCCAGCACTTGGTGGTGAGCAATTGTTTTCATCTCCATTCATTGCTTTCCCTGTTTTTTTTATTTTTCTTTCATTGCAATTTATTTTTATTATTACTATTATTATTGTTATTATTACATTATATCTCAATTATTAAACTCTTCTTACCTCAACCAACAAGTTTTCTTTTACCCTTTCAATTCTCTCCCCTATCCCAATGAAGGGGAAGGGAGGTGGTCTGTGGGGCTGAGCTGCTGGCTGGGGTTAAACCATAACACATGCAAAGTCAGCAAGCTACACCCCTCTAAACTCACTGCTGGGGCCAGGGAAAGCAGTCATTTATCATATATCCTGTACTTTTTCCTGTGCAAAACCAGAAGACTTCAGTGACTAGAAAGTGAGGTTGAAAGCTCCTACAAGCACTCAAAAAGAAAAGCATGAGAAAGGGACTGACCATGATAAATGCCAGGTGCCCATCAAGCTGCTCCATCCCTCATTCCCCTCAGCTGGACAGGGGAGAAAACATAACTAAAGTCTTGTACAGATAAGCACAACTCTTTTCAATTACCAGCATGGGCAAAACAAGCTCAGTTCAGGGAAATTATTTTCACCTATTATCATTCAAATCAGAGCAGAATAATGAGAAAAAAAAAAAAAAATTTAAAGCACCTTTTCCCCCAACTCTCCCTTCTTCCAGAGCTCAACTTCACTCCCACATTCTGCCCCAGTGGTACAGGGGGACAGGGAATGGATTCTGCAGTCAGTTTATTGCACAGTCAGGTCATCCCACATTGTCCCTGCTGCTCTTTCCTCCTCCCATTACTCAGGTGTGGGGTCCCCCCCACAGGAGACAATCCTTCACAAGCTTCTCCAAAATGAGTCCTTCTCATGGGCTCCACTTCTTCAGGAACTGCTCCAGCACGGGTCCCCTGTGGTGTCACAGGTCCTGCACCTGCATGGGCTCCTCTCCTCCTGGACACAGTGCCCTGCCAGGGCCCTGCTCCAGCAGGTTTTCCAGAGGGTCTCAGCCTCCTTCAATCATCCACCTGCTGTGGTGTGGGGCTCTCCATGGGCTGTAGGGGGTTTCTTCTCCACCATGGATCTGTATGGGCTCAGGAGCACAGCTGTCTCATTGTGGTACTTCCCATAGCCTGCAGGGGAACCTCAGCTGCCAAGCATGGAGCCCTTCCTCCCCCTCCTCCTTCCTTGGCTTTGATTTCTGCATAGCTGTTTCTTTCACTCTTCTCTCACAGCTGTGGTTGTACGACAGGTTTTTTTCCCCTTTAAAATACACTGCCCCAGAGGCGTTGCCACCAGTGCTGATGGACTTGGCTTACTGACTTATTTGGCTTAAAGTAATTTTGACCTGGTACTCTTCTGAAATATGAATTGTGGCACAACAAAATAAAAATGTGTGATGTGACCTGGTCCAGTATATTTCTTTGGATACTTCCAATTCTGTTTCCTGCTACAGAGAAAAGATCAATAGTGCTAAAGAGCAGATGTGATGCAAAAGATTTGATGTTACTGTTTTGTAGTAGTAATTTAAGCCAGTCAGGGAAAAAAAACCAAACAAACAACAACAACAACAACTGGATTCCATTCACATTTGCTGAATCTGTGAAACTGAAAATGTCGGCAGAGATGGTGTTTCCCTGGATTCTGCAGGAATTCTTTCTGGATTTCTGCAAGGTCATCTGTCCCTGAGCCCATCAAGGAGGTTATATAGGATCTTCACTGCCAGGAAAAAATGGATCTGGAGCATCCCCAGTCAGTTACTGACCCTACAGTCAGCAGTTTCAGCACGTACATTTGCAGCTCTGTTGAATGGATCTGCTGAATCTCCTGGATGAGAACCACTGGAATTTCAACATGCCAGGCAGAGAAGCAGACAGTTTTGTGTTCCACCGTTGGGCTGGCTGCCTGGCAAGACTTCTGAGGAATCTGGGCTGCCATGCATATTTGGTGAGTCTGGGCTGTTCAGTATTTGCATAGAAGGCAGGCCTTTGTAAATGCTCTGGAACAGGTGTACCAGCCTAATGTTTGACCTTTAAAAAGAGTGAAGGGGTTAGAAACAATTTTCAGTGAAGCTGGTTTCAAAATCAGCTTCTGAATATCCGTGCAATGGAATTTACTTGCCCAGACTAGTTCTTACAGCTATTCACCACAGTATTTCCAGGTGCAGAGAGGCTCACACTTCAATCTCTTGCTAACATAAATGCCTTGCTGTTCCAAGGAAAGGCTCATTTGTACAAAGAGGAACTGGCAGACATAAATCCAGTGTGACTTAGAACAGGACTTTCTGTATACTAAAACAGGACTTTCTGTATATGACCAGATAAACCTAAAAACTAGGAAATTCGAGAAAGAAGGTAATGGTTTTCTGTGAAATATATTATAAACTTTTAATTAAGGACTAATGATACTTTATCACTTACTTGAGAAACTTTGGAACACTGTTATATATGGGATGAAACACTCAACACTTAGAAGTCAGGAAGCTGATTAGAAAATTTATCTTTTAGCCATCTTGCTCTTTGGTTGTTAAACGAAACACTTGCAGCTATGCATACTAACAGCAGGAGGATTTCCCATGTGTGGTGTAGTTGCTTTTGTCAGTTTGTTCCAACGCAAAAAGGTGCTGCTGTTTCACAGCAAATTTGTTTGGGGAGGTTCCTGGCACACCAACTGCTAAGCACTGATGTCCTGCCAAAGAAACAGAAAGCATTGCCTCTTCACTCTGCAATAAACTCAACAGGATTGTGCACCTGTAAAGGAAAGGAAGAGGGGAAGTAGGGGAAAACCTACAACAAATTATTTGCTACCAAACTTGTTTTGTTATAAGGTAAAATAAGCTGCATTTTTTTCTAGATTTTTGATAAATTAAAAAAAGTCTTCCCCCTAAAATTCAGTTAATTCATCCTCTTTGTCTTTGTTAGCTCTACTTAGGTTTGTTTAATCCTATAATATTGTTTTAAATAGAACAGTTTGAATGCTCTCTGTCTACTTTTCAAGCTGGAATCATGCACTAGAGCTTGAAACCCAGTAATGAAATTTAGTGGTAATTTTTTTTCTCCAAAGTGATTTTTAGTAATTCAAATCCTTGCTTAAATACCTGTTAGAGTCTAAAGATAGACTAATGAGGCCAGTAGGTTTGACTTCTCTGGATTTCAGATAAGAAATTACCCTGCAAGAAATCTCAGTCTTGAGCCCTGAGCTCTCACAAATATTCAAGTATTCAAATATCAAAATCTCAATGAGCAATACTCTCCTTATATACTTTTGAATGCAGGTTTAGAAATTTAGTTAGGTCTACCAGCGATGTCATTACTTTCATTCCTGCTACCTTCTTACACATGTCCTGTCCAACAGCAGCTGTTACATGAGAAATGAAGGAGAAAGTTCTAAGACTAGATTTTGGAGGTGCATGTTCTGCAGGGAGAGAGGAGCTCTCAACACAATTATCAAAACTGTGCTTCGACTATGTTTATTTGAAAATAAGAAAATTTGCTTAAGAGGAACCTATAATTTTGGGTTGTTTGTGCAGTGACATGCTGGTACTTTGTGCTCAGCTCCTGCTGTCCCTATCCATAACTGACTGTGATATTTTCTTGCAAGTGGTGAGGGTTTGATATTACTAAGGAAGCAAGACCTGCTACAGAAACAACACGAGAGACTTAACTAGCTAGAAGTTCTTGCTTATGCAGTGGTGTTAATAACAGGGTGTTTCTGGTTATGGAATTTGGAGGAGGTGGGAAATTGCAAACATTTGGTGAAATTTTGAAGCCATTGCTATGCTTCCAAGTTCAGTTTGATCCTCTGCTGGAGAGAGTTCAAACCCACATCCTTCCTGCTGCTCTGGGTATCAGGGTATGGGCTGCTTTGCATGTTCCTGTAGCTTGTTCAAAGATCAGTGATAAAATGCCTAAAAGTAAGAACTCTCCCTCTGGAAAGTGTGATCATTACCTGGCTCTTGAACCAAGCTGACACTTGTTTTCTCATTTTGGTCAAATGAACTTGAATCCTTCTGCTGCACAGCAGAGCAACTTAAACAGGGTGAAGCAGAATGATTTCCAAAGCAGAATAGGCAGTAATAATGAGAAGAATGAACCTCACTCAGTACTTTGAGGAGACAGAGGAAGGTCCTGGGCTGAAGGTTCATGACCTGGCAGACGTACTTACTACCTCACTGACTCTCAGATGTAACATTTTTGTCAGATTCTCCTACTGGCTAACCCTAGTAATGAAAAGCTTTCCATAAAGGCTCTGACATCTTCTATTCAAGTAACACGACACAACTTGCAGACTTTAAAGACTAACCCAGACTCCTAACTATGCATATTTCATAAAACATGCTATACCATAACCCCTCCTTTCCTGACCCCTCCAGCCCCCAAAATCAAAAGGCTCTCTACACTGAGAATAAAACTTTTCATCAAGTGCTACTGAAGACTTCATATATACTTTTTTTTTGTTGTTTACAAAAATGATGCAGCCTCAAGGCACTTTGAATTTTAAAGCAGGGTAAAATTGGAAAAATTCTCACTGAATTTAGGAGTTCTGCATTGATAGATTTAGTTTGAGAACCCTGAGGGTTGCATTTGCTTGGTCTGATATATTCTGACAAATATGACTAAACATTATTCTTGCAATTTTTTTTGTTTTTCTCTGGTGACTCATAGCTTAGAGTCTATTGTTAACATTGGATAAATGCCACTTTCACTGCTGAACATATTGCAGAAATCTAAAAACATTTCTGAAATATCTAGATGACAAAATTATTAAAAGCTCTTGATGATATGCAGTGTATTTGTAGCTCATGAGTGGGAGAATCCATTGCATGCTAACCATTATTCAGAACTCATCGTTTATAAGCCCATTTGCTTACTAAGAAAAAGCTTTTGCACTTTTGCTGTGTGGTTTTTTTGAATATTTGAAGTCAACAAGGTAGGGGTCATTTGCTTCACGTGGGAAACAGATGTGTGCAGAAAAAGGCAGTTCTCTTAATAAGGAAAGGATGTCAATAAGGCATTGTTGTTATAGTAAGTGTATATGATGTTCAGAAATGCCTATTGTCCCAAGGCAGTAGGATATTTTCCCCTCTGGATTTCTCTGTCTGCCCCAGATTTAGTTCTTACCCTGATAACTGAGGTCAGTCAAGTTTCCCAGAGAGTGCCCATGAAGGAGTGTCTGCTTCCTCCCTTTGCTTTTTAAACATGTCCAGAGTGAGAATGCTCCACCTTGTATAACAAAATAATAGCAATCCCTCCTTCTCTGTGACTAAATCCTCCTACCAACATATTTCCATCTGAATACTCTTAAATGTTAAGTTGTGCCAATCAGATGTTTTTTCTCCCACACAAGAGTGCATAACTATTGTATTTATCTGACTTCAAGGGTTTTGTACTCCAGACACTGACTGTAGTATCTGAGTGCCTTCCAGACCCTTCAGTGTTAAAAAACTGAAGTCATTCTATATTTCATGGTTTAAATATGGTAATTTTAGGTGGAATTGTAAGGGAATGATAATTTCATTATGATGTTGGCAAGGATTAGAAGTAAAAATAAACATCAGTCTAGCAGGGGCTGAAATGCCTGAAGGGCTCTTATGGATTCCATGAAGATTTTCCATGCTTCTGGTTTACATCCTGGTTTAAAAATTACTCATCTTGAAAGTCAGGATCAGTCTCTCTGAGCAGAAGTGTGGTGTGTAGTCAGCAGCCTCTGGTTGGATGAGAGGCACAGCAGTGCTGTGTGTGCAAGCCTCACCCACTTGGATGCTGGCTTTTTCTGTGGATGAGAATGCTCTTTTGGGTGCACTGTAACCAAGGGGTACAATGACCCTGAGATCAACCCAGCTGGTAAGAGCTTGGTGCTAATAACACCAAGCCCATGGGTTGACTCCTTGTATGGATTATTCACTTAAGAGCTGGAATTGATGATCCTTGTGGAGCCCTTCCAAAAGCAGTATATTCTGTGATCTTTCTGTAATTGCAGCCATCTAGACATGGCCTTGGTGTGTGAAGCCTGGAGAAGTCCCAGCAGCTGTTTAATCCTCTCTGAGAACCTGGTGCCTATTTGATTGATGAAACCTAAGTTGCTGCAACTGTTTTGTCATCATTTCCTTGGCTAGGCAAACCAAAGTTACCGTGGTTATAAGCAGGAGTTTTCTGGCGCAGAAGTGTCCTGTAAAAGGCCTCGGTTTCCCTGCTTTAATTTAGCCTTTCATATCTAGTTACTAAGGGTCTGACTATTCTCTTGGAAGTACCCCTGGGATATGATGTCATTGTTCGTTACCGAGGAAAGGCTCATGAGAAAAGATGGGTCCTGCATTATGCTCTAAAAATAGTAAAGGTCACTCCCGTCAACAAAAGATAAGATTTCTCAAGTTAAGGAAAACCCCATGTAATCTCACACAGACAGAGCACACAAAACCAAGGCAAAGTGCAGGAAATACACCAACAAAGTCCAATTGTGGGAAAAGACATACAAAGTACCTAACACTATGTAAATGAGAATATCTTTTCCATAAGACATTTACTAAGATACAAAGTTTTCTGATAGAGGCTATACAATAATGCTGTAAAACCCTTGGCCCTGGGAAAGGCTGAACTCAGCTAGAGCCAAAGAACTTTTTTGAAAGATCAGAGTAGTATCTCAAAATACTCAAAAAAAATTACTGGAGTTCTTTCTCCCCTATGAAGAAAATAGAGTGTTTCAGTTTTATTTCCAAGGAAGCAAAACATCTGTCAATTTCTGTTATCAACAATTTCCCAGAATGAAGTACTATACAAAATTCATGTGATTAGGAAATAAAAACCCTAAGTATCCTTATTCTGATACCCAAGGACTCCTCGATCAGCTCATCAGTTTCTGGAGCAGTATAAATAAATGAACTTTAGATGAGGCAGGAGAGAGACATCAAGGAAGTATTGTCAAAAATCCCCATTAAAGGTAGAACAATCATAATTTTAATTCTGAGCATTAAATTTGGGCTTAATACACTCAGTAGGATGCAGGTGAACTACCCTTCATAGCAAAACACGTGGAGACAAGTAAGGACAAGACCACACTCACTGAAACAGTTCACTAGCCTGGCACAGAGGGAGGAAAGGTGTCTGCAGCACTCTGTGAGTGGAGGGTTCTGAGAAGAGCAGAGGCAGTGGGAATGAAAAGGAGAGAATGCAATGGGAACTTGTGAAACTGCGACCAGAATCCGAATCTCTGGTATTAGCAAAGGCGGGATCCTCCACAGCAGCAGAGCTCAGTAACAAGGTCTCAAAAGTAGGTCAGATGCCAGCACTAATATGGGCCCATGTTAGCACCTGAACATCTGAGGAGTCTGGATATTTGGAGGGATGGGAGGGAGGGAAAGTTGTCTGCTTATGTTAGTGCAGTGAACCATGTGCCACATGGCTTATGCAAAAACTCCTTTTCTAGGCTTATTTGACCTTCACACAAACTTATTTTGAGTACAATAAACTTCTGATAAATATTTATTGGTATCATATACCAGGTAAAAAATTGTAGGGGGTAAAAAAAGAAAATGCTTTACACATATTTTAATGTCTTTTAAAGCAGAAAGCATGGTGAAAGCAAAACAAAAGAAAGTTTCCCATAATTTAATATTTTGTATGACTGGAAAATCAGAAGAAGTAGAGAACCTTTTTTTGAATTTGGAAAAGTGACTGTAATTTTTAATAGAAGTATTTAAGTATAAAAGTAAGTGATGGCAATTTTCAATTCTAGCTTCTCTCCAATGATAGTTGATGGTATTGACTGCTGATACTGATTTCTGTGGACACTGCTTTTCTAGAATCCACAGGATATTTCAATAAGAAAATGGTGACATTTTTTTCTTCCTTGAAAACTGGTTTTAAATGTCAACATCAGCTAGGTATTACGGGAAATTTTAGCAGCAAAGACTAATTTATTTTTCAGAATTCCAGGTTATTCCCGAATTTTCTGGGTATGTTTCCACTGTAATGTTCTAAGGTTTGTGTATACATATTGTCCTAACACATTGTCTCTCTAATGTCCCAAAAAACTGCTGATTTTTCCCCATTGGAGTCAAAGGATTGCTTTGACTCAACAAAACAGAGAGCAAACCACTAGCAAAGCAGTTCAAGATACTGAATCCTGGACTTTTATTTCTTGTGAGAATAAGGCATACAGTATTATTAATTTCTCGCAATTATTAAGGTAAGCGGGAAACTCAAGAATTTGGTGGTTCTAGATAAATTTGTCAAAATAAGTATCTCAAAGGTTTTTCTGTCAGCGCACCTGCCAGAGAGAACAAAAATGAAAAAAGGCTATGAAGTTATTGAAAAATGTATGACATCTTTTCAGGATGGCAGTGGTCTAAATTAACTGGTATAACTTTAAGCAGGTATGTCCATGATCACTTTAAAAAAAATAGCCAGCTAATGCATATATATAAGGGTTTTTTCAAAAGACATAAGGAACTGAAAAGTGAAATAACTTTCCTGGGATTTTAAACAAGCTAAAACATAAGGGGAAGTTCAAGAATATCTTTCCATGGGTCACAGGAAGTTTATCTATAAATAGAGAATGCATTTGTTTCATAGCTAGAAAACTGCAGAAAACAACTCTTGGTGCAGAACTGCTGTAGAGAAAAGGCAGAGTGAACTACACTGGTGCAAGTTGTGCATCAACACCAAACTGCTGTTCCTAGGACTGGAAAAGTCAAATTAGAAAAGACATTACCTCTTGAGATTTTTCTTCTCAGCAGCTACTGAGAATTTTACAAATAAAATCTCAATTCTGCAAGTACCCTGAAAAAATTAGTCAGAAGTTTGAAGTTTAAATAAGTTACGTGGGAACAATATCAAGATCTTGTATAAACTAAATATCTTCACACTTACCTCCAAGATAATGAAAGTGGCAGCTCAACCCAAATGCTAAAATTCTTATTTTAGTCCCATTCTATGTAAGAAAATAATTAGAAGGCTAATAGGTAATATATTGATCATTAAAAAGAAATCATTAATAAGTACCATAACAAATATGGACTATTTTTGTGTTATTCATCAGTATAATTCATTTAAAAAAAGAAATTGTAGCCCTAGAAATTCAAAATTCATTGACTGTCACTTTCTTGGTAACTAAATTTTCTGCTTATTAAAATGCTGGGATTTTTTGTCAATTCCTGTGCAGCTTTTATACAGAACAAAGGGCTGCTGCTGAAGATACCTATATTAACATAACAGCCCTTGCACCTGTTGTTTATGATTCTTCCAGTCAAACTACTTACAACACTGTAGGGGCAGAATATGCACTTGATGATCTGCTTCCTTTAATAGGGTGTAAATATGTTGACGCTAACTTTTTTGCAAATTACTCAGTTTGTCAAACACCTCTTTGGGCTAAAAAATAAATAAATCTGTCCATGAACATTCACATTTCTTGAACTGGTTCCACTGAGGAAGTAATTTAGCCAAAATTTCCATGTTTCTAACCCCTAGCCTTGACAGGACCTGCCAAGCTGTTGCCCACTACCCTACTCCCAGAATGCCACACCGTGATCCCTCCAGAACTGTGTAAAAGGATGTGACTGCTCTTGTGCTGGGCTATCTGGCACAGAGCCAACGTCCTGTGCAAGAGAGTAGTTTCAACTGGTTTTTTGTTGAAATCATCACTTACTTCCAATTTTTTTTGTTGTTGTTGCTGTTGTTTTTTTGGGTTTTTTGTGGTTTAAACAGCATCACTTAACACATGCAATTAGGTGTTTCAGCTTACCTTGATTGACCTTTGGAAGGAAGAATTTGCTTCAGAAAGACACACCCCATTTTAGATTCATCTGAGAATAAAAATATCTTCCAGGCTCCCCTGTAGCCTGTGAGCAAAGAACTTAATGACTCGCAATGCCCTTACTCACACTGCTACATTCACAGGCAGCTCAATAAATCGTTTTTCTTGCGTGGCAAGCTATTGCAAATAGCAATCACATGTTGCAGGTGCTTTATAATTAGTGGTGACTGACAAACATAACCCCTTGGCTCCGATTTCAGTTCAACTATCAATTTTATTCTCCAGGAAACACGTGGACAGTTGCATCTCAAATCTTGGCTCTTAATAAAATCCATGGAAGGAAGATTGGGGCTTAAGCTGGGAATTTAGCCACTGCTCTCCAAAAGGTGCATCTGGGAAGATCAGTCAGAAGTACATCAGCAGCAATGCTGGCTGCAGTACTGGGGGTCTGGTACTCACCAAATTATTTATTGTAACTGCTCAGAACCCCTATCTGGGAACTGGGAAAGAATCAGAAAAGCCTGGGAGCCGGCAGCATGCAGCTGCATCATGATTGCATGCATCCCTGGCAGTTTGTCCGAGGTGGAAACTGCCTTAATGTGTTAAGTAAGTGGCCTCTCAGCATGCTCCAAATTAGTAACATTTATGGCAGCCTGTCTCGCTGCAAAAAGACATAGCAATTTTGGCTTAAAGCAATAATATACACATGTATCCTAGGACTCTTAACTCCTTTGCAAAACAAATAATTACATAAATTGTACCGAGGTTCCAACTGCTTTGAGGCTTTTGTTACTTTGTTACATCTTATTGTCTTGATTTCTGTCTGGCTTGAAGTGATTAAAATCTTACTCTGTTCCTAAGACAGGTGAGAATCAGTCAATTGAGGCAATGTACAATTCATGTCTGACAGATGTGATAACATAAATCAATCCAAATCGTGCAAAAAATTTCTTTGTTGGATGGGTAGAAACAACATCTTCAGCTGGATGTCTAAAGGCAAATAGGGAAATAGAGCACGTCTCCAGAATGCTGATACTGTCCAGATTTTATGTGAAGGAAAAATGAGTACAAGGTAGTGCTATTCTGTCCTCTTTGTTCTTTCAGGACTACTTGTAGTTTTTTTGGTTGGAAGTCTTTCATCACATGAGATAGGTTCTCAATCCATCAGGTATGTGCTTCATGTATCTTGGGCAGCAGTGCTTCTGTTGACTTTGTTATGCTCCATCTCTCTTGGAGGCAGTACTACGTCTCCCTCCAGAGACTGTCTGGTTTAATTTTAATCTTTTGTATCAAAATATGTGTTATATCATCTATCTTTATCCTAGAATTAGCAACTTATTTCATTAATGTGTATAAGACCTGCAGACAGGAGGTGATTAATGCTTGTTACCACTCATTAATTTATATTAGATGCATAAATATTATATTAGAAAACCAACCTTTAATTCTGATCGCTCTAGAAAATTCAAAGGAAATCCTGATTGCATCTCAGCTATGAGTTATTGAGCAACTCATGAGTACACTGGAACCAATCCAATTGCTTAGATTGCTTGTCACTTGCATTAACTGAGCAGTGTGCCAGATAGAGCAACATTTTATGAATGTACTAAGTGCTATGTAAATAGATCAGACTCAAATGGGTAGGAGGGGGGGGATCATTTTTTAATGACAGATCAGGAGATTCCTAAGAGCATTTCTTAGCATGAAATACCATTTTGCTGGGAACTTTGTTGTCCTGGCAGTGTCTGATGCACAGTGGGGGACATTCTTTGTATTATCATGTCAATTTAAGCTCCTAATGTTTTTATTTCTGACTCCCTCCAATAACTACATTTTAATTGTGTGTTTGCTACCTATGTTTCTCTATGCTACTTGCAGCTTCAAGTTTATTTTTTTTTTCCCTCTAAATTCTTATTTCTTAGTGCTTAATCAATATCTCACAAAGTTTCTCAAAATTGAGCTAGTTAACTGTTAGGAAAAGCACCCAAACCCATCCCAGCAGTTGAATGACTTCTGCATTAGC
Organism: Sinosuthora webbiana; assembly: GCA_013397395.1. Classification (NCBI taxonomy): domain Eukaryota; kingdom Metazoa; phylum Chordata; class Aves; order Passeriformes; family Sylviidae; genus Sinosuthora; species Sinosuthora webbiana. Next base: position 256,853 of record VXBN01007158.1, on the reverse strand, counting down.
TATTTGCAAGCTCCTTACTCATTTTCACCTTGAAACTATTCACATGCTAGTTAAAGATTTTGTTCAAGTTCTCAGAATTTCTCATAAGAGGCTCATAACTTGCCTTATTTTAATAAATCATTTAAGCAGCATATTAGATGTACTTAAAGAGTGATGGAAATATCCAAGTATCTGGAACCTGAAATTTAAATTTACAGTCTAGCCTCTCTCCTAAGAGTTGAGTTTATCTACATTTACTTCTCTTTCTCAGTGTCACCGGATGTTGTGGCAGACAACCATCATTTCAGAGAAAGCATTCAGCATGTAATATTGGAGCTACCTATAAACCTGATAGAGGTAAGGGCTCCTTGGGGCCAGACTGGCTTGTATGGTGCTAATAGAATTGTGCAATGCTGTGCAGGCTCTCCTTGGGACTTACTCAGTGAACCTTTATGCCTCAGAGAAGCAGATTTTGATCAGATTTCTGCTTTTGGGAGCTCAAATCCATGGACTGATGGAGGACACCATTTGTCTGACTTCCTTCAACTTAGTTTAATTTTTCAGAGAAGCCTCATTTTAAACACTGGGCCCCAACACCTCTAGGGCTATGCAAACCTGATCTGGGAATGTGTGCCAGCTGCTACAAAGAGATCTTTAATTTACCACTTATTTTCATGAGCTTTCTGTTCCCTGCCTGCAAATGCACAGATGCACAGATTCCTTGAGGACAGAGTTTTCTGGATGGATTAAATCCCATGTGATGTGCTAGACTTCTTTGTCTCTTTGATCTGCTCTGGTGCAACACAGAGTAACTAGCCATGGCTAATCATGGCAGACAGGCTAATCAGGGAGCCTGGAAATGAAAATCAGAACTTAATGCATTTTTATTCAGTGACTTAATACTGAATGAATAATTAAAGTGTTTTGATAGAAAAAGGTCTCAAAGTTCCCTTTTCTTCTTTTCTTTTACTGCAAAAAGCTCCATGTACTGCAGTTACTTTCATCAGGGAAGGGAGGCAGTGTCAGTATCAGAGGTTCCTTGCTTATTTTGTTCTGTTGGACTTCTTTCATCATCTTTTGGAAGAATTTCTAACTCAATGTGTCTCCTAGTACATATTTCTTTCCAGCTTTTTAATTTATGCCTCTCCTAATGAAGTTCTCAAGAGTCTTCAGCTGCATGTGACGAGAGTTTCCTGAATGCTAACCTGGGGCTGTGTCCTTTTGTGGATCATGGTAATTGTGAGATGACTTACAAGAATGTTAAGTAGCTGCATTTTGCTTTAGGAAGCATACCAGACTGTCATTTCAAATCTCTGAGGAAACGTAGGTATGTTACCATTCATCTGTGCTTTATTTCAGTACTTCCTACTGAGAGGAATTGATCTGGGTTCTGTACCAAAGGATACTATCCCTCCTCTATGGTAACAGATGTAACAAGACTTCTGGTGTTTCCCTGATTTTAAAAGAAAATGCACGGCCACCAAACCTGCATGTCAAGAGGGGTCACGATTCTGGCAGCAATATCCAACCTCACACCTCAATGCTCTTTCCTGTGATGAGTTTGTGGCAGCAGATCTGATCTTATGTTATCATGTTTGTTTACTATACAAGATGAGGGATGAAGAGTGGAAAATCAGTATGGTCATCACAGTACAAATGCAAAATCTTCCACATCAAACCACTTATGTAAAGTAGGTGTCTCACTTTAAGAGTAAACATCTCTAAGCACATTTTTCTACTGTTGTGATATTAAACTGCACATGCACCATAATCTAGCCCATCTGATTTACTCTTTCAAATTCTAAATGCAAAAAAAAAAAAAAAAAAAAA
>VXBN01007158.1:213253-248324 GCA_013397395.1 Sinosuthora webbiana | reverse complement strand
TTTTGTAAGGCATTGGAAAAGACTTCCCAAGGAAGAGGTGGAGTCATCATCTCCTTGAAGTGTTCATAAACCTTGTGGATATGGCACTTGAGGACATGGTGTAATGGTGAGCATGGTGGTGGTGCTATGTTCACAGTTGGATTTGATGACTTCAAAGGTCTTTAGCAGCCTTTATGATTCCATGATTCTTCTACTCATGAAGCAAGCAACATCTTCGCCATCTCAGGAGACCAGGTCACCACATCCTTTTCCCATGGCATGAGCAGATAAAAGAGATAGAAAACAAAAGCCTGCTTTGACATGGATGACAAATCTCAGCCTGCCAGCTATCTCAGTCTGTAGGTATTGCCTATGTTTAAGGTACACAGCATCCAAGGGTTTTCATAAATAAATGAGATATTCATGTTCCACTCCTACTCATCCATGTGTTGACTTGTATTCATACATCTTCTGTAATCAACCTGCATAAAAAATTAACCTCACTGCTTCTTTCCTTCTTCTGCAAGGAATATGTTAAATATATGAAGCAAGAAAAGCAGAGGGAAATCATAACATGTTCTCAGATCAAATTTTGTAGTTAGCTAATTTCAAAATGTCTTTATACTTTGGTGCTTAGGAGAGGATCAATATAACTGTAGACTTAGGGCACAGTAAGTTCTAATGACCATCGTGATACGCATTTGTTTGAGGAAATTTTTCCCTACACTTCCACTCATGCAGTGTGGGCTCTCAGCCTCCCCACCTGCCAAATAAATCCTGCAGGATGTCACATGCAGAGTGTCTGTTTCCTGGCAGGCAATGCCCTGTGACCCTTGGCAGCAGGAGCCTCTTTCCCTTCAGTCTTACTGCGTTGCTTTGTGTCCTCTCTGGGTGAGAGTTGAGAATGTTGCTCCCTTGGAAGGTCTTGGACTAAACCCCAGGTAGGAAGGATGTGATGTGCAGCATCTTTTGTCAGAGATAAAATGCAATTAGCCTGGAGGATGTGTGAGCAGAGGAAACTTACAGGAAAATAGAATCACATGACTCTGATGAAGCGTTTAAAAGCACTTGTAGCAAAAATAGGACAAAGTGAGTTAGAGTGCAGGAAAGGTGGAATCCTTGGGCACAGTCTTTCAGTGTAGCCCAGGTCTCATAACCTAACAAGATGTATCTTTAGCCTCTGTGGATTCTAACAGATAGGGTGGTTGTGATGTCTTTTCTGTCTTTTCACATGAAGTCATAGCAACCACAGATCTAAACTGCACTTATTTTGAAGATGTAGAACAAAAAATTATGTTTATAATGATACATATTTATATAGAGTAACATGTCTCTATAAAATTTTCAGTAAGAGTAAAGGAAGATTTCAATCTGTTTACAATTTGTATTTGGTATCAGTGATTTTCAGTATCACATCTTGATTTTTCATCTTCAAATATAGTATAATTTGTTTACTGATTTATTGAAGTCAAACTCTTCTTACTTATATGGTCCTTCCATAAGTGAAGAATATATTCATTCTTATCGTTGAAAAAAAATTAATTAGAAAAGTTTTATCTTACCAGATTTGCATGCCATTGGTGTTTTTATGTATTTGGTTCAAGTAATTTTATGACTGAAACTGACACTGTAGGCAGACAAGACACAATACATTTAAATAAAAACATAATAAAAAGTCAGGCAAGGAAATGAATGGAATAAATTCAAAATTATCTGCAGCAGAGTGACTTTCCCAGAAGGTCAGCTTACAAAATTCATTTCACAAGGGTTATTTTTAGCAATTTTGAAATTTCATTTGGAACAGCCAGCTTAGACGTAATGTTAAAATTGAAAGTAACAGCCACAGTTTTGTAAACAGGAAAAGTCTGGTGTAGTACCACATTATACCATTATTTTGGTTAATTATGTCACAAAAAGAACAGAATTTTGGCCATACAAATTGATAGCAATTAAAGATATAAAAGTGATTTCAAAACACGTTATATTATCGGGTAATATTTATGTTTGCTTACATCTGTACAGAATAATTTTATTTCTGCTCTCTCTCTTCTGGTCTTTTGTCATGAAATTTAAGAGAAATTAAATTGATAAAAATACCTCCCAGCAATGTGTTCAATTGACATTTCAGGGATTTTCTGCTACCAATTCTATTCAGAGAGCTATGCGCCACATTTCTTCAAGCAGACGAAGTCAATGAAATTTCTGCAAGACTATTTACAAGGCCTAAGCAGACCAGAGTTGTCCTCTGTGGACCCCCAATTTCCTCTGTGTGTCCAAGCTATGATTAGTGCAGGGTTGGAGAGGAGCCACCCTCACTTCAGGAAGCCGAGGTGAGCAGCCCCTGACCGCCCTGTGCTCCCTCCCTCACGGCACATCAAGAGCCATCCTGGTTTGCTCCCAGCTTCCTCACCAGGATGTAATGATGCATCCAAGCCATGAGCCATTTCCTTTGATTGCACCTCCTCTGCTAGTGGTTGGCTAGATAAGGGATGTTATACAGCTCCACAATCTCTTTGATGGACACAATTTATCAAAGGGACATCCTACCCTTCCTTGTGCAAGTGGGACTACGTGGGGCTGTGTACGTGCTCCCAGTCAGGGGATGCTGGACTGTCCAGGCAGCTCTGCTTCTGCTCAAGGGATGCCTAGTGGTGGCACAGCACTGGCACAGGTCCCAGACATGGCACCAGCAAGAATCTACAATGATTTTTTTATAATCACATGCTACTTGATCCCTTAGAATTTTGTCATATGTCACCTAGATAGCTTAGGCATTGTTTGCTTATTTACATCTGTTACAATATTATCCTCATTAGTGATCACAGTCCATTTAAGAAAATGGCACTGAAATTAAAGGAAGGTGGCAAATAGGCACAGATGCCACACTGTATGATAATGTTCATAAAAGATAAATTGTCCACAAAATTTTCAATTTAATATCCCTGGCTCCCAAGTTTATTTTTGCAGCTTGCTTCCGTTTCCATTGATACTATAGGGCTTAGACCCTCTGTTCAGTTCAGGTAACAGGGATGCATAATACCCACTTGAGAACTATATGAGACAATATTTAGGTCCAGGCAAGGGAGGAGACACTGAGAAAATGCTGGTTTGCCAAAAAGGCCATCTTCAGGACATCACAATGTTGTTGAGATCCTAACTGTATGTTTTGGCAAAGGACTATTTAGGGAGGAAGCATAAAACAAACGTTGTTTTGTGTGAGTTGTTTTGTGGCTTCTTTTTTCAAGAAGATTCTTTTGTGTATCGGGGACAGTATTAAAAAGCAAGGAAATGCTGACTGAGAAATGAGAAAGCTGGGAGTGGTTGGTACCACAGGTGCACTGGAAGTAGAAGGAAATGAGAACAGGAAATCTCATCTCAAGATTTACCATTAAAAAAAAGCCTTCAAGAATAAAGTGACAAAATTCTCATTTTCATATCTCTTTTCCTTTTCATATGGGAGAGAACTGATGTTCATAAGGGCAGCCAGTGGGGATCAGTGAAATCAAGAGAGAAAACAGCTTATCTGTTGTGGCCAAATGATACAGAGAAGAAAGAAAAAGGGGGAGAAAGTAAAGAGAAAATAAGAATTATTAGTTAAACAACTAAGAACTTAATTAATTTATAATCCTGGGAAGAGCAAATTGAGGTAATCAACAACCAGGCTAAATCAAATAGCTATATTCTATTTAAATATTCTGGCCAGTCTGCCTTTATTAAGTAGCAAGAGAAAGAAGTAGGAGCTGGCAAGGTTTTGCCAGTACCAGATAGAAAACTAAAACCACCAAACCCTGTATGTATTTCTGTTGAAGAACATAATAAATATACTTTTCATTTAACCATTCAATACTTGATGGATGTATCAAGCAGATAACAGCATTAAAGCAGAGAATAAAAATTAGTGTATTCCTGCACTTAAAAAGCTGTTAATGATAAACACTTAATCCTCAAACTAAAAATAGGCAGATGGTCAGCCATGCACTCAATAATTTTTTTTTGATACTTTAAGATGAAAGCTGCTTCCATATATGATGCAAATTGTGTTCCATAAAGGAGGAAGAGATGTGCTTTTTTTTCTATAATTAATGCAAACTTCAGCAAATAGTAAAACACAGAGTGTTTACTAGCATATTTTGAGATTTATATCACAATCATTTACTCATCTCTATTACTAAATAGACATATTATTGAATCTCAAGATTCTCCATACTCAGAAAACTGGTTTCTGGCATTTTGTGCTCACAGTTTATTCATTGTTTTTTTCTCCTAGGGAGGCACACTTTTTTTCTGAAGCTGCTACATTCACTAAAGAGCACATCTTACTACATTGTGACAATATTAAAATGGAACAGGCCTCAGTTAGATGACAATTATTTTGACAAAAAGACTTAATGACAGCTTAGCTTACTTTGATTTCAGTTATATGAACTTTTTCTATATCTGAAAATTCTCCAATTATTGTTATAAAAATTTAATGATAAAATTTATAAGATCATGTACACAATTTACATATATAAGGAAGATCATGAAAGTTACAGTTGAGAGTTGTTTTCTCTTTCTTTTCAAGTAGGTGTTCAAAAGGGGATTCATTTGACATGGTAAAAACAGCAAGATTCTGAAAATTTGTGTCCTAACCTCACAAAGCCCTTGGGACATGTGCTTAACATTAAGTTCTAGGATCACATGAGAGCCAATGGGACCATTGAATTAGCAAATATAAGTCTTTTCAAGTGACCTGCTGGATTAGAGTCAATATTTTCTGCAGAGAAGTCACAGATGCTCATTCCTGGAAGTGCTCGAGGCCCGGCTGGATGAGGCTTTGAGCAGCCTGGTCAGGTGGAAGGTGTTCCTGTCCATGGCAGGGGATTTGGAATTAGAGAATCTTTAAGATCTCTTCCCATGAAAGTCATTCTATGGTTTTCTGACTCTTATAGAATGGAGATCCTTAGATCAGGATTTAACATTAAATTCAAATAAAAAATATAAAATTTCCATCCTAATGCAAATATACCTTTCACACAATTTAATTTTACTTTTTAAAAAGGTAAGGTACTCAACATTTTTAACTGCATATGACTGAACAAAATCCTGAAAAATTGCTATCCTAAAAACTGAAGGAACACACAAACTGGGTCCAGAAATCCCACACTGTCCAATCCCAGCCTTCAGGAAGCTGCAAAGATATGTGCTCTGTAAGTGCAGCAGGTTTTGCCACTGCATTATCCATATGGAAAGACTGCTTTGAGTTGCTTTGTAGACTTACTTCCATGTGCTGAGTTAGGGCTTTTCAGGGATATGGCAGAGCTGAAACTAAGGTGTGTGAGACACCCTTTCAATGTTCTGGCCCCCATTTCTGTGTGTACACTGAGAAGTTATCCTGTGGGCTGGATAGAGATGAATATTAATCAGGCATAATGATTAGGGTGGCAAATATCTAATTATTTTATCCTCCACGGAAAAGTTTGAGCAGGCTGATGCTGAACTGCTATGAAATAAAGATTGTTGTGATTGTTACTTAGTACGTGCATTTTCTCATATTCCAGTTTGTTACAGAAACAATGGAAAGAGGCATGAGGAGATACGTCCGGTACTCTAAATTTAACTTCCATATGTTTCCTTTTCTCCTATATTTCAAAATCCCTCTTTTTGCTTATACTGTTCCTGAGGTGAAATTTGATTTTATACATTGTTGGCAACATCCAAATTTGAAAGAAACAGAGTCTGACTTTTTCTGCCAATTCCAAACCTGATTTTATTTTGAGAAAAATACTGGATTAATTTCAGCTTATATAGAATTTTCATTCAGTTCCAGGACCATTATTACATGTATTTTGGTCATGTCCACTTTTTTTCCTTGTGTCTTCTTTTCTGTAAAGATCCAGATAACGTGGGTGTCTTCTCTGGTTACGCAAGGATGAGAAAAGTATTGAGAACTAGGGGGTTTGGGTACTATCCATTCTCTGTTGGACAACTGGAGGTTTGTTTTAAATAACACAAAAAGGTTTTTCACTTAGGAAGTGGTTGAGCCCTGTATCAGGTTCCCCAGGGAAGTGGCCTTGGTACCAAGCCTGACAGAGTCCAAGAAGCATTTGGACAATGCTCTCAGGTACATGGTGAGATTCTTGGGGCATCCTGCACAAGGGCAGATGTTGGACTTAATGATCCTTATGGGTTTCTTCCAACTCAGTATATTCTAGGATTCTATCACTAATCCTCAGTGTATCCTGGCAAAGCAATGCTTCTTTCACTGGCAAAGCAATTGGATAGTTCATACACAATGGATATTTACTTGCTTGTTCATGGGGTTTGATTGATGTCGAGGAGTCTGACAGGTACTAACTACTATCAGTAGTCTATTGTGATAAATCTAGTGTCAGTCTGTATGTTGTTCAACATCCCACCTGATTAAATTCTTAGGCATATAAAGATGTTCCACTCCAAGAAGTTTGAAGGGCAGTAAACTGATTTAGGGGTGAAAGACTCAGGTTCACATCCCTGAGGCACATGTCTGTTCATCTGCTGGCTATTCAGCAGTAAGCCATGCTTGGATCCTCCTTGGACACAAACCACTGTCCACAAACACCCATCCCAGCAGGATGTCCAGCCTCCACCTGGCAAACCCAAAACTATCTTCTTTCTAGCCAAACAATGCTTGAATATTTTCACATAACACAACAGTTCCAGGAGACAAGACCCATGAAACAACTTGTTGATCTCTGTAGGAAATATGTTTGAATCGTCCATGTGTCACATGAATGTACTAATCTGTGGGCTGCTGATTATTTGCAGAGAGAGTTTCTTTTCATTGTCCAATCAGGAAGAGAGTGCCTCTCTTGGGAAAAAACCCTAACATTAACCTGAATATGGCTTTGTTTGTTTGTTTGGTTGGTTGGTTGGTTTTGGTGTGGTTTGGCTTGTTGTTTTTTTTTTTTGTTTTGTTTTGTTTTGTTTTGTTTTTTGTTTGGTTTGGTTTGGTTTTGTTTTTTGGTTTTTTTGGTTTTTTGGGGGTTTTTTGATTTGTTTTGTTTGTTGTGGTTTTTGTTTGTTTGTTTTAGGTTTTTTATTTGTTTGTCTTTTGGGTTTGTTTTTTTTTTTTTGCTTTTTTCTGGTTTTGGGGGGGCTTTTTTGTTTGTTTGTTTTTGGGTTTGATTTTTTTTTGGTTTTTTTTTTTGCAGTGTCTATCTGCTTCCTGTAAAGCAGTAGGGTACACCATGGTCACAGCATTCAGGGTCACAGAACACAGCTCCAATTCTGGCTGGAGAACACAGGCCTATGGACAAATATTTTTAATATTCATTGAAGTATTCCTTCAAGCGGATTAATTTCATGTGTTCAGTAAGGTTTTCGGAAAACTTCAAGTGAGGGCTTCCAGGCATCACAAAGGAAACCAATGGCAAATAGAGGGGTAAAATTACCTCACATCCCATGCCAGGTTTAAGTTCATTCTCTGGCTTATTTTCACTTGGCAGCAATACAGATGCATTTTGGCAATGTAAATTTTAGATTTACTGTGCAGGCAGGGAACTTACAGGCAACTAAGAGTTCAGCACAAGTACCTGACAGGAACTCAAAACTGGCTGTTTGGATTTGCAACAACAGTTGGACTGTACCTGTCTAGTTTTGAACCATCACAGCACTGGTGGGTTTTTTCCCCCTCTGAAAACAAACCAACCAGGAAAATACTCTTTGAAGTCTCCTCAGCTCTCCACCACAGCTCACAACTTGTGCAGTTTTCCTGAATTCTGGCTCAGGGTGGGTGTAAAGACAAGGAAAGTGTGTGTGCAGTGGATGTTTAGCTCAAAACTTGTGTCACTGTTCTACACTGTCACAAATACCACCTGTTTTTTTCCCTTGGGATCAAGACCAGATGGACAGTGGCTTCTACTGAGCAGAGGGAATCCTTTATGCAGCTAATCAACTCCTGAACTTTTGCTCCCTGAGAAAAAAAACATTAGAGAGAAGGAAATGCCTGGTTAGGCCTCATTAAACAGTTGCTGCCAGGCATTATAAGATCATAGCTAATGAGGACCTTGCCTTTCAAGGAGTTGAGTGCTTAATTCTTTCTCCCTTTCTGGTACAATGATTGGTGCAAATATCGCCCATCCAGAGTTTTTCTAATGGCTACAGCAAAAGCGGGCATCTGATTTTACCTTCAGACTGGTACATGACCCTTTTCCTACCCATATTCTTGTCAATAGAATCATCTTTCTTGGCTGGTTTTTGTCCAAACTGCTGGCCTGGGCTTTTTCTTTCTAGTATATAGCTCACATGGATGTGAAAAGATCTGGCAACTACTACAATACACTGCTTTTGCTTACCCAAGGTTGGATTTATCTCTGTAATTATTATTTTTAACCTCTAGCTATCAGTTCTTCCTTCTGAATCACTTGAAAGGTAGAGATTTCTTCTCTGGTTTTTGTCTCCTTTATCTAGCAAGACTTTTCAGTCCCTAAAAATTATGTGTTTCTCTCCTTTACTCCTTGAATAAAAAAGAGCTACAAACAAGTGCTGAGATATGCACTCAGGGAAAAGATTAAATAAATATTTCTAAAGCAAATGGAAGAATATGTTGACAAGAACTCTTCAAAATCTATAAGTATTTACTATCAGAAGAATGAACTCTTTAGAAGGAAAACATTTATTGGCAGCTAGTGGTGGTAGACAAATTAAGGTTTAATGCCTATTTTAAAATGTGGGTTATCAATAAATAAAAAAACACCTGTCAATCCACCATCCTTAAAATTAGCACTGGATGACTTTTCAAATGTTATGGCTTGACCTAGAGTTTAGTTGAAGAGGGAACCAGAAGTGCTTTCTCCCTACATCAACAATTACATATGAATTGATCAATAGATATTTTCCTCACATGAGTTACTGTTTTCAGTCTGTCTTGATAACCAAACTTTGGTAATCTCTGTACTACCACTTATGGGCTTTTAAATACCCTCTTGTTTTTCAGAGTTATTTCAGAGGTGTTGAAGTCTGCCAATATCTTACTCAAAAAACAGTTATCTACTATCTGCTGCTGTAAAATAGGAAAGATGGTTCTGTGGTGGGTTGACGCTGCTTGGAATTCTTTCTCCTCTCTTCCTTCCTTTGAGCTTTTATTTCTGACCAGACACAACATGTTACATTCCTTTGGTCAGTTTGGATCAGCTGTCCCAGATGTGTCCCTTCCCAAGATCTTGGCTCCCCCAGCCTACTGGTGAGGGGGGAAACTCTGGAGAGGCAGTGCTGATGCTGTGCCAATGCTGGACAGCACCTGCCAAAGCATGGGAGTGTTACCAACACCCTTCTGGCCACCAAAACAAAGCACAGCACTCGGGGGGCTGCTGTGGAGGAAATGAGCTCCATCTCATCCAGACCCAATGCAAGTTTTGAAGATACACTGTTTCTGTTCCCACTGTCTACACTCTGGATTTCTTAATGTTGACATATAATCCTGAAAATAAGCATTTTAATAAGCCTCTTCCCTTGAGAAGTCCAGATACTTGATCATTTGACAGAGAGATGGAAAAAATTTGATGGGAAAAAGTCTAGAAGGAATGAATGATTCATCAGGAAAGAGTGAAGTACTAAATGACAGTTTAAAGGGAAGAGGATGAGCCCTTTTTCTACTTGAAGAAAAATCTGTAAGCAGGAAGCTACTGCAATAGGTACAGACTTAAATAAAAACGAAAGGGCCTCTTAGTCACCATGTCCATTTCCTTATTTTAATAAACTGAGATCAGTAGCTTGAATGGTTTTGCTGAAGATCAGAGAAACAGTGCCTATACCAAAAGCTAGCATGTGTCTCTGTCGTTATAGCACATCTATTCCTGTTAGGCTCTGTTGCTCCATATTTTGGTCACATTCCCATTTAAGACCACAGCTAAATAGAGTGCATTGAAGCAATCCACAGTAATGTTAATTATAGACTCCAGTACTGCAACATTTATTTCTAAAAACAACAAAGTTGTCAGCATGATAATTTTCTATTATTTCAACTGCAAGTCTAATCAGAATTAGTCTGTTTTCTTTCAAATTCTCTCCTTTTTCCTCCCCCTCCTCCTCCCCAGTCACAGTGATTCACTTCTGATCATCACGCAACAGAAAGAAAACTGCAGAATTTCCTTGAAGAGAACTTTTATTTTCTTCATGTGTCTGTTTTACTAAAACACGGTGTGCTTGGGATCCAGCACTAATAGGTGATCATAATTAAGCAATAGCTAAATTCACTCACAGTGCATTTACAAGATTATACAACCCCAATAGTATTTTTGAAAAACTATTGAAAATACTAATTTAGGACTACCATAGTCATGCATAACATATTATGATTCAAGAAGCATGTAGCAAAAACTGTCTCCTCAAAGACTAATTTCAGGACAAACAAGCTGGAAAATCAAAGTGAACGAGGTACAAAGACAGAAGAACTCATACTAATTTTAGAAAACTATTACATCTTTAAATTATTAAAACTATTAATCTAGAAATAATGAGTAAATCAAGAATGGGACTAGAGTAGGGAAGGCAGAACCTGGCTCTTTTGAGTGGTATCCAGTGATGGGACAAGAGACAAAGGGCATGAACTGAAGCACAGGACATTTCCTCTGAACATCAGACATTTACTCTGAGGGTGACCAAGAACTGGCACAAGTTGTCCAGGGAGGTTGTGGAGTCTCTGTCCTTGGAGACATTCAAAAGCCATCTGGATATGGTCCTGGGCAATCTGCTCCAGGTGGTCTTCCTCAAGCAAGGGCCTGTACAAGGTGACCTCCAAAGGTCCCTTCCAGGCTCTGCTTCTCTGTGATTCTCAGATTCAGGTATAAAGATGCTACAACAGATTGAATGGCATGAAAGTAATGCAAGATTTCTGATGTTCAATTTTTAGCTTCTGTTTACTCTCCCAGGTTTGTGAGTAAAGTTTTCACTTAGAAAATGTTATTTAGTTTGGGATAATTTTTATACTATGTATTGACATGAAGAGCAGTGCTTAGCTGTCTAGATTTAACAGTAGTACCAATAGTTTGCAACACAGAATAGGTTATATATTAGGGTAATGTTAATATTTGCTAGTGCTGTGTTTGTTTTGTTCCACTACAACATTATAATTTTATTCATTGTCTGTTTGTCAACAATTTTTGTTTTAAACTGGTCCTATATGCTCAGCTCTTCAAAGGTAATTTTGGGAAGGCAAACCATGTTAGTCCAAGTGTTGTATTTATTTATACGCAGCACAGTCCTACAAAGATCTGAATTCTCAATGTCCCCTTTTTATTCATTTTAGTCTAATTCTTTCTTCTCACTTTTTTTTTTTTTTTTTCCCAAAAGCTTTCTGATCAATACACAGAATATTAATGCAAACATTCTGTGTAAAGAAAAAGTTTATTTTGGCTCCAGCACTCCTGGAATACCAGTGAGCAATTAGTCATACAGGCAAACTATTTTGCCACTAGAGAAGTAATTTTTCTGCACGTTGTCTTTCTCTTTCACTTTTTTACCCTTTTCATTCCTAGAGATCTCTAAGCCTATCAACCTGCACACTTTCCTGCATTTATTTTTAAAATAAATCACTGGTTAATTTTCATCCTGCCATTTCAGCAGTAAGAGAAGAAAATACACGAAACAAAATTCCATTTCTTTCTGATATCATCTTCTAACCGGTCTTTCTTTGACTGTGCTTTTTCTTAAAATTCATTATGATTTTCTTTACCTTGAAAGTGTATTTTCTCAATTTCTCTGTGTTTCAAAGGTCTTTTCTGTTCTCAATTTATTTTTGTCTTCTCCTTATTCTAAGGATTCATACAACATGAACCCCACTGAAAACTGACTTGCCAAAGGATAAAGAGAATAAGCCTACTGGATTGCCCTTTTCTGTTACCATTTATGGCCCTGCTGTCCCTTGAGTCCACAGGAGACAGCACAAGAATGAAATGTTCAGCAATTTCTGCATTGAAAGTTTTGGGGAGCCATAGCCATGATAATGCAGATATTAGGGTAATGTTTTTTGCTAATTGTTTTATGTTTAGAACAATGATTATGGTTTTTTTAAGGAGAACATTTCAGCAAGACAAGGTTTTTAAGATGGCTTTGCTAGAAATGTGTTTAGCTTAAAAGAAACTAAGGAAATGAGTGAATGGTACCAAAGTTCAGGTGTGAGATGGCAGTAACTATTCACCCCCTAGCTTCTACAATTGTTCTTTATCAATTTCTTCAGCTCAGGCTTTGTCATTGCCAAGGCAGAATTTTATTTTCTGGAAATATTCTATTTTCCATCTATAATTGCAGTCCCTCTAGTTCTTTTACTAAGTATGAATTAAGACAGCTCAAATTCTACCATGAATTGATTAATCAGGTTTACAATCCAGACAGAAAAAAATGTAGTCTTCATTTGATTTATGTCTGGTTTAATCTATAGTGTCTTCACTCAATGTTTTTTTATTTCCTTCTCTATTGCTTGTGCTTCTAGTGTCTCTGCTCAGTAAAGCATTTATAACTGTGTAGTTATGTTTTTCCTGCCTTTTTAATTGTACTGGTAGCTCAAGCAGAGCTCCACACCTTTGGTCTCATTAGCACACATCACAGGCTGCTACACAACTGTTATCTGTGATCCTGAGTTAAATTTTATTTTAAAAGAATTCTGAAACCCCTCAGTCTCAGTTGTTCTAATTTGCCATATGTGATCCTTCTGTATCCTACAGATCACCTCAGCAATTTTTGACTAAAATAGCATTGCTGAATTTCTAAGTATGATTTCAAATATAGAGAAAAATCATAACTTTTTTTTCATTTAGGAAAAAAAGTATGTTAATGTCTCTATATTTATTAAGTTTGCCCTTTTTTGAGATTTCCAATTTATTTTAGGCAGCGTGACATTTCACATCTCATTTCTTCTTTCTCTTTTTGTCAAATACCAAGATGTTTCTTCTTCTTAAACTAAGTTCTGCAAGATTCTGAATATCTCATGATACATAGTACCCTGAACATCATAAAATGCCCAAAACATATTGCTACTTAAAATTTAATTTACTAGGAACAAAAAATGATTGGTTTTCATTTTTTGTTGGTTTGGAGTTTTGTTTCTGTATTTGTTTTGTGGTGTTTTTTTCCATGAAGGAAGAAGGAGAATGTACTCCATGATGTCGTGGCAGGGGTAGCTGAAGTGCACACATTCCTTTCAAGGAAAAGGTTGCAGAATGGAAGCTGATTTGTGCTGAGTAAAACCAGCTTTAAAAAAAGCCTGATGGTGGTGTCACCTGTGATGTAACCCATGCCTTCCTCATGTATGATTTCTGCAATTTACTACACTTCAAAGTCGGAGTTCTGCACCTTAATTATAACCGCCTGGCAACTGGACCAGGATCAAATCTCCTTCCGTGCTGTATCATTCCAAAAGGTTATACAAATCTGCAAAATCTCTGTAAAAGAGTTTGTCCAGGAGCTTTTTGGACAGGCTCTTTGACACACACTTCTGAGTGTAAGACAAAGTTCTTCAGTGTTGGAAGACACTTTGAAAGCTGGAGGAGTTGGGGCAAGGATATTGACCTTAGAATATTTTTGGTGCATATCAGTTTTGTGATTCTCTTTATGATTCGCAGCACATCAAATTTCCTTTTTGGTGGCAAATTTGTAGCTTTAATTTTTTTATGTAACTTAAACTCTAGGTTTTAGCACTTAAGGAACATCAGCTCTCAAAATACACATTCCTGCCTGCACTGCAAGCTGCAGCTCTTAAAGAACAAGCAAGTAACCAGCAGACACGTAATGGATCACTTTGCCTAAAAATCGAAGGGAACCTGCCCAATATCATTAGCAGTGATATAAATTATATCTAAAATGGTCAAAAGGGAACTTCTTCATTATCCAATGGCTCAAAAACTATTTCCCAGCAGTGTCATGTTTCACTTTGCTTGCAGGTTTCACATACTATCTTTATTAATTTAATTAAATGGATTTCTAATAGTAGCATACTATTTTCATACTTTAAAGAGCTACTCAGAATATTTTCAGCTATGTTTCTGTTGAAAGGGTTTTTTATTATTTTTTATTTTTTTATCTTTTCTTTTTTTATTTTTTCCTTACTCATACTGATTTACAAGGTTTTGATGGACTTTCTTCTGAAAATTACTTTCTGGATGATTCAGGAAAGGGAGTCTATTTTCAAATTTTAAGAGCTATGAAAAAGGGTAATGTTTTCAGCAGCCTTTGATCTGCAGCATGAGTTTCAAGAACAGTCCTGCTTAAAGAACAGAAAAAGTATTGGTTTTACTTGGAAACTCTGCATGTAAGGTTTCAAAAGTACTGTTTTCTCTAACTACTAGAGCCATTATGAGAGCTTAACGTGACTGTAGAAAAGTGTATGCTTTCTGCTCTGAGAGGAGAATCAAGTCTGTTATATACCCTAAAATTTGACTAAAAGTTCTTCAAATCATCCTCAGTTTCCTGAAAGTTGAAAAGGAAAGGAACCAGTTTGATTTCTACCTTAATTTTTACATTAAAAATATATTTTTAAAAAAATGAGATTAGATTAATAACAAAGAAAATTTATTTCTTTGCACTGTTTTTCTTCTTCCTGAACTTCAGTTTTGATGGGCTTAAATGACCTGTTAAATAGTACAGGACTGAAGCCTCATAAAACATCAGCAATTAAACTGATCACATACATTAGTCAATTATTGCAGCAGATTTTTCTAAAACATGCTTTGTGATCAAAGAGCAATAATTTCCTCAAAAAAACCCTGGACAGGAGATCAGACCATTCAATAGAGTCTCACAGCTATAAAATCTGACGTATATTTTAAAGGAAACTCTAAACAGAGTGTTAATAAGACATGTAAGTAGGGCTTTACAGATTTCTTTCTGAACATAAGGCTTTGGAAAGCTGTCAAACACTTGAAAACATGGGAATAAATATGCTCCTTCTTCATTATTTTTAGACATTTCTCAGATTCTTAAGTAATACAAGATATCATGCCACAGAATGTGCTCAAACTGTGCCAAGTACCGTATCAGGCAACGGCAGAGCAAGTTCCTGCATAGTAGTTGGGCCAGTCATTTCAAATCATTTCAACATTATTTGACAGAATGTTGATTCATTAGAAAAAACTCTCAAACACATTATTAATTCCTTGAATCGCTGCAATGTGAGAAATTCTTCACATAACTTTCACACCCAGTCACACTACCTTATTTTTTTTTTTTTCTGTAAGAAAAGTTGTAATGCAATCAACACTAGGTGCCTGATTAAAAATTCTTATGGATATTCACCTCAGATAAAATAATCCAGTAATATCTGCTTTCTATAAATACACTACTGACCCAGATCACTGGCACAAACATTTGCAAAAGCTAGTGGTTTAAGTCAAGAGTTTAAGTGACTATTGTCAAGAGAATGTTGATTTTAGAATTGCTTAGAATTGGGGTTTTAGCATATATTCTCTTCTAACTCATTCAGTGAACAGAAAACAAACTCCTGATTTCCAAGAAAGATTCAGGTTTTCAGAATTAATTACTTGTATAAAAATTGCTTATGAATTTTACATAAATTATTCAAAAAAAGTTTTTACGTCTTGAAAAAGTTACAAAATTCTCTAAGCCAGCTCATACATTCAGTGACTGGCAGCATGTGCCATCCCAAATTCCCAAAACAATGCCATAAATTCCCAAATAATCTCTTCTGGTTATTGAATCAAGTTACATTTCATGAGATTAAAATTAAAATCTATTTTATTAACTGGCTGGTCTACCTGTCTCTTGATCTGTCATTGAGAGAAGCAAGGGGCAGCTGCTGTTATTGTGTGGCAACAGAGAACATGGTCTGGAAAACCAAAGAGAAATGGGGCAAACTAGAGGTTTATTGTCTTCTCCTCCACAGACACAGGAGTATAACAGTACATTAATTCTGGTTTTCACACTTTCTCCTCCTTTGTTCAATATTTCCTCATGCCCTGAGAAGAGAGTGGGTTGTGGCACTGAAACACTGTGAGGATGCTTCTGTGTGTCAGAAGAGCCTTCCAGAAGCTGCTCTGTCACCCTGCAGAGCTTCTTCTCCCCCGTGGTGCCCACATGCCAGGAACATTTTGATGTTGTTTCCATGCAGGGACAGGTAACACTTTTATAGATCTTTTATACCCTCAGAGTCATGGAAATGCAGATAAACAGGTCAACCTTTAGTCCACTCTCCTCTGACAAGCAAGCACACAACTTCTCCAAAGAGTGGTGTTATCTGCTGCACATGCATGCAAAATTATTCAGTCACAGCCAAGTAAAGCTGAGAAGGGGACTGATTAGTACAGTAAAAATCAGATTCTACCTATGTTTGTCATTAATAAATTTATTTTTGGGCCAGTAGTGTACAAGGAAGGAGACATACAATTTTGATTATTTATCAAAAGCAAATTTCTAGTTTGTCTTTGTCACAGTATTGAGGGATGTTGTACAAATAAATTCTAAATCATACATTTTATTTTATAAAAGTTGAAAATTAATCTAGAAAGGCAGCTTTTCTCTGCATCACAAAGGACAGGCTGATGGAAAATCATTGAGTCACCATGGGATGTTGATAAAAGTAGTCACTGATGATTGAACTATGAAATCAAGAACACTATTGTATAGTTGTTACATAATTTATGTAGTTAAAATCACAAAATGTTGCTGATACTCCCAAACAAATCAAACTAATTCTAATATTGGTAGTCACCCAGTTCATTAATAACAAGCGTATCATTTCAGCTTTCTTCCAAATGCTCACATAAGTTTCAACAGCCCTAATGAAAGGTTGTGCTGTGTTTGAAGTTTCATGAAATTTGTCATGTTTTATTTAGCATAGGTGAGATTCTGGACATCAATATTTACACTTCACAGCAAAGTTCTAATTCAGATTTTTTTTTTGTTTGAACTCATCTTGATATCTTTGAGCACCTGTCAAAATGCTGGAGGCTGACTTCAAGCTACGTCATTTTTCTGTGTTTGTTTCTGGCCCCTTAACAGAGTATTTCTTCTACTTGTCAAACTCACCTACAGACAATGTACTCCAGTGTCCCTTCTCTTTCTCCTTTGCTTGATAGTCATTATACTTGAGGAATTCAGCTGCTTCAGCTCCCATTGCAACTTCATTTCTCTTCCTTGCCATGACAAATAAAACTGAAATCTGATTTTAACTATTAAAAAATATATATACCTGCACACCTACATTTTTTTCTTGCAATTTAAACCAGTCCATTAAATAAATTGGAAGGAAAAAAAAATCTACTATTCTTGAGATATTACATCTCTTGTACAATGTCTGAGGAATCATATCCTTTTGGTAGTAATTGTCTTTTGCACAGAGAAGTGAGTGAAAAGAAAATCTCCAAGCATCAACCTTGAATTGCATTGATCTGTATAGTCCTCACTCCTTTTTTCTTTCACTTACCCAGCTTTCATGTTGATTACAAGGGCCTCTACTCTGACTGTTTTGATTATGGGCAGTTGAGTAATGCAGAACTGTGAAGTCAAGGTCTGTAGCTCCCCCAAATCCCTGAGAAAAATAAATGGCCTAAAGGAGGAGTAGCAGGGAACTCATGTTGTGGATTAGAAAAACCAAGTCACTTCATCCTTGCATTCACTAATGGAAATTCATGGCCTGTACTTACATCCTGCTCCTACCTAGTCTCCATTACTCGTTTATTTCTACTCTGCTCAGAATACTTTTCTAATGAAGACTGGAGTTATTTGCACAGTAACATATTAAGAGGCAAAGCAAAGTGACATTCTCTAGGTAAAATTGAACAAAATTGTAATTGGTTAAAACAAAACCCCAGAAAAAGAATAATTTAAATCTCAATAAAATAAAAATCTATACATAGTCCAAAAAGAGTTTATCTATTTTTTAACACTGATGAAAAACACAACGGTTAGGTTTAGTCTGGGAAGAAACAGTCATAAGGAACTCAAAAAGAATAAATTGTGGAGCTAAAATTCGTTCATGATTTTCTTATTCTCCCTAGAAATCAAATACTGTCTCTGAAACCTCTTTTGACTTTTTGAGACAGTAATTAAATGTGGAAGATTTATTCATTGTTGTGCATATGGTTGTAGGTATTAAAGTAAGAAAAAAATCCAATAAATGAGGTACTTTTCATGAATAATATTAATTTAATTTTCAGAAATAACTGTGAGAAAGAGATACCAAAAGGATGAACTCTTGGAAAACTAATCCTTGTGGGAGGTAGTTAACCCTGCTGCTTTAAGGAAGCCTTTATCTTACTTGTACGTTGTCATACCCTGTGAATCCTCCATGCTGCTCTTTTTAGCTTTTTCTGAAGATAAATTGACAGAAGCTGTGTGATGGATATATATAATACCTTGTACTGCTTCATTTGCATTCAACACACTTCACAGAAAAAGGCAACCTTACTTACAGGAAGTACCCTGCTTTGTTCAGCTTCAGATAGAATTAGGTAAAATAAAGTAAGGAAGAAATGCAACTAGGTTGAATATTTATCAGTCACACAGAGCAGAGGTGAGTGTCTTTACCAGCTGGATCAGTCCTTATCCTGCTATGGTCTAATTCATTTTACTTCCAAGAGAATACACNAAGCATCGGGTACTGACTAAAATAGGAAAATAGCATTTTTAAAATTTAATTTCTCAGACTACCTGAGGAGAGTATAAAGAGCAGGTAATCATGGAGGAAAAAACCATATAGACCCGCATAAAGATGTTGGAAGAATTTCAGTGATGAAGGGAAAATAAATCCAAATGAATATGAAATATTTAAAATGGAAGAAACTCTGGGGTGTTTTTTTCTTTAAGAAAGAGGCTGAATTTTATTGTCCTATTTTAAAATATGTCCTCCAAACTCTCACTAGATTTCAGCTTCCTTTCATTGAATAGTTTTGGGTTTCTACATATATTTTTATTCATATTCCACAGTCCACAACAGCCATTAGATTAAAGTGCTTATATGACAAATTTATAGTGAATTATTAAAATGTATTTTCCTAGAAATGGAGAGAAGATGCAGTACTGCAATAACCAATGCTTGCAAGTTGCAAGCTCTGCAAGAAGAAGAAGACCTCTGTATTCTTTCCAGGAGTGTTGCACACCAGTTTAGTGTATTGCGTGGTTTCAAGTCTTCAAGAACCATGGAAGGATGAAGGGAAATGACATTAAAGAGAAGCTATCCTTTTTGACCTACTGTCTTTAAGTTTGAAACCACTCCCCCTTGCTCAGTCACTATATGATCTTATAACAAGTCCCTCTCCATCTTCCTTGTAGGCTCCCTTCAGGCACTCAAAGGCCTCAATTAGGTCTCTCTGAAGACTTCTCTTTTCCAGGCTGAACAAACCCAAATTTCTCAGCCTTTCCTCACAGGGAAGGTTTTCTATCCCTCTAATAATTTTGTGGGCCTCCTCTGGATGGGTTCCAACAGGTCCATATCTTTCTGGTGCTGGGGCCCCAGAGCTGGATGCAGTGCTCCAGCGGGGATCTCACCAGAGCAGAGGTGCAGAATCCCCTCCCTGGCCCTGCTGCCCACACTGCTCTGGATGCAGCCCAGGACACGTTTGCCTCTCTGGGCTGTGAGTGCCCATGGCTGGGTCATGGTGGGTTTTTCATCCCCCAGAACACCCAAGTCCTTCTCAGCAGGGCCACTCTTGATCTGTTCATTCCCCAGCCTGGTTTGATAGCAGAGATTGCCCTGACCCAAGTGCAGCACTTTGTACTTGGTCTTGTTAAAACTCCATAGTTTCCATGGGCCCACTTCTCCAGCTTGTCTAGGTCCCTCTGGATGGCATCCCATCCTTCAGGTGTGTCAACAGCAACCCTCAGCTTGGGGTCATCTGCAAATCTGCTGAGGGTGCACTCAATCCCTCTGCCTATGCCACTGATGAAGATATTAAATAACTCTGGTCCCAGTTAGGAGCCCTGAGGGCATCACTTGTCACTGATGTCCATTGGGACTCTGAGTCCTTGACCACAACCCTTGGATATGATCATCCAACCAATTTCTTATCAATATACCAGTCATATACTCATCAAACCCCTCTTTTCCTAATTTAGAAAGTAGGATGTTAGAAAGATGGACAATATCAAATGTTTTACAGATGTCCAGGACATCCACAGCCCTTCCCTTATCCATTGATGGTGTCATTCCACTATTGAAGGCCACTGGGTTGGTCAGGCAAGACTTACCCTTGGTGATGCTGTGCTGGCTGTCCCAAATCACCTCCCTGTCTTCCACATGCCTTAGCACAGATTCTAGGAAGATTTGTTCCATGATCTTCCCAGGGACAGACATGAGGCTGACTGGTTGATTGTTCCCAGGGTCCTCTTCGCTACCCTTTTGAAACATGGGAAAAATGTTTCTTCTTTTGTAGTCTCTTGGGACTTCACTTGACTGCCAAAACTTTTCAAACATCATGGAGAGTGTCTTGGCACCTACAGCTGCCATTTCCCTCAGGGCTTTGGATGCATCTCACCGGATCCCGTTGACTTTTGTACATTCAGGTTCTTCAGGTGATCATGAATCTGATCTTTACTTACAGTGGGAGGGACAGTGCTCCCTCAGTCCCCATCCTACTGTCCATCCACTTGAGAAGAGTGGGAAGAGAGGCTGTCACTGAAACCCAAAGTAAAAATATTGATGAGTACCTTGGCCTTTTCCTCATCTATGTTAGCAGTTTTACAGTTCAACAGGGGCCATTACTCCTTCTTGGACCTTCCTTTCCTGGTTAACATACCCGCACCAGCCCCTCTTGGTATTCTTTGCGTTCCTTGCCAAGTTCTGCTCCAGCTTTGCCTTGGTCTTTCTGACCCTGTCCCTACACAACTCTAGTTGTCTAGAAAAGTTCATGTCTGTACTTTTCCCAGAACATGTGTCCTAGCTTCAACTGCCTGTGCATTTGCTTCTTTCCTTTTAGTTTCTCCAGCTGGTTCCCACTCAGCCATGCTGCTCTCTTTCCTTCCTTGCCCAGTTTGCTCCTGGGGATTGTTAGCTCTTGCACTCCGTGGAAGATTTCTTTAAAGATTTGCCAACTCTGTTCCACTCCCTTGTGTCTGAGGGCAATCTCCCAGGAGATCCCCTATCTGCTTTCCTAAGGTTCAGGAACCTAATTTTACACTTTACCTGACCCATATCCCTCAGGACTGCAGACTCCACCAGTGCATGATCACTGCAGCCCAGGCTGCCTCCAACTCTTGATGTCCCCAGTTGGCTCACTGGCACTGGTGACCATCAGGTGTAGAAATGTAACCCCTCCAGTAAAGCTGTGTATTACCTGGGTCAACAAGTTGTGCTCCACGCATTCCAGCAGTCCCCTGGACTGTCTGCAGCTCACATTGCTTCCTTTCCAGCAGATGTTGGGGTAGTTGAAGTCCCCCAGCAGGACGAGGGCCTGTGAACACGATGCCTCCTGTCACTGAAGCAGGAAGGCTTCATCCATAGGCTCCCCTTGGTCAGGCAGCCCATAGTGGAGGCTGACCACAAGGCTCCCTTTTTCAATTTGTCTCTGATTCTTACCACAGGCTTTGAATCTGCTCATGGCTGTTCTACAGACACAACTTTCCACACTCAACCCCACTCTGCTTGTAGAGGGCAACCCTTCTGTCTCTCCTTCCTCTCCTGTCCCTTCTGATAGTCACACTCCAGTCATGGCACTCATCCTACCAAGTTTCAGTAATGGCAAAAAGGTCATAGCTTTCTAGCAACATGGTGGCTTCCAAGTGATTGTTGCCCATGTGTGTGCATTGGTGTAGAGGCACCTTGGCTGGGCTCTCAACCATGTCACCTTCCTAGAAGAACACACCTTAATTCCTTTGAAACAATTCTCTGGTGTTTTCCTGTTGGTTTCTATTACCTCAGGAGTCCCTGGGTCACGTCCATAAGATTGCAAATGTGTTCCAGCATGGCCAGCACAGTTCAGAGTCAGCTGCACAGTTCAGGGTGTAGCTGCACTTTTCTGGGTGTCAATTTCAGTCCCAACACTGGTATGCCAATATAGACTTATTTCTACCAAGGCTGGAGTTATCTCCTTCCCCTTCAAACCTGGTTTAAAGCCCTCTCAATCAACCCTGACAAGTCATAAGCTAGAATCCTTTCCCCTCTTTTAGACAGGTGAACTCCATCTCTCACCATCTCTCTCTCATCCCTGGTGCTGTATGAACCACCACATAATCAAAATACCCAATATTCAACTGATGGCACCAGTCTTTAGGCCATGTGTTGATCAGATGGACTCTGCCATTCCTTTTGGCATTCTTCCCTGATACTAAAGGAGTTAAGAAAAACAACACCTGTGCTCCTGTCTCTTCAGCCAGCTGTCCCAGTGCTCCGAAGTCTTTTTTGGCTGTCCTTGGTCTTCATTCAACTAGTTTATCACTGCTGCCTGACCTGGAGAACCAGCAGTTGGCAATAATCACAGGGCTGAATTAGTCCAAGGAGTCTCCTGGTGACATCTCTTGCATACTTCTGCCTTAGTCGAATCATGTGATTGTCCACGAGTATCTTGTGCCAGAATAACCAACTCATCTTGTCAAGGTGTATGTGAAGGTGGCACAAGTTTAAATCCTAATGCAAATTAAGGCTGGGCTCTTCTTCAATATTCTACGTGTTAAGCAGTAAATAGTCTCTCTCTATATATAGTTTTATCAGAAAATCTACACTATGATACAGAAAAGTTTTATAAAAAGTTTAATTTTGATATGGCTCAATAAATCATATCTACCATTTTTCCAGAGCAAAAAAAATATACAGTTATCATAATTTGAATTATGTTATAACCATGACATTTCAGTCAACTCCCCCTCTTTTACTTTCCTTTAAGACCTTTTCAGAGTCTCAAGCATGAGCTTTGAAACTAAATCTTACCATTTGCTCAGACTTTCTTCACTGTTGCTTCTCCCACTTTTTGTCTCTTTCCTTTTACTTTCACCCTTTCAGATCCATGTTTTTGTTTTATTTTTTTCCTCAACATCCCCTTTAAATTTCAAGGGCAGATTGTAAACATTGCTGAGAGAAACATTCCCACTGTTGTTTGAGATACTTAATGTGACTGCTCATTAGTGGTAGCTGTTTTCACAATCTGGCCAGCGTGATTTTCTTTGGTTACTTTTATAAGAAATGCTACTGATTTTATCTCTACAGCCCACATCAGTCCTTAGCTTATTATTTCTCCAGAGAGGAGGAGGGTGAGAGAAAGACCCTGAGTGTTTATTCTCTTCCATTCCTTGTTAAATAAAATCTTTAATCTTCTGACATAACACTGGGATTCAGCTGATAAAATACAGAGGCTTACACCTGAAATAGCTGTACTTTTTCAGCCAGTTTAAAAAATAAACATTTGCCAGGCATAACTCATCCCATCAAAGTAAATTTCTAAAATTAGTCAGAAGAATCTCCTCTTCGGCATCAGCAGTTATCCAGAGGCTCTATCTTGAATAAGTGGCCTGAACCATTAACACTTTTTTTCCTGATATATCTTGCTTTCAACATTCTCATTAACAAGCAAACAAAAGGTGCTAAACAAGTTACTACATACCACAGAAAGTCTCCATACTTCCATACATGAACTTTGAATCCTCCGTAACACTCAAACTTTCACAGGGAGTCATATAGAAAGTAAAAGTTGTACATGCTGAGTGGGCACATAATCAGATCAACCTCATGTCCTGTTAAATGCTGAAGAGCAGGCCAGTAAAAAAAAGTAGACACAGTAGTCATGGTAAGTTGCCTTTTGCACAGAGCTACCAGCCTGGATCATAGCAAGCTGCTGTGATATGAAAAGAAAAGTAGTAATTGCATTTGAGTGACCATTTGAGTATTTTTTCATTTGTCTTGACATCTTAAACTTTTAGATGATGATTCAAAAACTGAAACGCTCCAGATAAAATATAATTTTTTTTTTTTTTTAAAAATTCTTGGGTGCTTCATATGAGTTATATTACAGAAGCTTCACATTCCAACTCATACACCATATCCTATGACAACTCACAAGCTTTCCTGTGAGTAATATGTAGAAATATGTAGAAACCTTTCAGCTTTGGAAACTGAAGTCCCACTGGGGAATCCAGAGCCCATGAGAGACGGAGGACATGATGTAACTGAACAGTAGCTCTGGTGAGTCACCACTGAAGCATATTCAGCTATATTATTTCATTGTGGAGACATTCCCTTTTTTTTTCACTTAAGCATTGAAATTTCAAAAGAAAGACACTTCATTAAATATTATACATGAAATCATGGATCCTAGTTCTCCATTATAAACAATTCTGATTGATTATTATAAATACATCATAATTAATAACTAACCTACAAGATTATCTTCTGTTAACACTTTAGAAAAGCCTGAGCTCATATTAGAGAGTAAAGTTAAGCACTGAAATGTTATATGAAGTTGGCTTTAAATTAAACTCCATCATCATATATTTTCTACCTGCTCATCAGGAAGTTTTTACAGGCTCTTCTCCTATTTTACTTTGATATTTTGGTGGGTACTGATGCTGGAGGAGATGTCACAGGGTAGAAAAGGTACTGGTATTACAAAAAGAACATTTAGTACAAGGAGCACACTAAACAAAACTGAGTTTTGATCCCCAGGCTGTCAACATAACATACCCTCACAGAACTTCCATTAAAGAGCTGGTAACGCCACTGAAATATTAAAGCTCCTCAGTCCACAATTCAAATTGAAAACAAACCATAAAACCTCAGGTGTCAAGAAAAAAAGCGACTGAAAAATATTAAGTTATCCAAAGTTTGTTGCAAAGATTTTTACCAACAACACCTTATTTTATTGAAACATCTCTATAAACACATTTTGCAGAGAAGCTGTAAGAACTGACTGGTAGTATTATCCAATGTTACTGGACCACACTCAAGTATGTTCCAATTCATCTGGCCATAAATGCCAGTGACTGCCCTGTGGGAAACCAAAATAAAAACTCTCTGGACACAGTAGGAAACCTTTCTACTTTTCATAGCTTCAGAACCACATCCATAATCAATGAATATTCAGAAACTACTGAAGAAAAAATCTGATTATTTGGATGAAGTTCCAGTTTGTTGAAAGACACTTAATAAGGCAAATGGTATGAACTATGCATCCTTTCTTTGCTCGCATAGGTAAGGCTGAACATGAAGCATATCTTCACAAAAATTTTTATGTTTCACAAGAAAAATTTTCTGAAATGAAGAAACAACAGCAGGAAGCAAATAGTATTTGGAATATTTTCAGAAATAAGACTATCAAGGAAAGGCTGAACTTCAATTCAAGTTATTATGTATAACTAGAACAAAAATTATTATTCTGCTGTCTCACAGTTGCCAATTTCATCTCTTGTTGCATTTTCAGTCTTTTCAGTTCAACAAACCAAAACAGAAGCCAGGTTAACAGCTGGCAGAAGCAGTATTCCTATAAAAGAGATAGATGTGTTCCATAGTGCTTGATCATGACTTGTCAGGAGCTCAGTGAGGATTCCTGACCTGTAAAGGAGTCAAAGGAGTTGTCCCTTCTGTGAGCTCAGTTTCAAAGTGCAAATCCATGTATAATTTTGTATTTTTCCCAGCAGAGAGAGACATGAGGGACTGAGAATAAATGTCTAACCTACATACAATCTAGGTACCCAAGGGATTTATTTGTATTTTCTTAATTAGGTCAAGATCCCATTAAGAATCACTTCTACCTTCTCATTAATGAACATTACAAGATTTCCAGCCTGCATTTTGGGTAAACAAACAGGCTGTCTGTTTTGGAAAATCTAGTTTGGAGGGGAGATGTAATATTTTGTTTGTTTTGGATTCAGGAAGGATAGATAAAGAGTGGGACTTTGCTGCACTGAAGCACATGTGCTTCCACGAGCTTCTCTGTCTCCAAAATAAGTTGTTGTCATAAATATAATTCTGTATAAATAGATTTGCATCCTCTCATGAATTGAATTAGTTGGCTAACTAGCTTGGTTTAGGTACTGTTGTTTTGTCAGCTAAGAAGCACTGAAATCCTGGGGACTGCATAGGGTTTTTTTGTATCTGTTCTATTGCCTTAAGCTAGGCATCAAACTTTGCCTTCCTGGAAGTTTAATGTTGGTGATAAATAGGGAGAAGAAAAGAAACAGAAGGCATACATCTAAATTAATGTGCAAGAACAGGAGAACAGAAGTAAATGCATTTCAAATCTGTACAGATCAGCCTAGTAGTTCTTCAGAGTCAGTCAGATCAACTCTCTGCATTGCCCATTCCCTGCTATAATTTTTGATTTCACTTCTTGCCAAGATTTTCAAAGAAGTATAAAGTCTTCACGAAGGATGGGAATAGGATAGCAAAGTCATTTCGCACAGGTTAATAGAGCTGCATAATATTAAACTTTGTGTCCATTTGCATCACTGAAAAAACCTTTTATTTCCACAATTCATGCAAGAAAGTTGTTTTTATTCTCTCTCTGATGGGAATGCACATTATGACACAGTCTGAAGTTGCATTCATCGCTCTGCATTCACAGCACGCTGTCATGCCAATCCTCCCCTCCAGCACCAAGAATAAAAATGATAATGCTTAGGAATGAATCACTCAAATTACTTACTGAGAAGTAAGTACTGCCAACCAAAACCATCTCTCTTCCATCAAGTTTGCCTATGTTTTGAGTGACCTCACAGGAACTCTCACGTGAACTTGGGTCCAACACAGTCTGAAAGTCAAATGAGACAAATGACACTTTGTGTTTCAAAGGCAAATGGCTGCAGAGAGAAGGGAAGACAAATAGCCCAGGGAATGTTACAACCTTTCAAACAGCTCCAATTCAGTCAGTGAATATTTACGCTTCTTCTTTCTTTTTTTTTCTTTTTCCCTAATAAATATGCCTTCCCACACTTGTCATTATGCCATGTGAGCTCTCACAGTTCTTTTTTTTTAGAACATATGGTCCTTTTGCTACCTACTCTTTCTCTAGAACTCCATTTGGAAATGATGCATAAATACATCCTGTTTTTCTCAGCTAGAAGAGTCACCCTGCTCAATACTCTTCCTTATTAACACCTTTTCACTTGTTATTGCAGTTGAATGCATGAAAGGAGACATAACATTTTCATTTCATATCAGCAAGTGAGAGGTTGGGTTGTTGTTTTTTTTTTTAATTTCCTCACCAAATGCCAAGATGTCATGATGCTCTTAATGTCAGCATGCTAAGGCTTCAGCTCTAGATCTCATTAATCCATCTCAGTCCCACCTCTATTTAAATACTTCCTTATGATTTTAGAAACTAACACAATTACAATTTAAAATGAGACAAACAGACAGGGCAAATTAGAGTTTTATTGCCACAATGTATGGTTATACAATAAATTCAGAGTGGTTTTAAAAAAACGCTGGAGTGATAAAAACAAAGAAAGGGGAAAGGAGTCTTTGCAATATCAGTATTTGTATATTTTAACTATTCCAGCTCTTATTCCTGTGATAGGTAATAATTCGCTATATTTTTTTAAATAAATAACTTCTTTAATAAAATGCAAATGAACAAACTTGACAAAAGCTTTTGACAAAATCTTGTTTAGGATCTGGCTTTAAGTGTGTTCATTAGAAAAGCCAAGAATAGCTCAACATTAAAAATATGTAACATTCAACAGAGGAAGATCACTTCTTCCATGAATAAGCATTAGTACCATCCCATGCTAACTGGCTTCTCCATGGTGAAATTTTGTGTCATCACATATCAAGTTCTGAATCTAACTGGTGGTTTGAGCTCTATGATCACTAAGTGCTCTTTTGTAAGAGTGGTGTCTCTGGGGTCAACTGGAGAAGCCTGTTCCTGGTCAGCAGCTAAGATCCATTCATTTCAGATTATGTCTCAGCATTATCATGAGCCAATGTTTTTTGAACTGCTGTTGCAAACACAAGACCTTCCACTGACTGATCATATTTCTGTAGGAGGACAAGCCAGAAGCTCTATCAGACTTCATTGTTGTAGTTCTGCTCTTTTACCATGAGGATAATAGAGCACAAACCTTCCTTCTTCTCCACCCAAAACTACACCAGAATGTGCTCTCTTCAGAAAAACATTTAAGCTTGTGCTTATTAGGGCTTTCAAGAGCAATGCATTTCTCTGGAAATGTTCTGAGCAGGTCTCTCTCACAAAAAGTTGTTTTTTTATTTTTAATTTACAGAAACATTTAAAATGTGTCATAACCACTCCACTGTAAACTTAGAGAAAGAAAGAGTCTTGATAATTTTTTGTAATATGAGGCACATTCACATCTCCATTTGAATATAAAGGCTATTATGCATGATACTTCTCCTTTATCCACATACGTACCTTTGTGTTACTGTGCAAAAACTACCTATCTAAACTCTCTGTAAAACAGTTAATCCCCTGTCTGGGGTTTTTTCCTCTCGAAGTCAATGCAAAACTTGTGGTCAGTATCAGTGCCTGGGCCCTCAGTATCTTTTTCCAGAGTAAGAAATCAGCCCAGAAATCACCATCATTTTAAGGAACTGATATTTCAGAAGACTGCAGATTTGGTAAGTAACTGATAGGAGGCACTAAGAGAGGCTCTTTCAAGAGGACTGACATATTTCTGAAACTGTCTTACTGAAAGTCCCATCTGTCAGTTCACACAGAGAAAACTCACATTTTCGGCTCCATCATTGACCTTTCATTTTTTTTCACCTTGTATGACACTTGAGAAAAGTTTTCTGTTTCCTTGGGTGACTTTCTCTCAAAAATACCAGATCTCAGTTCTAAATCTAATTAATTAATTAATTAATTAATTGCACTAATAGTAAAACTATTTAGCAAACTAGCAGATCATAAGCTTTTTTAGTTATTTTATATTTCTCTTACATTTTCACATCCAGAATTTCACTTGTATTTTTCTGTTAGCATGTAGGATCTGTATTTTCAATAGTGAATCTTTCTGAAGAGAATATTGTCTGATTTATGCAACTGGTCCAACAGCTGAAATTACTAAATATTTGCTGACAACACTGTATTCTTTAAGGCATTAATGTGTCCTTGTCTTGTACTTGTGGTTTGTGTACATGTGTCTCTCAAGAGCCACTCTTAACCCTAGGGCTAGAAAACTGAGGGACAGACACTTTTTCAAGTCTGAATAAATAACCAATGAATATCTAAAAGAAAACCAGCTGTACTTCACATTTCTATGTATGAGCTCTAAATTCTTAAAAATATCTTTGTATTCATAAGTTTAAGACTCCTAAGAATTACATCAAGGGCATTTTGACAAGTTATTTTCCAGAGCTGCTAACCATTATTTCTAGTTTCAGTTGCTCCACTTTGACAAAAAGTAAAGGATTTCTTTTAAAATGTACTAGGAAAAATATACAATTTAAAATACAAAACAGCTTTAGCATCATTGAAAAAAATGTCATACTGAAAACTGAATGGGCATCTAGCAACCTGTGCTAATGAGCTGGAGTTAGTATTTTTCCACACTATACTGCATTTGCAGGGTGCTGAAGGGTCATGTAGAGTTCACATGACCTACATAAAATGTGGAAAATTAATACCCTTTTGGAAAAATACAAGCAATTTTATAAGCAATATTGAGCTTTTGGCATTCCATTTCTACTTCTTCTGCCATTATATTTTTGAAGAAAGGAGCAAGTGTAAATGATGTTTGCTAGATTCCCTCCTATAGTCTCACTGAAAGCCATTGTATTATACATAACTATAAACAAATAAAGATTACTTTTCACAATGCTAATATAAAACAGAGTGGAAACTGCTCAGGAAATGCTCAGCTCTAGTGTACTGAGAAAAAGGAGAGCTCATTTCATGCAAACAATCTAGCTGAAGCAGTGACTGATACAAATACAGATATAAAAGGATCACTGCAGGAGAGAGTAGATGTAACACACTGCCTTATTTCTCCAGTGAGTTTGGCTAAATATCATCAATAGACAAACCAATTTTTTTTCAGAAATTAGTTACCCACAGGTTTCATTTCTGATGTAGTACCTGAAGCTGAAGTTGGCAATGCCCATTTGGAGAACCAAATGTCTCCTCTTGTTGCAAGTATACATCAAAGAAAACATTGGTACCATTTTTTTTTGGTTAAGTAAACACCATTCTTTTAGGTATTTTTCAGAAAAAGCAAATTAAATCTGTATGTTTTGTTTTCCTTACAGTAATAGAAGTTGGGGAGGAGGTTAAAACCTTGTCCCAAATTATCATCAGATTACCCTTTTGTAATGCATTGCTGCTACACACCCAAACTGCCTGTGGCCTGTGCAGACCCTGCCCTTCTTGCACCAGAGGGCACACAGTGTCCATACTTACCCACTTTCCAATCAAGTTCACATATCATAACTGTCTCTGCACTGCCTATACCACTTCACAACCAAAAGGTTCTCATTTGGCTTAAGCAGGAGCATCTTTAGCAAGAAGAAAGACTTCTCTGTGATTCTCAGTTGAGATCCCATCATACCCAACACCTGCTCCTGCTTAGGAGGGTCTGTGGAACTGCTGCATTACAAAAGCCTGCTTCAAGTTTAGGGTATGTCTTTGTGGTCTCCAAAATAGTGAGTTTAAAGTGATAGTGCACAAACTATTCTACAGGGAACTTCTGATGTTAGGGTTCTTTCCCTGGCATACACCACTGTTGCAGTTACCGGTGCAATGTTTTGATCCCACACAGATACCACTTTTCTAGATAGGTTGTGACATCAAGTTTTGAAGTCTGACCATCAGAGAAGTGAGAGATGCTCACAGAGATGACTGCAGCCTTTTAATTTAGAACTGAGATCTGGTGTTTTTGAGAGAGAGCCACCCAAGGAAACAGAAGACTTTGCTCAAGCGTCATACAAGGTGAAAAAATGAAAGGTCAATGATGGAGCTGAAAATACGAGTTTTCTATGTGTGAACCAACAGATGGGACTTTCCGTAAGACAGACAAATTAGCTCTTTTCTTTCTCAGTTTCTGGCCCTCAATCTTTCACACCAGTGTGTTCCAGTGTGAATCCAAACCATACTGCTGGGAATAGTTTCTTGAGGGAGATGCTGTGAATAAGTTAGTGCTAGGAGTGCCTTTCTGCACACCACTTCAAGTACTGTTCCTACATGCAATGAGCCACAGAGTCCAGTTTGGCGGGCTTGACACAGGTCTCTCATTACTTCAGGTACCATGCACTGGGAAAAAAATACATCAAACAGTAACAATGATGGAAACTGAAACTCACAGTCAGACTCATAGCAGGCAGAAATTAATGTGCAAAGTTCTTATCTGTGCATCAACATGCACAAAGGAAGGCTGACTCAGACTAGTGTCACACAATTCGGAAGTGTCTTTGCTACATTGCAAACACCAAACACCTTCTGGGAAGTGTTACTCTGAACCACTGTGTGCTGAGACAAGCCTGTGGTGGACTAACCTAACACAAACCTCTTACACCCAGAAAGCAGACAGAACTCCTCCTGCCTGCTGCTTCCCTCCTATTTGCTACCACCTGTCATTTTCTCTGCTTACCTTTGACTGCTAGTGTGAACTTTTGAGTTTGCTGAAACCCAAACCCATTTTTGCCTGCAAAATTTCTTTTCTTGATAGAAAGGCAAGCTAATTTTTCTGTCATTACTGCATGGTATGTTCTCATAACTATCTGAATAGTCTGTAAGTGATAAAACATTTGTCAGATAGAAATTAGTTCTCTTTCATTTAATATTGGTTTTTACTTTGGTGGGTTTTATTTGTAAGGGGGGAAAAAGTCAATGGTAAATGAAAGCCCACCATTGATAAAGGAACACATAGAGAACTATTTATTCTGTCACTATCCTTTTTATGTGCTTCAAGATTCTAGCAAAATAATCTCACATTCCACTTCTTGTTGATGAATGGATGGCTTCATTTGCAAGTACCCCCTACTTGCATTCTATTCTGAACCCCAGTTTTATTTCCAGGAGTGAGATAGGCATAGTGACGAGTAAATTATACTGAATCAGAAGTAAATAATTTTCTTCCCACTCAGACGTGTGGCTGTGAAAATGTACTTTTAAGGTTTTCACAGAGCAGCAGGAATATTTGTTGAGCTATTTTAAACTGCTGAATTGCTGCAATTATCTAAAATGACACAGAAAAGTTCAGCTCCTGCTCCATAGGTTTAATAGGCTGCCGTGCTCATGGCGTGTAAATGAGGTTTGTTTAAATAACCGTGGTGCAGTGCTCTCAACATGGGCTGCAGCCTTGCCTCGAGCAGGGTGACAGAAAACACAGGGGACATTGAGCACCCAGGAGCAAAGACCTGACCACAGACACGAGGCTGGGAGCAAGGAGCTCTGCCAAGAGCTGCCACACTGCTATTAGGCAGAGGGCAGGTGTGCAGCAGCCTCCCAAGAGTATCACAAGGGTGGGCACGCTGTTCTGGGCTGAGAAAGGCATTGTCCCTCAAGCCAGCCATGGCATGCTACACCACTGTCAGCACCAACACCCAGCATTCCCACTGAAAGGTGAATCGTGCCAAAATGCCACAGGAACTGTTCTGCTCCCAATGTTATTCAAAAGGATATTGTTCCCAAATTAGACAGATTTAACCCACTACCTCACCTCTGCACTCAAGCTCCAGAGCTGCCAGGAGGAGACAGAGAGCCTGGGGCTGTTGTCTGTAATTGAAGACACTTGAATGTTTGATTGTAAAATACTCAAAGGAGTAGCTGTTACATCAGTGTTGTAGGAAACAGGTTTATTAATCATGGTGGATATAGAACAATTGGAAACAACATGGAAAGAACAGTTCTTTCTTAAAACTATGTATCCATATGAGCATTTTAACATTTGGCTTTGCAGTATTAAAAACAAAAAAAAAAAGTGACAAAAAATTAACTCTGCTAAACTTGGTTTTCAAAGTATAGGAATATCAGCCATCTTTAATCCAATTATGTAATTTGTCATTCTTGATTTTCAGCTTAATTCAACATCAAGTTGAATTAACTGTTCAAATTAATTCAACATCATTTGCTGGTACCAGCAGTTCCAATTTTCCTCTAGTTTTCTTCATTCACTGTATAGCTACATAGTTTAGACAGGTTTGCATAATGGAAGAAAGAAGAGAGATCATTAAACCATGAATGATAAAAAACCAATGCAAACAGGTTTCTAAAGTGGATAGCAGAAATTCCATCTCAGGAACATTGAAAATTGAATTATTTGCCTTGAATAGTATTTCCCTGGAGAAATCTTCAGTTTTACAAGAAAAGCATTCTGTCCTCTCTCAAACACTGCTAAAAATTTGCTGCTGTGTTCTATTTTCAGCATGAGCTGTATCTGTTCATGCCCAGACGGAAAATATCCCTGTGCCAGCACCCCACCCTGCGGTGACAGTGGCATGGGGAGGAGCATGAGTGCCCAGCCAGACAGTTTCTGTGCTCTGACAGGGGCTCTCTCACTTTAGCCTCAAACCCTGGCTGCCCATCAAGCCCATCTCTGTCAATCCCGGGGTCTCTGTCATTTAATCTTCGAGAATTATGCAAAGATTCATCTCCATCATCCGGTCCTATTCTTCCTTCAGCAAAATTTTTGGCTGTTCCAGAAGCACCAAATTGCTCGCTATAAAAAGACGATATCCTGGGATCACGCAAGTGCTTAATGGCTTTTAAATTCATTTTCTCAGTCCTTTTGCAGGTTAGATTGTGGATATGAGTCTTTCAGGTAGATTTCTTTTCAACAGATTACTTCACTAAGAAAATCAGTAAACTATTATACATTACATAAGTGACACGAGAAACCAAGTAGATTTTTGAAAACGAAGAACATGATTCTCATTGGCATGACAAGGCAATTGGTTTCCTACTAGGCATCAGCTTTTAAGTCTATAGTCTTATTTCTTGTATGCTTGGGGGAACAATTCCTGGTTCAGGATGACGATGAGAGAAGATACTGTTACATTTTCTGAAATCATAATTATTTTAGCACCAAAATCTGAAGTTTATTCTAGTTGTAATACTGTAATAGTGTAAAAGTGAATGTGGTATTCAGGCTCCTGGAACTTTGAACACATCAGCAAACCATTCACAAATTACCTCTCAAAATAAATATTTAAGATAGGTGAAAGAAAATAGCTCTTTTACCCTCTGAAACTTCAGATTTTCAGTATGTCCCCTTTTCTGTTTTGGTGCACAGATGGCTTTCTAGTTCTATTATATTGATACAGACACAAAGTGACAAAAACTCCTGACCATCAATGATCACTTAAGTGATCTTGCAAAGAACAGCATTAAACCTTCATGAAATTTTATGCTTCTCTGTTTCTTTTTCTGCAGCATTTACAGTTCATAGGAGTAATTGGGCATTGAAGCCCAAAGGAGTAGTCTACCTGGAAGACTCATTCTCTGATTAATAATTCTGTTTTGGAAGATTAATGTTTTGCGTTTTAAAACAAGTTTAGACAAATGTTGCTTCTTTTTCTAGGAAAAGCTGTGGCAAACAAGAAAGTGTTTACAGGTCTGAATTCTTTTTGTATTTCCATACAAATTATATATTTAATAAAATGCTGCTGACTTGTTTTAAATACCAGATCTGCTAAAATGTTAGTGATAATCAAGCCAAGCCATTCTATGATTTTAAGATAACAAAGGACAGAAAAAATTATAACCAACTTCCTTGTCCTTGAGTCAATGGAAAAGCCAGAAATAGAACTGAGCAGGGCCCAGCCTATGAGTGGCATCTCAAATACCAGAATGAAAAACGGTTGGAATGACTGGCATCGAAATCCAGCCCCCAATGGGTAGTTCCCACACAATGGCATCCCCTGGCGAACAGGAAATATCTCCATTATCTAAGATCCTGTTGCATGGCAACAGCTGGTGAGTGTTGACTTGTTAGCGGTACCCACTGTACACCAGAGTGACATTGCCAACATAATAAATGTTCATTTGAGGCAGCAGAAGTCCAAAATTAGTTTTAATCTACAAATTAGAGTTAGGTTTTGACAATTCAGCAAATAGATCTCAAATAATAGGGAGCAAGGTTCAGCTTTTAATCACAGAAGTGGTTTAATCCATGAGAAAACATGCAATGAAAATGGAAAATATTTCAGGGTGGATAAATTATGACATATTTTGTCATTATCAAGATGCAGATCATGAGTCATGCTATAAAGACATTTTTCGAGCCTGTATAAACAAGACTTTTTTTTTTT
>VXBN01007158.1:128344-207942 GCA_013397395.1 Sinosuthora webbiana | reverse complement strand
GGGAGGGAGGGAGGATACATATCTAAAATAAAAACATCCATATGTCAAGGAGATCTGAGACTACACTGAGACTGATTAGCTAAAAGATAAAGCAAGAGGTTTTACTTGAAAAGCTGAAAGAAACCTTGGCAATATTTGTTGGCTTTGATGGTGCCCATTTTTAGTTCTCCCCACTCGTGAAAACACAGCAGCAAGGTTAGCAGCAAAGCTCAGTGTTCCCACAAAGGCCCACAAATTTCGCTGGTTGTTTGTCCAGGGAAAGTGAGCCAGGACCTCTGGGCTAGCACAAGGAAATAAGGCAACAAGGAAAGTCTGCCACCAGTCAAGGGAGTTCCAATGTTAGTTTGAGAGTAGCTGGGATCAAGGTTGTGAGCACTCACACCCACCTTATAACTTAGGGCAGGGCTGGAGGTCCTAGCCTGTGGATGCCTCAGCACAGCACTGAGCTGCCTGTCCAGAGCCATTACTCTCTGCTATAGTAATACCACCAAAAGGCAAATACCAGAAAATATTAGCAAACCAAACCCTACTTAGCATCCATAAAAGTTATCATTTCTCCTCTTAGATGTCTTCATCTTGAAAAGAGAATGTCTTCCAAAAGTAACCCAAAGGCAGCTTTACAGCATATTTATTAGGGTCAGATACACGGATCCAAATGACCACTTGAAAGCCAATAACCTTTTCTGAGATTTAAAAGAGTCAAATTCAGTACTTTGAAGTTCATTTTTTTCTTCTGTTCCCTGAGCAGCTGAGAAGAGAGTATGTATAAAGTCTCAGGAGGAAAAGGAACTAGGCCGTTGGACATTTCCCAGTCAACTCCAGGCCAGCTCAGAGAAGATCTAAGCAAACCTTTGGATTTTCAACACTTGCCGGAACTGAACTTCTCAAATTTTGAAGTTTGCTCATTATTTTATCAAACTGAAGCCTAATTTATGTTTCATGCTAATATACTGTGTAAAAACTTCAGAGGACTTGCAAAAGTAAAAATAAGGTTTCAATGTGGTTATGGAAGTCTGTTTCCTTCAAACATACTCCTAATGGATCTTGCTGAGTTCATCAAGGGGCTCCATAACAAGCTGTTGGTCTGAATATGGCAAGCTCTTTCTGTACCAAAGTGGTGAAGGTAGAAATACACATCTATTTGGAAATTTCCTTCCAAATAATTAGTCCTAATACCATCAGCAAAGACCCAACATTCATTGTATTACATTGAGTGCATTGAATGTACTCAAATTAGCTCAGACAGTTTCTCGAGACACTACTTATGCAATTGTATTTAGCAAGTTGAAATTAAGAGGGTTTCAGAATTTCATGCTTTCCTAGATGGCTTTTTGAAAGTGCTTGACTGTTGGTTCACAATAAAAATCACTCTGAGCACATATCACAGGACAAAATCTCTAGGGAGACTGCATTATGAAGCAGCAAGAAAACTGTTAAAAATAACACTATTTTGAAGACATTCTCCAGATGATAAAAAATAATGATATAGACTGGTTTTCATTTTAGTTTTATATAACCTTGTATTATGTTACAAGCTGCTGCCCAAGTGCAGACTCCTTGCTGTAAGAACTGCTGTGGGTCACCCCTCAGATAGATGAACTTCTCTGAACCTGAAAGTTCCTTTTCTTCCTAAAATGTCCCATTGACCCTTCTGCCAGCAAATCACATCTAATCACCTGACAGACTGAGAGCTGGAGGAGAAGCTGTGAGAGATTTTCAGCAATTCCTCAGGCAGCAGCTCACTCCAAGTCCCTTCTTCTGGACCAAGGCTACACAGCACCTAATCCACAGACCTGGACACATCTGCACAGCCAGGCACTGCTGAGAAGCACCAAAATGGGTAAGGGTACTGGGTGCTGCTGGTTCGGGCAGGATCTCCCACTGGCCCATCTGTTGGCACCATCCTTTGTTTCTGCCACTCAAGATCAGAGGGGAGAAAAGCCTTTTTAAGAACAGTGGTCAAATTTTGCTGTGTTCTCCTCTATGGCTGTTAAACTAAGGAAAAAAGAGATTAGCTTCACTGCAGCATTGCCAGGCATTTCATGTGCTATTTCTCCTAAAAGCCTGCTTTTCAGTAGTCATTTAAAGAAGGTTATGACATCTTCTTAGATTTTCCTTCAGGCCCCTTCCTTCTGCTGTCTGCAATAGACCTTTTGTTCTTATTCTATTTTCTTTCTTCATATCAGCTTAAATTCACCTGATGCTACTTATACTTCCCCACATCAACACATGGTTAGGTATTTCTAATCTCCTTTGTGATTGCAAAGAAACCACTAAATACAGCCTCACTGAAATCAGATTCTCAAGGCTATTGTTTAAATATTGATCCAAGACTTTTTATATTATAGTACCCATTCACACTTACTGAAATCAATAGCATATGTCAAATTTCTAGTACTGCACCAGAATTCTGGGTAGAAAAAATGGTTTGATGAAATCAGGAGTTTAATTTTTATAATAATTTCCGTTATAAACCTGTAAAACCTTTATGAATACTGGAAGGACAGGCATGTGTGGAACCCCCACGCAGATTTGTATTCAACAGAGTCCTCCTGATAATGAATACACATGGAGATTGCAGGGGTGGAGGAGACTGAGGGTGATACTTCATCTTCATCTTCTTTTCTCAATGCCAAAATACCTCTCTGTGGCTTTCTGCCAGAGCACTGCTTTCCACATTCAATAAGAAACACTGAGGGAGGAGGCTTTAAGTACTCTCTTAACAATGAGGTATGCCCATTCAGGCACTGGAGCAGAAAGCATGCTGAAAAAGGCTAGTGTGATGTGACAAGGTCTATAAAACTTTTTTTGTACATATATTTGAGCTGATGGGGAGAGAAAAAAATAATTGGAGCAAAATAAAACCTGTGTGTATTTTTTTTCCAAGATTCAAATTTCTCTTGCAGGAGAGGAAATTGTCTTTTGCTTCAAATATTTTGCTATAAAACTAAGACCATTATTTTTTGTGAAAATGACAGGAAAAAATACAGATTCTAATTTTTATTCTAAAGAATGTGACAGACAATATGGAAAGGATATTCCACAGGTAGACAGAAATTGTCAAAAAGTTTCATTAGAATACAATCAAAGAAATATATGGGAATTTTTGAATGTTAAAATATTTCAGCTCAGTTTCTTATGAGTGTCTTTTAGAACTATTCATGAATTAGCCAAATGACAGCCTTATGATTATCAAGAGCATGCAACATTCATCTAATGTCCTCAGTAACTCCTAGTTAGATTAAACATGCATTTCTTTCTGTCCTGTATCTCCTCTCAAGGCAGTACACTTTCCTGCCTTGCAGCTGTTCTATATTTATTCCATATTTTCCACATGGTCAGCCCCAGATTTCTATTACAGTCACAGCACTGCATAGTGTTCAGGGTAAGATTGTATGTGCTTTTATCCCACAGTTCTCTCTCTAAATATTTAGTCAAAGTTACAGGATCTTCACTTTCCTTCTTTTTCATTTGCACTGAAAGTGAGAACAACCTGCAGACAGAGAAAGACATGGAAGTCATGGGCTGCAAACAGCTCTGGAGCTCAAAGCGTCCAGCCAAATTCTTCCCCTCAAATATTCTGCTCCCTGCACAGGCAGAGGCAGGAAAAGGATTAGGAAGGATAACACTAGCTGCAGGTCTCTGTCACTGCTTCGACCTCATATGTTGTCCTGTCCTTCAAATTGTAGTTAACATGCAAATATCCTTTTATTAACCCAGCTAGTTTTCATGTGCATGCTGATATTTGTTTCCACGCTGTTCTGAATTATAAAAGTGACCAAAACTCCCACTTATTGTTAGCACTTGGCAGCTCTGATCATGAGCATGTTAAGTTTTACACTGCAGAGATTTACAATTTTATAGTGTTCTGTGCTGGATAAAAATCTTATGACTGCCAACCCAGCTGTAATGAAGGGGAAATGCCAACACATAAAAAGATTTTATTGAAATGTTTATAACAGAAATCATCAACCATCTACCATCTCAGGCTAGGAAGTAGAGAAAGCTGTGTATAAATCAATGCTTAGTTCAGAAGAAACATCAAAACTTTATGCAGCACAATCTGTACAACTCATGAGGAACAAAATATGTCAGGCAGCATTAGCAACAGGCGATTCCAAGCTCTGTAGCAAGCTGAGGCACCACATCGTAGAATTCCTCCCAATCCACACCTCACCATGAGAACTGGCAGGCAAAAATCATGGGAATTGCCACAGGTATAATAAATGGGAACACATACAGATCAGTAATTTTCCCCCATTAAATATCAGCCAGATAGGTTTAGGGGTGATATCCATTTGTGAAAATCAGGTTTGGTCAAGATGTTGTTGCACAGGACTGCAGAAGCATCTCCTCAGCCTTTAATCTGCAGGACACAACCCATCACCAGCCCCACTGCCGTTGCTGTGAGTGAGTCTGCCTGGCTGGCTTTGGCTTCAGAAGCAGCAGAAAGGAAGGACAATTGTTGGAGTCCAGGTCATTCCTCTGGACACCCTGGCAGGTCACAGACCTCGGCAGAGAGGACTGGGACCTGAGCAAGAGGGTTTGAGATCTGTACAAGAGGGTTTGAATCCTGGACAGGGGGGTGTGGAGCCGGTCCAGGGGGGTTGGACCCCGGCACAGAGCCCAGAGAGACACGGCCTTTGACTTCAGCCCATGGAAAAAACTTCCAACACTGAGAGAAGAATTACAAGTCAGAAAAGTGTGACAGTCACAGGGTGGAAATTTTTTTAGTTTTAGTCATGTTCCCCATGTACCTATATTCTAGGTACATGGGGAACAAGATGGAGGATTTTGGGTGGAGCCCTGAATTCTTCCTTCTTCTCCCCTGGCCTCCATCTTCTGGTGACAGTGGCACAAAGTAGTTTAAGGAGATTGGGTCAGAGTAGAGGTGACCCCTTTAGTATAGGTAACAGGCATTGGAACATAAATAATGTACATGTAGTTATCTGTATAACAAGGCAGAGACCTCCCATCGTGGGGGCGTCGTCCTGTGTCCCAGCAGCAGAACAGACCTTGGCTGGGCGCAGAGAACAGTGTAACGTAAGAAAACAATAAACAGCGTGAGAAACCAAGAAAAATAAGACCTTGAAGACTCCGTTTCTTTCTCACAACTGGCTCAGGGCTTCCAGAGGGCAAAAGACTCTCTCTAACCACCACCTGAATCTCGGGCAAAAGAAAACCAAACCCGAGAGACAGTCACTAAATGACAAAAGACAGTTAAAAACTTTGGGAGCCAAATTATCAGGTGAGAATAAAATTCTGTCTTGTCAAGGCAGAGGAATGTCTTATTCCAACAGGACTCTGTGGGGTGTTGCCCCACATCCATCAATCTGCCTCTGTGACAGATGTGACTTTGATCACTCATGAAAACATTTTGGCAAACTCTTCCAAGAGGCCTTCAAACACATGTGCACCATCAATACCTTTGGTATCCTAGATGTTCTTAGAATAAGAAAGCCTAAAATCCAGCTCTTATGTAGAGCACAGCATGACACCCAAATTACTAATGGTGGAGATTTTCATTTTATGCCTCTCCATCATTACCGTGACAGCTGGTATTCCAGCTTCAAACCCACATTAGAGACCAATACTGAGCAATTTGGCAACAAAACTAGCAACTCACTTCCGTGAGTTCTGTGACTTCCCTTGTTTATATTCTGAGGCTCTCAGGCACCAGTCAGGCATCCCACTGACTCTGGAAGGATTGCCTGCTCATGTCAATGCTACAGAACTGTTATGGGTCACCCCACACCTACAGAGTGATGCAGTCTGCAGAATGTGCTGTTTCTCCTGCACTATTCTGCTGTGCACATGCCTGTAGTAACATATTTACACCACCTGAATATACCAAAATTCCTTCATTTTCATCTTTCACACATGTTGTACAAGCAAAAGGATTTTCCAAAGCCTCTGTGGATATAGCTGCCTGGGCCATGCAGTCTTGACCCACCCCTATTTTCTGGCAGTGATGGACACACACAAGTGAGCAGTGTGCTGACACACCTGCAGCCTCGGACACACGAGTGCCATCAGGCCTGCTTTTGGGGCAGAAACCTCTGCTTTGCACAGGGGTCAGGAGATTGGGAGGAGTCCCCCGTCCCAAAGCCAGCATTTATGTGTATTCACTGTAGCCACTTCATGAAGGCGTGGGATCTGGAAAAAGGACACCTTCATGGCTGAACTCACATGTTGCTCTTAGACTGGCAAGGGTTTTCCATCTGAATTCTTCTCTGGAGATTTATAAACCACTGGAAATAGCTAAGTGAAGTGAATGAGCAAACTCCCATTCAACTCAATGAGTCTTGGATTTTTATTCTTAAACATTTATCAAATGAGCCATATATAGCTCAAGTGTCAGCCATGATGGAGACAGAGACAAAGCAAAATTGATCAGTATCTCTTATGACATGTTTCAAGGTTTCTAAAAGTGTTTTTTGTGCTCCATGACTCTGGTTGTTGCCGGATTTTTTATGAAAGAAAATAATTAAAACCAAGAATCCTTGATATTATAATGTACTTTGTTTTCCAAAATGCTTTCCAAAATCCTTCTCACACCAAGTTCCTGCAGACAGTTAGCTGCAAAACAAGAAAAGATGCTCTTCACTCTAGAGAACAGCAAAAAGCTTCTCCCAGGAAGTAATCTGTTACACTCTGAAAAATTCCAGATGCACAGAGGCAGCTCGGGAGTAAAACAAATGCACAAAATCCATACCAGGTTATCCTCAGATAAATTGTCAGTAGTTACCACTCAGATACAAACCTCAGTTAAGACAGAACTGGTGATTTCACTGACCCTAAGTGTGCTGTTGTGCACAAAAATGTTACTTTCGGATATGTCTTTTGGAACAACTTCGGCAAATTTCCTCATGAGAAAAGAAAAATTTTTAACTAATTAAAATTATTATCTGAGTTGTCAGATAATCTTCAGGTGTTGACAAAGGGGAAAATGGAGGAAAAAGCCCCATAATACTGAGTTCAGACTTAGTGCAGAAAAACCACAATATTTTTGAATATTTGTTGCATAGGAATATAGGAAATAACTATTTCTGAGTATAATATAGGAAATAAATATTTCTGAGTAGATCTAGACTAGTTCTTTTAATTTTTACAATTTAAAATGCTAAATAAATGAGTTAGAAAGTAACATTCCTCATTTAATTCTACCTATTCATTTATTCTGATGAAAATAAATATTCAAATGGAGCAGTTAAGCAAAATATGTTTACTTTCTGATTTCCCACTTGTCCAGTTGTCCAGAGTGACAATTTTGGGATACCTTGCAGCAGCAAATGAATAAACAAGGCAGTGTGTTTCTTACAGAAATTCCTGCATTTAAAAGTGGTGTTTTTTGATAATAGAACTTCTACAGAAATATTTCTCAGAGTTTTAGCCTGAAAGCAAAGACATGACAGCATAGGAAAAAGCTAGTATCAGAAACCAAATTTTGTCACAATGGTAGATGTGACAGAAAGTGCTTAAAACCTGTCATTTCACAGCACATCAGAAATCTGCTGAAAATAGAGATGGACTTTATCTCTTGGAGAAAAAACTGCTTAGACATGACCACTCCATCTTTTAAAGTTTTTCTTGCTTGTGCTGCTGAAACACTTAAAGGACTTAACCTTTCCAGAACCATGCAATTTCTTCTGTAAATAGCATTTCTTCAATAAATAACATTTTTCTTCTGGATAGAAACATGCGCTTTTGAATTCACATTTTAAAAAAATACTCAGAATATAAAGTCAAACACAT
The DNA here is from genome assembly GCA_013397395.1 of Sinosuthora webbiana. Taxonomy (NCBI): domain Eukaryota; kingdom Metazoa; phylum Chordata; class Aves; order Passeriformes; family Sylviidae; genus Sinosuthora; species Sinosuthora webbiana. Next base: position 200,187 of record VXBN01007158.1, on the reverse strand, counting down.
GGACAAGAATAAATCTGACAGGTTCAACCAACAGCCACATCACTTTTTGAAAGTAATGCATGGCCACACTATTATATAAACCATCTTTCTTCAAAGCTTAAAATAAACCCATATTACTAAAACCTATTCTTTAAAAACATATTGAAAAATATAGAAAGATTAATGGAATGTAATCATTTTTAATCAGATAGCCTTAAGCTGTGATAAAAGAACCCATATTTCTTGTTCTGATCATTTGCATTTTCATTTAAAATATTGTATTGCCTTCCATTAAGACCTGGGCAAAAAAGTGATCTAATTTTCATATTAGAAAACATATATTACTGAACAGAATTCATGGCTCAGTGTAGGAACTTTTGCGTTGCAAAGAAATGTAGGTGTCATGTTTGGAATAAATATAAATTTTATTAGAAGGAGTGGGATATTGTGATAGTTTGGGGTAATCTAAGAACACGATATTCAGAAAATATTTCTGTAGTTACACAGATTAGTATACCATATGGCTTTTATGTGCCTTGATGTTACAACATTACCATAAAAATGCAATGACTGAAAAACAAAAGTCATATTCAAGTAAATAAAAAAGATATCTATAGGGAAAGAGAAAGTTTAAGAACTTTCCATGGGGAGGGTTAGAGAGACCTGATTTTAAAAATTCAAGGCCTTTGAAATTATTCTTTTCACAGAGCAGAATACCAGCAGGCATTAAAAAGCAAACTAAAGAAAATGAGTGGGTTTTTTGACTCTTAATGACGCTGAGCGGAAGAGAGACAGGAAAGCATAATTGCAGTACAACAGAAATGTCTACCCCAACATGAGGTCATTGGGGAGGTCAAATCAGTAATTTAACTGTTTCCTTGTCTGGAAAGACTGCGAGACTACAGGTGGTTAAAACACCTGCTAATACTATAGGTTAGAAAAGTAATTTCACCAGAGGTACAATTAAGCAATCACCAGAATGCATCTCCTTCAGGTGACATGCTAATTCATTTTCCCCAGGCTGGCTCTCCAGCAGAGGCTTGCTCTTGCTGCTCATTGCCTGCAGCCTTTGGACACCAGCACCTGCTGAACACCAAGGGGTAGGTGGTGGGACTGCTCTCCTCACCTGCTCAGTAACTCATCTGGGAACCCCAACACTTAGCTTAGATTGTCAGCCAGGAGAAAGGAAGGTGCTTTATAATGTTCTGCAATCTCCAATTCTATATGAAATAACTTTAACCTTCAGCTCTAACACTGTGTTTATAGTTGGTGCCAGACCAGGGATCATGCTAGACAAGGTGTAACACCCAAAACTCTCCCAGAGCTCATAATTCACTGGTACAATAACTCAGTCAGGAGCCCCAGAAGGGCCCCAGCTGTGGTAAACACCAGACCCAAGGGAAAAGTTTGAAAAGCACATTTGGGGGCTGATAATGCACAGCTGCCCATTGACATCTCAGATGTTAAAATAACAGTGTTGCTGTGCCAGGCACCATGTGTACTAACAAAAACTACTGCACTGCCCCAGGTTTTATTTTATTTGCATGTCCGAAGTGGGCCTGCCAGAAAACATGGCCACATTTTGCAGGATTAGACCTCATAAAATACAATAGACCTCTTCTAGCACTTCCACTGCCCCTTCAAGCTTTACATATGCTTTTGAAATTACTTGGTTACCTAAGTGCATTCACCAGTCCTAAGAAAAACAATGTGTATTTTATGTGCAGCCTGCTGAAGCAATTTTTCCAGCTCAACCTCTCTCCCCAAGACAAAGGCCACCTTCCTGGCTGCCTGCCCACCTGCCTGGGTGGGCAGGGCTTCCCGCTCTGCTGTGTGAACTGGTGGCAGAACTGGCACCCTGTGCAGCTTCTGGGCCAAGATGAATGGGGTTGATAGTCCACAGTAAACATCCCTTTTCCTATTATTATCACGAGCTGTATCACAGAGCACAAGCTCAGCTGAGGATTTCAAAATAAGTAAATGTTTTCTTTTGCTACTACGAGCACATAAGAGAACAAAATTTCAAGCAATATGAAGTGTGCTGCTTAACCTAGTAAACCCAACAGGCCATGATACTGGCACCTGCCTTGTGCAATTGCACCACAGTAGTTATGAAATTTCTGAGACTTCCACACAAAATAGCACGAAAGGAAGGAGAACAAAGAATTTCAGGTGTGTGAGAGTCTCCTTTGCCTTCTTGCTAGTGGTGTTTGTTCCAGAAGAAATACATCTGAGCCACGTCTACACACATTATATCCATGCAGACTTACTTCAGCAAGTACTCAAAGTACTTACTGAAGCATTTTAGCAAGAACTGATACTTTCAAGAGCTTTTGTCAGCCATGCTCTTGGCATCACTCCTGTTTCACTGTTAATGAGACTTTCTTTCTGAGATTTACTTTCTTTCTTTCTACAGAACTTCTGCCATGATTCAAGGAGTTAATATTCATCTCTCCCAAGCACTAGATGTAGACTGTCAGAATAATTTCATTTGCAATTTAAAGTTTACACCAACTGTATACCTTTGTTGTTTTTCTGCTGATGTCTGAGTCTCTCCCAAAGCCAGCACTCATTCCCAAAGCAGACGAATGTTGCACTCTTTGTAATCAACAGCCACGCAGAGGTGATAAAGCTCTCCTGGCACACATTATTACCTCCAGCTCCCACAAAAATCAGTGTTAAGCAAATTGATGCTTGTTCTGTCCCTTGCAGACACTCTGGAAAGACAATGTGAGCATCAGGGCCTTTATATAGCACTCAAGGACTCAAGGAGAAGTGATAGCAGGGCAGTGCTAGACCATGCGTCTCAGTTTTCAACATTAGAGGTAGCTGCTTATTAATTGAAAGGCACAGACTTTCTGGATTCCCTGTGTTTAGACACCCTGTTTAAAACAGCCTCAAGAGGAGTTTTAGTTCCTGCCAAGAGAAGGCAAAATATCCTTGACAAGGAGCCCACCAAATTATTTCCTCAGGCTACCATGTCTTTTTAAGCAAGACTTCCTTTGAAGTCCAGTTTGAGAGCAACCAATGTTAACAAATTTTATGGAAACATGTATATTCATGCCCTCAGAAAACATTGTAGAGGTCAAAACACCACTCCCCTTTTAAGCAAAACATGGCAAAAAATTTGGGCTTCAACCAAAACAACCTGATTTCTCACATTTGCTATCACTCACAATCTAGATTGTGGGCACTTTTGTGACTAAATCATATAACATTTTAGAAATTTATGAAACGAGAAAAGTATTTTTACAGGATTTTTACCAGTTGTTTTTTCACTTAGGTACAAGCCTAGCACATCTGGCTAAAGGATGTCATCATGCTCCAGATGTTTAAAATTGCTTGAAAGAGCCTTTCCTGAAAATCAGCGCTGTGCTTTCAAACACATGTTGTCATAATTTTGCTTGTTGCCATAAACAAAAAAATATGTTTTTCCAATTCACCTCTTTATAAGAGTGATCTTTAGCTAATAAGTTCACTAACACATTAAGAAAATAATTATTAATTGATAAACCACGAAAGATTTTTAAATATAGATGATACAGACAGCTGCTTGATAGAAGACAGTATTATGAGCTTATGAAGTCAAAGAAGTCTCTGTTCCAACATCTCACTGAAATCATGCCATTTCTGCACTGAGACACATATTTGACTGTCAACAGGGAGACAGAAAACACAATTAAACAAATGACATGCATAAAATATAAATACAAAAACTCTCTTCACCTTCATTTTCTATTCAGCAAAATGCAGGTAGTTAACACTGTACTACAGCAGTTAAAAATAGGCAGATAGAGTTTTGGGGGTTCGTTTCCCAGAATAGTCCTATACATTATAAGAAAAAGCTATATGAAACAGAAGTCCATGTAAAATAGCCCCAAATACTCATTTTGCAATGAGGTCTACCTGGAGCAAGTGGTGTGTATATTGTCCAGAAATACAGAGAACAAAAGCAATGAACTTAGCTAGAGTTCGCTGATTTAACTATCTTTTAGCCTCCTAGGGGAATAAATATATAATGGTTTCAAATCACAGTTACAAGGATTGGAGTGAGACTTAAACTACTGTAGAAGTGAAGCATTAACCACTTTATAGGGTTATTTTAATATATTTTAGGTACTTTTAGCTTCTCTAGCTACTTTCACTCAAGAGAATTAAGGATCATAAAAGATAACTGCTGTTTTGTTTCATTATCACACATTTCAAGGTAGTGCTAGTGTTGTTGAGAATGTCACAAAAGTAATTTCAATCACAGGAAGTGTTGGTGTTGATAATAAGGCGGATGAGATTCACGCCAAAATAAAGGCACAAAGTTATTCTAACTCTCTAAGTGTGTACCCAAGAAACCAAGAGCTTAAACTCAAGGGATAAATCACTTGCAAAAACCTGAACCAGAAGTCTTACTGAGCCATAACAGCTCTTGCAGGTTTGGCTGGTTTTATTCATCAGAGGAAGCAATGACTTTGGCCCTGAAGTCAAACAAGAAGGCCAGAAAAACAATCCAAGAAGTCCAGGGTTCTCCTGCTCTGACCTCTGGCTGCTGGAAGCCAGCCTCCCCCTGTTACTGCTGTGATTCTTATGAAAACTGGGAATCTTATTTCCAGATTCTTCAGTTTACAGGAATTGAACATGTTTGCACTTAAACTCATCAGTGTAAGATGGCTGGGTGTTCACAAGCTGTTTTTTATAGCAGGAAGCTTTCTTTAAAGTTCTCCAAAAGCACATTATGAAAACGGTAGATATACTTTAGGTGATATCATTCTTGCCATCTCTGTGCAATTGCTTCAAGGCATAAAAATTCCTTCCTCTTCAGATTCTCACAACACACCTGCTTGGATAAACCTCAATTTCTCTGAGAAAAAAAAATGTTCACAGAAACATTTTCCTTTGACCTGGGACTCCACCTTTTCCCCGAGGCCAACTGGCAGGGCCGTGTCCTCCTCAGCTGTTCAAGCAACGCCCAGTAATCATAACTACAAAACAACTGGTTATTTGGGCTGATGGAGGTCTCTAGTGGAAAATCAGCAGAAGCACAAGTTCATCTCCAAAATTCAAGATAAGATCAGTTTAACAGGAAAAAAGAAAAAGCACTTCCTCCTCACCCATGAAGGCAGACAGCAGAAACCTTTCAGTAAACAATTTGCTCTGCAAATAAAAAAGAACTTGGAGAATCATCTTCCTGGGCAGGGTGAAGCCTTTGTGGAAATCAGAGCAGAGGTGTGATTGGGAAGAAGAAACACCCACTGTTGTCTTACTCTTGGCTAGAAGTGGTCAAAGAAGTATTTCTTTGAAAAAAAGCCAAGAATTTCTGGATTTCTTCTAAATGTTGTAACTCCTGATCAGTAGCTCTGCACTGCCAACTTCAGCTGATATAACACAATTTCCCTCACTGGAAAAGGTAATATCATATTTTTTAAAAAGGTGAATGACATTATGTATATGAGAAATATTATGCAACTATATAAATCATCACGAACTTACTAGTAATTTTCTTAATGGCCAAATTGCTTAGAAGCAACATATATACATAAGCACAATCATGATTGACAAACTCACCAACAGAGTGTGGCCAAGCGTAGCAGACTTGCTTGGGAATTGCTCTGTCAGCAGGTGCAGGTGGATGTTCTACCTTCAGGTCCAGGTAACACAGGAAGTCAGTCAGCTGCCACATTCTGAACAGCCCTCCAGGAGAAAAAGAAACCCCAAGCCACACATGTCTCTAGCCTTGACCTTCTTTTTGGAAAGTCATGTTATTTACCAAAACTTGATGGTTGCTAAGAAAAAATTACCCTGCAATTTACAGCTATAAACCATCCACATTTACCTGGGAAATAACTGCTCACTGAAGAAAATTCTACTGGCACAGCATACTTCATCCCAACATGGACAGAAATTTAAATCACACAAAGAGAGGGGTTCAGAGTATCCAGTAGGTCTAGAGAGCTCTTCAACCAAAATCAGTGCAACCCATCACCCTAGGGGATGCATAGAAGTGTGTGGCACTTTCTTAGGGGATGACAAGGTGTTTCATCTCCTGTTGGATCCAGTATCATATTCCAAACATCTTGACACTGAAAATCAAATCACCTTTTAGTTAACCAAATATTCACTCTGGGTCAATATTACTGTTTTAGAACAGTATTACTGTTTTAACACTGAAATCCAAATTAAACTGTTTTATAATAAAAAAGAGTATACGTGCATATGGTTGCACCAATATAATGGAAGTGTTTCATTAAAATAGTCTGAGGAAGGTAAGAAATGTTTCCCTGTAATACCTATAGTCAATTACACACAGAAGAGTGGAGGCTGGGAAGTTAGATATTTCTATTCTTGACTTCTTCATTCTCTAGTGCATAGTATGATTCTTATGGAGGTCAAAGTAACCCAGTACTGGGCATTTCACTCATGCTATGTCACAGGAATTAGTGGAATTGTATAGTGCAACAATGGTGGACAAGAGAGAGTTTGTCACTCCAATAAAGCAAATTTTTATTGAAGTGCTTTCCTTGTGCCAAGCTCCTTTCAGTCACACAGGCTTTTGCCAGTAACAGAAATAGATTGTAGATTAAATCATTGGTTTCCTTGCTTCCTATGATCCCAAATTCCACATGGGCATAATAACTTAAGAAAATAATAACTCAAGAAAATAATTCACAATGATCAATTTCTCTTCCTAAATATCTTCCAGGAGGATATAGTTTCCTCTTAGCTATTCAAACACAGAGCTAAAATATTTCTAATTGTATTATGTCATCTTTCAATCAGTACCTGGAATCTGAGTTGTATACTGTTGGTACATGGCCACTGGTCTCTTAAATCATGTTTTTAGGTTACATTTCCCAGTCACAGAGGTAAGCAAAAAAAATACACCAGGTAGAAGATGTATTTATTTGTTTAACAAATACAGAAAGCACAACAATATAAAAAAACATTCCTCTCTGTATCCAGTGACCCCTGCATAGCCCAGCTCTTCAGTTTCCCCCAGCCCTTCCCAGCTGGTTATCACCCCCAAAATGTGCTCAGCATTGCCTCCCACTGCCCCAGTCACCTGCACCCCAGGGAGAAGGAGGCTCAGGTGCCTCAGCCCTGGCAGGAGCTGCCTACAATCAGTCATGAGTTAGACTTAGGCCCTCCTGGACTTGGAATTACTTCCTACTGCTTCCATGAAGGCTTATGCAATGGATTCAGGGGTCCTCACATTCCTTGAAAAGTAATGTGAAGGAGGTGTGATCACAGTTCAGAAAAACTTTTTATAATACTTTCTAGACTTTGTAGCAGTGCTTTTCCAATATTCCCATTACCTCAAATGAAAGACCATTGCAAAAACATTGACTCTGTAAAAAAATCAGCATCTTTAGATATCTATGCATTTACAATAAAACTCACAAAATAATATTTTACTCCAGGATTCACTTTAGGACAGAAACTTGGTTTTAATTTCCTTGAGTCTTTAGAAGCTTCATTTGTACAGATTCTGTGGGCCCTCTATGCAGAGATAAAGTGTTATTTTATCTGTCCTCATATCACCCAACAGACTTTGTTCAAAACATGAAGTGTTACTGTACCAACAAAATCACTGTTTTGCAAAATGCAATACTTAAAGCTATTACAAGAGTTGCTAAAATCTGGTTTGCACTGTTCTGTTTTATTGCAAGTACAGATTAGCACAATGCACCACTTTCAGTCTGCTGAACTGAAACACCTCTTATTTAGCAGCAGAAAGATGTCAATACCCTTCCAAAGGGAAAAAATATAAACAGCAAAACTATCATTTGCTATTTGCAATACCTGGATTAAGAAGCAATTACTTTTGCAGATATTGAGGGGACCACAGTTAGGACTTGCCTTTAGATACCCGCTAAAAAAAGACATCAAAAATTATTTATCATTGCTGTTCTCAAAGGATATTTTTCCTCCTAAACTGAAATAGCTAGTGACCACTTACAGAGCAGAAGAGACCCTATCTTTGGGAATCTCTGGTTCTCAAAGATAAAGTATGAGAAAACATGAAAATTCAGCATTCATCCAAAGTTTAAAAAATAAAGGTGCTGAAATGTGATTGCCCTCAGTCACAGGACACATTCGAAGCAACCCATTGACCTTAACTCAACCACAGGTCTGTGCTGATTTTCCTTTCTCAGTGCTGGAAATTTTTTGCAGAGAATTGGTTTTAAGAAAAGCCAATTAAGAAGATTTTTTGGGCCATCACTCATGCTGCCAGATCCTGGTGTACTGGTGGGAGACATGACTGCCTTCTGAGGCTCACAGTCACCCTGCCCTGTCCTCCCTCCAGTCTTCTGCTGGGTTGAGGGGTTTGCTTACGGATAGGTGGGTCTGGCAGTAAAGTCTGCAGCTTCTAGTGCCCCATACAATTTTCCTGGACACTGTGGGAGGCAACAGGCCACTGTGCTGTCTGGCCGCATGGGGCAGAAGAGCAGGGGTGAGCCACTGTGACAGCAGTGCCCCTTCCCTGGGCAGGGTAGTCATCAGTGGTCCCAGACCACGTGTGTAGTAAAGCATCCCCCACACCCCCAGCAGGTGTTTCCAACAGGGAAAGAGTTTCAAGTTACCTCTAGATATTTTAGGAAGTTTAGCTAGAATTTTCCATATCCTTCTAACAGTAATTGTCTCAGTGCCAGCACAGGAGCATGGATTGGGCTCCAAGAGTGCAACTCAAAGCCTCTTGGTGGTCTTATTGGGCCAAGAGCCAAATAGTCCACGTACACTATTAAGTACTAAAGAAAAAGAACGAAGAAACTCCATAGTTTTTGAGGTGCAGCAAGTGGGAGACTTCTCTCTGTACTGTGTTCAGCTTTGCCTTTGTTTTTATATTATTTTCTTTCCTTATTAAAACATTTTTGATTTTTCAAAAATGACACACACTCAATCATTCCATCTCACTAATTGATTTTAGCCACTTCTCTGCAAAGGCTGGACCCTCAGAAGTTATGGGAAAACCCATACACATGTGCACACCACCTCAGACGTCTCACTGCCTGCTGCTCAGGTACTTCCAGTGCACAAAATCCACTTCACTTTGTCGTCAGGCAGATTTTGCCCCAGCTACTAAATCCCTGACTCTGAAGACGTAAGCGCTGCTTTGCATACTTGTGGAGATGAAGGAAGTGTTGCAAGAAAATCTATCCTGTTGCAAGAGCTTCAGGAGCAATCAACCAGGCAGACCCAGGTGTGTGGCAGAGTATCTTCAGAAGAGCTGAATATCTGCTCCAGACTGATTTTAGCTATGCTGATAAATATCAGGAGAAAATGTGGGTGCAGGAGTTAAGAAACAAAGGTATGTGTTTTGAAGCATATGTTGCAATTTTGAGCTTCATGCAGCAGGAAGAGGGTGAAACATCTGATAATAGCAAATGCCCTGAGGACAAAGACACTATACATTAATATTATGGGAACTGTTCAAGACAGCATTCAGTGTGTGCTAAAAACTGGCCAACTGGCATACTATTTCCTTTCACTAATCCGACTTAATGAGGTGCTCTGTTGAAAAAAATGGTTAAACAGAACATGAAAAAACAACTGTGCAAAGTCTATTTCAGTGCCAGAGGCTGGATGGTGGTGAGCAGGAGTGGTGTCAGGGACGCAGGCTCAGGGAACAGGGGTCAGCATGGCCAGGGCCCGTGTGCTCCCAAAGGACAGTGTGCACAGCACAAACTGGTTTGTGCACTCTGCAGAGGAACCCAGCTCCAGGCCAGACTGGCTTGGGAAACAGGTAAGCGCACTTCCACTCAAGTCAGATGACTTTCATTCCCGACAGCAGTGCCAGCATTTTGTGACCCCTGTCACTGAGGTTACTGTGGGACTGCAGAGCACCACAGCTCACAAACCCTGTATGCCTGAGCTAACTGGGTCTTCAGCTTCCATGTAGTTAACAGGTGATGGTACACATGCATGTCTGATTAAACAGTCCATAAGTTCTTCAGAAACCTGGGATTTACTATACCATATGTCCCATGGAAATCATTATTACCAAAGACAATCTATTAAACTTCTTCTCCTGTCTTCTCAGTGGTTTTTTTTTTTTTTCTTCTTTAAAGTATTACCTGGAGATAAGTGCAAAAGGCTTCTTTGTTCAAAGTCTCTGTATGTTTTAATGAGTGAAGACTCGCTTTGTGCAAGGTCAGGTTATTTTGCCAGGTTCCCAGGGAGGCAAGCATGGTGGTGTCATCATCACTGTGAAACTGGAGGCAAAGATGTCAGGCAGAGCTTGTCAGGACATCTTCTGAGGTTTTACTGGGAAGCCTTCAGGGTGAAGAAAATTGGAAGTGACCTTTATACAGAATTACTACAAACACAAGTAGGCTTAGACGGATAAAAAAAAAAGGTTCAGGGAAAGGTTTCTGTTAGGTTTTACTCATATTTCAAGCCAAGTAAAGCAACTTCATTTCCCTAAGAAAGTGCTGCCATATGGAGCAGGATGAAAATGTAATTTAGTCAGCAAGAATTATTGGATGTTATAGCAGAAAACATTAGTAGGAGTTTGCAATATTATATAGGGTTTTGATTTGCTTCAAATATGATTGGTTCCTGTTACATTCTACTGTTACAAATTAATAGCTCACTATAAGAAAATAAAGGAAGGGTGGGCCTAAAGAACAGGAAAGACTCAATGAGCACTAATGAGCTTCAGGACTGTCTCACCAGGAAAGCTCTAGAAACTTCTTCCCTTGAACTTTTAAATAGTTCCTAGCAGTATCCCAGAGGAAATCTCCTTATCCACGCCTTGCAATGATTTAAAGAATGTTTATTTTTCTGAGGATAAAAATCCATGGGCACAAAAGAAAAGTTGTCTATGCTACTAGTGAAAATTAGGGTTAAATTTGAATTTTATTGACTTTATTTGACCTTATTTTATTCATTTCATGCCTTGTGTAAAAGAAAAATGAAAATATGTATAGACATATTCTAATATCACATTCAGGTTTTGCTTTCTCTCCCTTCTGTATATACAAGCAATGAATAAAATAAAAAAAATAAAATTAAGTGCAATAAATTAAAATCTGAAGCCTGAGTGTGGTGTTTTATTTATATTTTTGAAAAGCAGTCTGTGGACCACCTTTTGATTTTTTTGTATCACAGGTATAGAAACAATGAAACAGAGGATTACATTCACTTGAGGTTTGCTCTGTCCTTTTCATAATAAGGTAAGTGCCCACGGCGGAATTCCTTAGATTGATTACTTTCAAGGGAAAATGTGAGGCAGATCCCTCAGTGCTGTGCAGGGCCAGTGCAGATCACGCCACCTTGCCTACAAGGTGTTGCGAGAGCACTGCTCTGTATCTCTGCATACTTTTCTGCGTGGCTATTCTCACCATCCAGCACCTCTGCAGAAAAGGAGCCCTGCCATCTGCTCAGCACAGCTGCCTCTGGGACCCCTCCCTGCCTGTGTCCCACTCCCCCTGGTGCAGCCAAGGGCTCTGCTCCTCTGCCTGCTACACCTCGAGCCTGTCCTCCCCAACACTGACACTGGTGGTGACCCAGCTCAAGGTGCCCTTTGCCACACCATCCTTAGCTGATTCTTCTCTTAAATGGCAGCAGAGGCCCTGGTCCTGCTGTAAGAGGAAAAGGATAAGCTTTTGTGGCACAGGGAAGGAGAAGGCATGCTCCCTCTGGACAGCAGCAAGGGCAGGGAAGCAGCAAAGGGATGCATTCCATACGGCCAAGAAGAAAGGAGGCACAGGTGCCATTAGGGGAGGAGGAAGTTTCCCCTCACTATGCACAGCACAGGACTGCCCACCACAAAGTGAGGGGGTGAACCCTGGTTCTGGCTGGTAAATTATTCCAGTGTCAGTGGATCAGGTACAAAAGCCCAAAGTTAATGAGTTTGTGTAATTCCTCACATGTGCCATGTTGTGTCTGCTTTCAAAGAGCCCCCTGATGACTCTTGTGCCTCAAGCTGCAGTCAGATCCCCATGTCTCTGATTTTTCAGAGGATTTTTGCTTTACTGATCAGGTTTTTTTACATAATCAGGTTCCTGCATGGGATCCAGACCCAACAGCGTGAAAAAAGCACCTCACCTGTCAGTCTGAAGGAAACATCTCACAGCAACTGGAGATGAACAAATCCCAACACGCAGACTTCAACAAGAAGCTGAATGGCATGTTCACAGTTAGTACATTTTTAATGCACTGTTCCCTCCTGCTCTTTGTAAACTGTTTGTTGGTTTTTAAATACAAGGATGTTCAGTATTTGAATGATGAACCTACCTGTTGCAGTTGGAGTTGATCCAAAGCAGTATTTCTGTCATATTTAGTCTGAGTGTGGCATAAAGCAAGCTCTATGACACTGCAAAAAGACAGCCGAGAGCTGAACAGGAGGTCTCAGTACCACCTAAACTACAGTTCCACATTACCCACAGTCATGGGGGGTGGATTAAATTTGGTGTGAAAACACAGTGATGTTTGAGTGATGTTTGTTGTTTGTGTAATACTTACAATCATCCTATATTAATTAAATGGCCTTTTTTTCTTTTCCGTTCTACACTAATGTGTTCAATTGATGGTAATTATTTCCTTTCTGTTTAGATAAACAGGATCCTTTTGACCAGAATTAAGAGCACCATGTGTCTGGGGCATGAATCCAAACCTAGACACATTTAACCAAATGTGTTTAGTGCTACTGTGTACTCACATGCTACTGTGCTTCTTTGTGGTCATTTCCCTCCTTTCTTCTATCCACTATATACCAAAAGTTATAGCCACAAAATAATTTTCAACAACTAATAAAATAATGATTTTTTTTAATGTGGAAAAAGTCAGGTTTAACAAGGTCTTAAACAATTTGACTTATTAACCATTCCTCCAGAGACTGGAGATTTCTTTCTTATCTCAAACATTGAAATAAACTCACACATTTTCTTGAGTTTATAGTTTTCCAGTGTGGCAATTTCATCCAAACTACAAGAAAATCCACTCATAAAATTCATTATGCAATATTACCAGGTCAATAAATACCCCAAAAATCCTGTCCTATGATCCTGTCACTGCAGAACGTCCTTTCTACCTTGCCTTAAATTTGGACAGGACAAGAAAAATGGTCAAATGACTGGAAGTTACCTTCCAGGTATTTGGAAATGAAAGGTGATGCACCTTAGAACTTTCTTACAGTCAAAGACAAACACCCACTCAGTGGATTAAAAGCAAGTGAGATGCAGGTGGAAAGATATCTGCAACAGGTATTGCTAAGCTGTTCTCTGATGACAGGTTTAAAATGCAAAATGCAGACAGGTGACTAATTCTAGAGCCCAAGTGACAGAGCAGAGTTTTAGAAATGAGTAGACAAATGTGCTCTACACCAAAAAAAAATGATGTCATGATATCACAGAGTAATCCATATCAAGGTTTATGTAAATAAATAAAGTACACATCTGTATGGTGTCTCTGTTATTCAGGCTTACAATGAAGGTCATGAAAGTGCTACCATGAAATAAATTGTTGCTCTATTGTATTGTGGTGTTATAAGAAGGGGAAGGTGAGGGTTCAAGAAGATCAGTAACAAGCTAATGTGAATGCAGGACTCCCATTCTGTCCCTCTGCCTCCAAGCAGACCAAAATGGAGTGGGGGTGGGGGGGGATGTCTCAGAAGAGAGTGGTTCCCTTTATACCCAGCAAGGTGAAAGGCAGTTAAATGGAAAGGGAAGAAGATCTAACTGATACACCGAGCATACTTGCATATTTATATGTTTTTATTATTAGATTAAGGGTGTATTTCTGATAAGAAAAAAGAATTCTTGCAACAAAACGTTTTCATATATACAGGCCAGCTTCTACAAACCAGGAACAAATATGTCACCTCTACTAATGTTGCTAAAAGTTGTCACAGACCAAACTTGATTTTGTGCCCTCACTGTCTGGCAGGTACCAACAAGTAACTAATTTTCTTAGCTTATTCCTTGAAGTTTCTTCCAGGGATATGCAGATACAGAAATGTACCCCCATGGTTTTATCATTCTTGCAAGCATAACTGCTGGGGAAAAAACATAAACCCTTGGTATCATCAGAGCACTGGTCAAAGGCAACAGGCACAAAACAAATTATACTTATCTCTGTTCAAATTACCTGTTTCGTTGTGTCTGTGCTGTACAGCCTCCATGCTGACTCATGCCATTACCTCATGGGAAACTCTTCTAAAAAGTGATGACCAGTCTTTCTGTGGTGTAAATACATGGTGTCATTAGCTGCATCTCACTTTGCCACGGCTGTTGTCCTAATGAGATAGAACTAAATTTTCTGAGGTACACTGAAATAGCCACCAGTACAGAGAAGTTATCAAAGAAACTTTGGGGGGAAAGAATAAAAAAAGAGGTGTGGCATTGTTTTTTATATTTTGTGATTATGAGGATGAAGAGGGACTGTAAAATTAGTTTAGATTGTCTTCCTTTGTAACTCTTCTGTTGACATGCTAGGTGTTTATTTTCAGTTTCTAAAAACTAGCACTTCTCAGGTTTTCATTGTTTAAGGACAGCTAAACAAACTGTATACAGAAATCCCCTGTGAACTTCTTGGGGTTAGAGTTTTTCTCTGCTTGGCTTTCATCTAAATTCTTGTTCTTTCTCTTTCCCCTGCAGAGCAATCTCTTCTCTCCTGGAACAAACTTTGTGAGACCCTTCTAGCTTTACTTCCAGCACAGGTCAGGAGCAACCACCTTTCCCCCCGCCGCCATCCCTCGATTAGGGTAAACTTCATTTTCAGCCTTCCCTGTGATACTGACACAGCCGGAGGAAACTGAGGCGGCAGCTTTGCAGCACTGTGAACACCGGGTTTCAGTATTCCCTTCCACAGAAGTATGCTGTCTGCAGCATGAGGTCAGTTTGCTGCTCATGACAGAGCACGTTACAGTAAACAGGCTCCGCTTTCATCATGCAGGCTTCCCAGCATTTTTTCAGCTGGGAAACAACTGTGAGAACAATGGAGGATACGTCGCTGACAATAGGTGCAATGTCATTTACATTTCTGACAAGCTCTCAGCATTGCTTTGTTTCAGCTGAGTTCCTGCCTCCATTATGTGCCTGCAATGTGCCTGCCGAGAGATGAAATGCTGGCTCCTTGACAATAGCCAAAGAGGGATACGCCCAGTATTGGTTGAGCACAAGGTGACTTTCCCAGCTTATACAGGCCTGGGAAAAGACGTGAATAATGCTGGTGTAAACCACAATATCCAGAAGGTATTGAGCTTTTCCTCACACGCATGAAACAAAAATAAATAATGGCCAGGTGGCTACTGCTGGTGCACATAATTACACATAAACTTTCGACCAAGTCTTTGAATGTTGCTGGAGAAGCTTCCTCAGGGTGCTTGGGATTTTTCTGTACAGGAGCAATCCCTTTGCACTTCTCAGGCAATGGTTTACGGAATGCAGTCTGCTTTATTGCTGTCCTGTTCCAGCTGTGTGCTGGGAATTCATGCATTTGCAAGACAAGACAATCCCATAACTGCTGTCTAGGGAGTTAGAACAGGTGCAGAGAACATACAAAGCAAGTGTGGTGCTGGACAATAACTGTGGGAGTACTCTCTTGAAGATCCATTCACCCAACACTTCTGTCAGGACAATGGGATTGCTCATCTCTCCCAGCCCCACTATGCACACCCCTAACAAATTTCAACGGACAATCTTGAGTAACCAAGCACAGGAAAAACTCTAAGCAGATGTCACAACTCCAATACCTCAGCACAACTGCTCTCTCACTTATCTTTGTGAATTTACTTTGTCTTTTCAAGATCTGCATGGCTATTTCTTAGAGCTGAACATATATATTCCTTACCATCTACACAAGAGCATATTACATTGTAAAACTCAGTTTACAGCAGCCCATCCTCCCCACCTCAGATTGTGTGTCAAGACTGATGTCTCTGTATAGTGAACCCATATCAGGGCTAGTTATTGTATTGGCATAAATTGTCTCTTGACCTGGGCTACCAGGGACATCTCTGAGCTCAAAATGGGTCCTACACCACTTCAGACAATCTGTAAACTGTGCTCAAGCAGCTAAACTGCGGCTTGTGTCAGATTTGGCAGCCCCGTTTTCCAGTGTGTTGAATTATTAATTTTCAAATTTTTTTTTTCTTGAAAAGAGAATTGCAGAATTTACCAGGCTGATACTTCAAAATCCTTCAAAACAGAAAAATAAATTAGTAGTATGTTCTTCATGAGAACAAATGCACCAAATATTTCATGTGCTCAGAGAGCTCTTCCTAAGAATCCAGAAGATGGTCTACTACTCATTAAGAAAAAATTGCAATACTATTACAAACTCCAAAACAGGGACAAGATTTACAAGAAGGCAAAAGCAGTTGTTTTGTTGACTGATACTTTCTGCTGTCCAAAGGACAAAGCTATTTTTTTTCCCTTTGTAGACCACATTGGTGTTATCCTGTCATATCCATAACTACTACCTTACAGTGAGCCTTCTGTACCTCTTACTGCTTCCCATCAGAATTTAGAACATTGCTGGATGCCCCCTGCACTGACTCTGCTTCAAAACTCACACTGTTTCTCAAAGCACCGTGGCAGCTTGGGCCAGAATTTGAGTGCAGGAAGACACTCTTTTCAAAGATAGGTTCAGGGATATATTTCCTCTGTGTAGTTCTGCCAAGCGCAGTGCTCACCAGCAAAAATCATGGAGTTCAGTGCAAGTGGAGATTTAGAAGCTATGGACAGAAGTCAGCAGTCCAAACTCCTCTCTGCAGATGAAAGAGAGCCCTGTGTTTGTGCAGCATTTTGGTGAGACAATTTTATGATCATGGGGAAGTGCAGAAATCTGGTCTAGACATTCCAGTCATAAGTTCAAAAAAACCCCCTAAACTGACAACACTGCTGCCGTGGAAGTCCTTCAAAATTACTCCTCTGTGAAAATTAAAGTGTGACATTAGATTTTGTTTCTGGGATCTAGAGTTTATTTTTGGTGTGTGTGTTTGAGAAATTCCCTACCTCCAAGAAGGGTAGGCCAGTTAGGTCTGCCTGAGCATTGTAAACACCTTAAGGTTGGAAGAGACCTTTAAGATTATCAAGGCCAAACATTAACATAGCACCACCCTATTAATCTTGAAACCATTTCCTCAAGCACCACATCCACAAGCTTTCTGAACTCTTCCAAGAATACTGACCCCACCACTTCACCAGGCAGTCTGTTCAAGTGCTTGACAACCCTTCCCGTGAAGAAGTCCTTCCTAATGTCCAACCTGAACCTCCCTTGGCACAACTTGAGGCCATTTCCTCTTGTCCTGTCACTTGTTACCTGGGAGAAGAGACTGACCCTCCCCTGGCTACACTGTCCTTCCAGGCAGTTGTAGAGACTGATAAGGTCTCCGCTGAGCCTCCTTTTCTCCAGCTCCCTCAGCTGCTCCTCACAGGACTGCTGCTCCAGACCCTTCCCCAGCCCCATTGCCCTTCTCTGGACTCACTCCAGCCCCTCAGTGTCTTTCTGGCAGTGAGGGCCCAGAACTGGACACAGCACTCGAGGTGTGGCCTCACCAGTGCCCAGCACAGGGGGACAAACAGGTTCCTGTGGATGATGAGAGACTCCATGGAAAGAGAAGGGACAGTGCAGGTCTCTACCCGCAGACCCCATGGCAAAGGGTGGCCGGTGGAGAGTGAGCAAGACTCTGGTTCAGCCACAGCCTCCTCAAAGCTGAGGACTGTGAAATGGATATATTTGGGGAATTTGTTTTGCACATCATCCTGAATTATGCTGCCCTTTTTGTCTGCTTAATATTATCCATTAAGACAACTAATTTATGTTTGTGAGTGAAGAAAATTAGGCCACAAGGCATAAAAAAGTTTTATTTTTCTGAATTTCTCTACAATGGCCTAAGACAAATCACAAAAAAATTTAACCTGTCACTTGTGATTGTCTAAGATGCCTGTGTAGCATGGGTAGAAGCACTTTAAATCCAAAAGACAGATAATTCCTTTTCTTTCAGTTTTACTCATACTTTTGAGAACTTTGTAAACTCTGAAAAATATATTTGCAGATCTGATTTTTTTTTCACAATCTCACCATCTTATCCCAACTGAAAATGTTAAAGGACAAGAAGTCCCTACTATTCATATGAAGGAATTCAGTGCATTACCATATCTTCACAGCTTCTGTTACTCGGATGTTGACTAAAAGGGCAGTCTTTTGGAATGTTTCAGGGGACCTTCAAAAATTCCCAAAGGCCTTCCTGACTCGAATGCTGAGTGACTTTGCTCTGACCTAATGCTTTCTTTTCTTGTCTACCTAGCATTGCCTAAGGAACAGAATTACAAAACACAGCATCAAGTTGCAGCCAATACTTAGCTTTAAAAGCAGTCCTGACATTACCACAGCAAATGGGAGACATCTCCAGCCATCTGGTTTCGTTTCTGCTTCTTTCTCAGTGATGACTTTGCTTAGTCTCTTACTATCAGAGAAAAGGTGGAGTAAAGCCTCCAAGTGGAAATTTATTGCTCTGCCTCTAATTTAGGTGATCTCCTGTTCAGATAAAAAGCTTGCTCTTCCAGAAAAGGTTTATTTAGTAAGAGGTTTCTGACATGGCTCAAAACAAGAAATGACAATGTGTAGGAGATCACCAAGAAAAGGTTGATTCCAAATGTTTTTCTTATTGCTGCATAATTGCATGTTATTTCTGTCTCCAATAATAAAATTTGTTAATCGTACCTCTGAGTCACTGTACTTTGCAACTCCTACATGTTAAAAATGTAATACTCTCATTTATAGTTTTTTATTTTATGAACAGCAGGAGTATGCTGCACAGAAGCCCTTGAGTATTTTCAGGGGTTTTGCTTGCAAAGCCACATTCTTTTGATTACCTGCATTCTCCTCACTTGGTATTGCTCATCAGAGCTGGGCTGTTTATAGTTTCTGATTAGTAGAACTTGACTCAGGACAATTGCATTCTTAGAAAATGAAGATAAATTCTTTCATCATAGCAGAGGGATTCATCTGCACAAATGCCATTGATGTGATGCTGCTTTCTCATTAATAAGCAAATTAAAGTCCCAACCCACGTACATTCCAAGTGCTGGTAATCTGAACACGATAAACTCTGAAGAGAAGAACTCAGTGCATGCTACAGTGAAAATATATGATGCAGAAAATCCTTTCTATTGTCTGACAAGAAGCTAGTTAAAACTAATAAGCTTTGTTCATGGCATGTACCTTTTACCTTCAGTATAGGCTATACTGACTAATAAGAAATAATTGCTGAGCACAGAATTGCAATGAAGAATAAAAAAAAGAAGGTAAAGCATTTTTTTATCTCAGTTCAGCAAGCAGGAACAAATCAGTACACAACCTCTTCTGAACAACATGAGCTCACAGTGCTACAGAGAGAAGGTGCAAAGTTGACAGGGACCCAGGCAAAGACTGAAGTCAAGCTCTTTGCACTTGCATGTCGTTGACTGGCAGCGAGGCCCACCAGCCTGGGGAGGTTCTTGCATTGCTCAGGCTTACAGCCCATAAATGGGTTTTCTGCAGAGCAACTGGGCCTGGTACTAGTGATGCTGGTGTGATCAGTGAAAGGGTAACAGCTCTCAAGACAGAAGAGGAAACACCACCAGCACATCTGGAAAGCTACAGAGGGCACGTGTACAGAGGAACCCAGATCTGCAGTCACCTCACTCTCTGGGGCTGTCAAAGGGCATCTGAAATCACAAAAGAAACTGCAGGCCTGGGCACAGGGTAATGTGTATTTTAGGACAGATTGTCTGAGAGACATGAAATCCTTGCTAGAAATTTCTTCTGTTATTGATTCAAACAACTTTGTGAATAATTTTTTCATTTCTAAAATGTCCCTGTGCAAAACCAGAGCCATAAACTCAGTCCTATTTTCTATTTCCTGTCCTACTGCTATCTACAGCCCAAGTCTGAGGTGTTCTACCTGCCCATCGATGGTCCTGGATGCACCATTAACTGTCTGACCATGGCAGACCTCTTAAATACCTGTGTAGTCCATCCCTGTTGCCACACTAGTTGCTCTGACAGACTAGAATTAGCAAAGCAGGGTTTGTCATAGCAACTCTACTTTAACCAAATCAGCTGTGAGAGGAAAGTAGATCATGAGAGATTAAATCCATGGGCAGATGGAACATATGACAAAATAAACAAAGAAGTATGGTGAGGGAGGTAAGAAATGTCACAGGATAAGTAAGAGATGCGCTGTAACAGCTCTGGGGAAATGAGCAGGTGAGAAACTTAGTAGAGATAAGGAAACAGCTAGGAGAATTAATAGATATGCCTTGGGAGATGAAAAATTTTGTCAGATCCTCTAAGAGAAGAGCCTGGGAAGGTTGTAATGCCAACTCTGTGGCAGGAGGATGAGAAACTGACAGGCCAAGATAAGCAGCAAGAAGATGAATACCAGGAATAACCAAAAGACAATGCCAGTCTTGAGTAACAAGCCAAGTAAGTCAACAGAAGTACCAAGAGCCTGAGAAATAACCTTCAGGAGACAATTAACATGAAAGCCATCTCATGAGAGCCAGAAGCTGTGGTTTGAGATCAAGACATAAGATTCTTTCTTCAGGTCACACTAAAACTGAGGCATTTTCTGGTATTGAAGGTCTTTGCCTAAGGTTTCTCATAGCAAGCAGATGTCAATTTTATCTGCTTCTACAATATGTATGTTGCACATGCTAGAATTAAAAACAGTAGTGGCTTTCAGTGTAGTTGGTGGAACTTATTGAAAATTAGAAGTATTTTGAAATCATAGCCCTTAACCAAATGTGGTCTCTAAAAGTATAAAAATCATACAAATGGTTGTATAAGGAAATATAAAATACAAATATAAACCTGTGTAATTCATAATGATCTGGGGATGTGTAAGCTTCTCTTTGTACCTTCTCACTCCTCCAGGCGTGCTGGTAGCAATCCTTGCATGAGTTTTCTATCATGCCACAATTTCTGTGGTTTCTCTTCTCTTCTTTGGTATGCCAAGGATCCGAAAAGAGGACAAAATGCCCACAAATCCCTCCCCCATTACTGTCCTTAGCTGCCACACTGCATTCAGTGATCCATCACAGGCAGGAAAATGTAAACTTGGAAACAGAGGAAACATGAAAGGAGCAAACTCACCTCTGCTCAAGTAGGTATGCATGAGATAGATATCTCCCTCTACCACAGAGTCTTCATCTTGGGAATCACCATCTCAGCTCTCTCAGAAGGACTGTATTTTTCAGATTTCCTTGTGACTTTCATATTTCCTGAGAATGGGCTATTCCCTAATCGACCCGGTAACAGGAATTCCCTGGTCATTTTTTAGAATGGGAGCCATCAGGGTACCCTGTCATTCTGCAGGCAATTTAATGGCATGAACCATTCCTTCTGACCAAGAGGGTGTACAAGTGAGTGTGTACATGGGTAGCATTGCTCCTTTATACTTGGGGTGTAATTCTCTACAGCCTGTGAACCTTGCAAAGTCATTCAGCCCAGTGCAAAGTCCCCACTTTAGAAGGAGAAACTCTCTTTATCCTACTGATGGTTAGAGTACACAGCTATCAGAAATCAAATTAATTTTCCCCCTTTAGTGAAAAAAAATCATGGCTAATTCTGAACATCTTGGGCACTTTACTTGTTCCTTATGTGATACAGCATCAATAGATGCTTTGATCTCAAGATGCCATCCTAGACAACACTGAGTGTGTATGCAAGGAAACACAAGGGAGGTGCTTTCATTAAGACATAGCTATGAAACAACAGGCTTTTCTAGGTTGTGACTTTCCCAGGAGACAGCTCCTACACTGCTTCTCCAAAGGTCAATGACTAAGCAAGTGATTTTCTAACATGCCACTGGGACAGGGCATTACCACAGCTTTTGGTTTCATGACATCTAGATCTATTAGGACTGGATTTACCAGGGAAATGCAAAATTATACTGTTTCATGGTAAGCTGAACTTCCTTCCCAACTCCAAAACTTTCTGTGATTTCAAAGACAAATATTTAAAATGTACCAATAAAATCTTTGCTATGGGCTAATACCTACACTTAAAATATCTGCTATGAAAGCAACACTTTCTCGTCCCTATGCCTACGTGGGTTTAGATAGAGAAACAGAAAAGTTTCACCACCTCTTCTCTGTTACTTGCCATTTTCTGTATTTTTCACTCACAGCAGTAAAATGAGGAACATCTAGTATGCAAATTAATGAAGCGGCAATGTGAGTAATTTTACACCCTTATATTTTGAACATATTAGTACCAACTGGATATTAGTATCAGCTGGTGAGTCAGCTCCTCTGAGCACAGGAAGAATCAAGAACATGATCAACATAAAAATTTCTGTCATTCCTATTAAAATGCAAATATTAGTTCAGAAAAGCTTATGATTAATTGGCATTAAGATTGCATTAGATAAAAAAGGAGTCACAGTGCTAGAATATCAGCAGAATAACATTTATTTGATTGGTTTTTTCATTACCAGGGATGTATTTTAAAATCATTCACTTACTTGGCCTTAAGACACCACTTCATCTGCCCCACCACAGTGGCTCTGACAGTAGCCAGCAGTCAGGGCTTAGGAACATGATAAATAGGGCAAGGAGCATGTGACCTTTCTACTGATTTATCTTCTCACCTCCTCTCAATCAGTGATTTAGGGACTTGTCAAACTGGAAATTGTGCCAGTGATGGACTATGATCTGTGAAGCTGCCCAAGTTCATTTTTAATTCACTTATGCTTTTAACAAATCCATTACAATGGACACCTTAATTTGATTATTTACTTTTTGGAGAGGTAGTTTGCATTTCATTTAGTCATAACTTTTTACCTGATCCTATCTATTTCTTGCATGGTAAGAAATGATGCTTTAATCACCTTTTCTGTGCCATTTCTACATTTTGACACTTCTACCAGACCCTTGACAGTTATGTGGTAGCTGTTACTACCTGAGATTAAGTTCCCCACTTTATTTCTCCTCAGACAGAACTTCTCATTACTCTTTATTTATTTGTTAAAATTTGAGGACATTCACAGTTTAGTTACTAACAAAGCCTGGAAGCCATCCCCTGCTTTCTCTTTCACCACTTAACTAGAAGACAGCAACAATTTCTAACATTATTACTAGGGGGCTAACCCACAGTGAAACAGTGCTTGCAAAAAACTCTTCCTAGGGTGCTAATTTAGAGGCTGTTGCAAACATCTAATAATAGCTATTTTTCCCATGTACATTATTTCAGACTTTCTAGCCTTAAATTTAAACTGCCTTTTAATCATCTTTTTTTTTACAATTAAAAATCTTTCTGAAACCCTTTACCATCACCTCATGACTGTTCTCTCCTAATAACTATGTGTAATCTGCAAACTTTGCCAACTCACAAATTATCCCTATACTAGATCATTTAACAGCAAGCTGGCCAGCTACAGAAGCTTGAGGTGGATCTTTTTTCTTCCTAGGAATCTTTACCTGAAAGGTGACTCTTTTTGTTACTACTTGTTTCTTATTTCTTAGCTGCTTTTCCACTCATAAGCACTCTTGTCCTGTGAGAACTTCAGTGCACGATTCATCAATGAAGAACCTTGTCAAAGCCTTTTTCTCCATATTCAGATTCAAAATTTAAATCTTCATATGAACAACCTTTCAGCTCCATAACAGAGTTCTAGTAGGTTCATGAGGCATTACCTGCAAAAAAAAAAAAAAAAAAAAAAAACAACAACAACACACTTCCCTCTCCAAAAGGAAGTCAAATAGTAAATATTTGGTTATTTGGTTCTATTATTTAATTATGGTTAATGTTCAGTTCTACTGAACAATTTTGTTACAGTTAAAAATATACAGGGTACAGGTGCCATGTGTTTTGGTATATGCCTCCAAGGATATTTCCACACATATTTTTATGAAGACTAGCACCATGCTATCTTCTGTACTTACTGAACTATGTTTAAGTGAGTTCTTTTGATCACAGCATTTTTTTTTTTTACTCTTGGTTTTAAGAATGTCTTCTAAAACATTCTTTTTAACATTTACTTCTAAACTGACAGTGAAAACTCTAGATTCTCTCTTTCTGTTGTGAGACACTGTTGGGCCAGACCCATTCTCCATGGCCAATACCAGTTGAAACAATTAGTCTGGGTTTTCTGTATTGACTCTCTTTCTCCGGAGTGCTCCTTTCAACTCTGGCTATCTATGGTTAAACAAGCTGACTTTGTTCTCCTTCTAATTAAAAAAAAAAAATTAGGAAACCATAATGCTGTCTTACTTTATCTTGAAATGGCTTGTTTGTACTGCTTGAAAGGAACTCAGTAATTCTTTCTCTTCTTCCGTAACAATTTAATAATACAAAAAAATCACTGTGCTGTCTGTGTTCCTGTTACCCTTCAATTGGTTGGTGGTTGTCTGCCCCCCTCCCATTTCAAGGTTGCTGTAATCACCTTAGCTGTTAAATGATGCTGTAAAGCAGACTCTAAAACCATATGTTTTAGATATGGAATTTCACCCCACAGTACTTACACAATGCAATTCCTGCAACTGGCCTTGTACCATATGTTGTCTTGTTTTTTATATATTTTTTCCAGCAGGTTTGCAAAATGCTTATTCTAATTAGTATTTCTTGGTGTTGCTATTTGCCCTGAATCTCTAGAGAACTTCAGCACACCTGTGGACAGGTTTAAATCTTCTTGTTCTACATATTTGCATTATGGAATGCAAGCTCTTTTTGCTGTGGCAAAAATCAATAAGTCTTAAAGGATGAGATAATTCTGTATCAAGGCTAAGTAATTTGAATCAGGTATTTTAAGCATGTTAACCAAACCACATACCAAAGAAGTAATCATTATAGAGTAATTCCTTCTCAGACAAATTATCACAAGATATCTCACAGCAGTATCACTGAGCTATGAGCAAAAGTATCCTAAGTAAAGCATCAAACTCTCATTATCACTGACTTTGCTATCAAAGCTTGTCATACAAAAATATGCAGATACTATGAATGGAGATCAAATGATATTCAAATTCTAGTAACCCAGAGCAATAATCTTAATATTGCTAGGTTTATATATCTTCTCAAGATTAGAAAGGAAATTGTAATGCACTTTTCATCTTTATATTTTTTTTAGTTCCTTGCCAAATCATTTTCTTTCATCATTACAGTCAGGTTGTGCAAGAGCGCAGAGATAATTTTCTTCTTCAAAAAACTATAGAGGAGTCATAAAATGCATAGCTACTGTTGTGATTTTTGTGTAACACTCTGAAAAACAATTCCTTGTTTTCTGAGCTTTGGTATATAGGCTCCAAAAATATGCATTTTGAAACAGAAAAACAAATTGTAAAAACGGTACTGAAGAATATGGAGAAGGTAGCAAATGCGAATGAGCACTTGGTGCTAACAGGTGTGTATGGTTGTGGGGCAGTCAGCAGCTCAGTGCTTGCACAGCATGACTGGCTCACCATTTAAAACAATTGGTCTCAATCTACTCAGGTCTCCTCTCAGGAGATAGTTAATGGACATCTTACAGCTTCTTGGTGTCTTTATTTTCTTCACAACCTATATCTCCCCTGTGATTGCAAAGACAGGCTAAACTTCAGCTGTAAGATGCTTAAGCTAGAGGTCTTTCTGGCATGGGTTTTCACAGGCATGGCTTTGGGGTCTGCCTGTGACTGTCACAATAATTCATTACCGACAGGCCATGCCACAGGGACAGTTATTTAAACAAGCTTGGCTCAGTGGTTACCACCACTACGTGGAGTGGGTCTGCAGGTGGACAGCACTGCACACATTCTGCAACAAGTACACAGATGCTCATTTAGGTGATGCCCACACAATGCACTGGAGCCTCAGCCTAATACCCTTGATGTTCTTTTTGCAAAGGCAAATTGAAGGCAGTCAGACATGCTCAACATGAAGTACAGTCAGAAAATAACAAAACTATGCAGAGGTAGACCTGCCTAGAAAGGCAGACAGTGTTATCTCTCCCTTCACATCCCTACCTCCATGAATGCTTTAGAAGTGCTCTTTGACTAATCACTCCTTTCCAGGAAGGTGGTGTCAAAAAATATTATCTGTTGGGTAGCTGTAAGTGTTTCACACATAAATGAATGCAACATCAGATATGAGAAATGTGAGATAGTTGCAGAGGGGGGTGGTTAATAAAACATGTAAACCTTTCAGCTTCCATGTTCTCCCTCAAAGATAGTACCATCAGGAATTGGGACGCTCTCATTACTGAAATCAGAATAAAGCCTGTCTGGAGATTATGTACTGTTATTCATGCTGAACAGGTTTATCCAGCTCTGTAAAGAGGGGTTGCAGTCTGCACTTCTCAGTGCATACTCGGTGTAGAAGTCTTCTTACCTTTTGAACTTCCAAAGTGACAGCACAGCTTACCCAGAAAAAAACATGCAGCATATCAATAAACTCAGTTCTTAATTAGCTCTCCTGCTATCTCCACTTCTAATACTGACAGATCTTGAATGGGCTTTTTGTTATGACTATTGACTTTAGCCTTTTGAAATATTGCTGAGTGGTGACCCAGAGGGGTGGAGGTGGAATTAGATTCAGCGGCACTTATACCATCATCTGTTTGGTATGTTACTTCCTTTCACTCTGATGTTGGGAGGATCACACCCAGCCTTCACATTCCTCTTCAACAAGTTGTGTCAAGGAAAAGGGAGAAAGGAAGCTGCCCCACATACCACTGGATATCAGAAAGGAAGGTCTTAATGAGGATGTCAGGATGTAATTTCTACAGAAATCAGCCCTTCTTTTTGTCAGTCCCAGGTCCAGCTGCTATAAACATTCCAACATCATCTTATGAAGTGAGGGCTCAAGAGATAGTACTGTATTATCTGGGGTTATTTAATGTTCTTGGCTTACATATAAAAAGAATGCTGAATTCTTAAACTCAACAGCAGTAATAAATCCCTAAAACTGAAATGAAATAATGGAGGTTGTTTTGGCTGGAATATCAAAGAGAGGTGAGGTCATTAAAATAAAAACAAAAACATGTAAAGTGACTAGCTTGCTGTCATACAGTAGCAACCCATTC
Source organism: Sinosuthora webbiana (assembly GCA_013397395.1). Classification (NCBI taxonomy): domain Eukaryota; kingdom Metazoa; phylum Chordata; class Aves; order Passeriformes; family Sylviidae; genus Sinosuthora; species Sinosuthora webbiana. The sequence goes on along the minus strand of VXBN01007158.1, from coordinate 173,228 downwards.
CTAACTAGCTGAAATTAAGGACTCTACTATATTCTTATTGATAAATTTTTATTCATAAATACTTGAGAGATATTAGAATTTTTTTCTATTTGTCAGGAACAGCCATAATAGCAATAGTAAAGAACCAGAAGACAAAACACTGTGAAATACACCATAGTGGAAATTTATTTACAATACTCCTGATTAAGAAATGCAAAAATAGTGTTTGATCATATTTTGTAGTGACTCATATATAAAACATTGCATGTATTTCTGTGACTCATTAAAAGCCTCTTGAAATTGACTCATCCACCTGAGAAAGGAATGTGCTGAAAATCCTTTGTAGCATGCCTATAAACCTTTGTGAGGGCATAATAATTCAAGAAAAATAAAGCACTTATAATATTTCATTCATAAATGAAAAAAATCTGCTAAACCACAATCAAACAAAAATCTGTTTCAAACTATCTTCTTTTTTTCTGTTTGTTAATAGCTGGATTAAGGACCATGATATTTTATAGTCCATTAGGGTCATTTTGGTGCTGAAAAACAAATTATGTTAAGCAACAGTATGAGGTTCAACAAGGCCAGGTGCTGGGTCCCAACAACCCCAGGCAGGGCCACGGGCTGGGACAGAGGGGCTGGAAAGGACCTGGGGATGCTGGTGACAGTGACTGAACATGAGCCAGGCTGTGCCCAGGGGGCCAAGAAGGCCAGTGGCATCCTGGCCTGGATCAGCAATGGTGTGGCCAGCAGGAGCAGGGCAGGGATTGTCCCCCTGTGCTGGGCACTGGTGAGGCCACACCTCGAGTGCTGTGTCCAGTTCTGGGCCCTCACTGCAAGAAAGACACTGAGGGGCTGGAGTGAGTCCAGAGAAGGGCAATGGGGCTGGGGAAGGGTCTGGAGAAGCAGTCCTGTGAGGAGCAGCTGAGGGAGCTGGGGGTGTTCATCCTGGAGAAAAAGAGGTTCGGGGTGACCTTATCAGTCTCTACAACTGCCTGAAAGGAGGCTGTGGTCAGGCGAGGGTCAGTCTCTTCTCCCAGGTAACAAGTGACAGGACAAGAGAAAATGGCCTCAAGCTGCATGAAGAGAGGTTCAGATTGGGCATTAAGAAGAAATCCTCCACAGAAAGGATGATCAGATATTGGAAAAGGTTGCCCAGGAAGTGGCAGAGTCACCATGCTTGGAGGTGTTCAAGAAACAACTCAACACGGCACTTGGTGTTGACAATTTGGTGTTCAAAGGTTGGACTTGATGATCTGGTCTTTTCCAGCATTAAAGGTTCTATTATTCTTTCACTGGATGAATAAAATGCTTAGTGTTTGAACACTTTCAATCCTGTATGAAGCTGGTCTTTTTTCATTGATTTGTGTTCATTACACAAGAAGAAAATGAATGGTGATCAGACACTTTGAACATTAGAATGAGTTCTACAGCTATAACCACAAAAGCTGTGCAATTAAGAAATCAGAACATACCCCTTTGCTTGCCTGCAGCCATTTCTCAGTCACAGACTCCAATGACAGGACTGTGTCCAGGAATTTGGGAACCTGAATACACACTTCAACAGCAAGACAAAATGCCCCACCAAGAAAGTGGAAGTTCAGACACCATGTCACAACCATTTCTGTAGAACTCATGGATATACCCATTTCACCAATTTCAGAAACAAATTCATGAGAAAATATATTCTTTAAAGATAATTTAATCACTGAGTTATGTACCCATTATTCTCCATCAGATCATCTCCAGTCAACCTGAAGAACATTGAATTTTCCCACACCTTTGCATTTGGGCACAGGACAAACCATCAGGACAATTCTTGTTGGTTTTGTTTTGATATGCTTCAATTCCCAGGATTGGGTACCTTTTGACCTAAAGAATGGCTTATATTGCATTAGTTTTAAAAAATTGCTTTAAAAATGGAGGCAAATGCCACTATTTCCACATTAGAGCCAAGTGAATCTCAGCATGAGGTAGACTGCAAATCAATACCAGTCTGGCATCACACAGCCAGTGAAGTCTTGGCCATATTTAAACATCTGCATTGGTTTTGCAGGGCCAGTTTCTGCTGGCAGGTGTGCTACAGGGGCTGATTCGATAAAAAACTGCGAGAAGCTTCCCCGTGTCAGACAGAGCTGATGCCAGCCAGCTCCAACATGGACCCACCACTGGCCAAGGCCAAGTTCATCAGATATGGTGGCAGCATCTCTGCATTAACTATTGCAGAAGGAAAAGGAATTATCATGAAGGAATTTCAGCCAGAGAAGAGCAGGCAGAGAGGACCAGCCCAAAAGACACCAAGGTCACTACAGGAGGAGGGACAGGAGATGCTCCAGGCACCACAGCTGAGGCTCCCCTGCAGCCCATGGTGCAGACCACGGTGAGGCAGCTCTGCCCAGTGCTCAGAGGTCCCTGGGGACACAGAGATCCACCTGCAGCCCCTGGAGGACGCCCACTGGAGCAGGTAGATGCCCAAAAAAAGGCTGTGCTGGAAGAGGGTCCTAGCAGGGACCTGTAGACCCAGAGAGAGGAGCCCATGCTGGAGCAGGTTTCCAGGCAGGACTTATGACTTCATGGAAACCCATGCTGGAGCAAGCTGTTCTTGAGGGATTGCACCCCATGGTAAGGGACTCACACTGGAGAAATTCGTGGAGAACTGTCTCCTGTGGGAAGGACCCCACAACGGAGACGTGAAAGGACTCCTCTCCCTAAGCAGCATAAGCATAAACAGCCTGGAGGGAGGGGTGGGGGAAGGTGTGGTTAAGATTTGTTTTTCTTCTATTATACTGCGCTGATTTTTATTCTGACTGTAATAAATTCAGTTATTCTCCCCAAGTCAAGTCAAGTCTGTTTTGCCCATGATAGCAATTGAAGAGTGATCTCTCTCTGTCCTTATCTCAGTTCATGAGGCTTTCATTACACTTGTTCTTCCCCATCCAGTTGTGCAGGAAGGTGAGAGAGAGCTCTAGTGGGTATCTGACATCCAGCCAGTGTCAGCCCACCACAACCACAGAGTTATTGAATACAACAAGGCCAGAATTCCATCCAGTTTCTTCAGTGGTTGGTAGAGAAGCTCACTCCCTCAACAAAACACAGAAAACTTAATAAGTTATCTGCTTTTTTGATTATCTGTTTTTCCCTGCACGCTTTGAATCATACACGGAATCATTATCACAAAGAGTTCTGATTTACTTGTTGTTTAAATTAGACCCTCCAAGATCAGAACTACTACAAGTTTCCAGTGACACCTTTGTCCTATGAAAATTTTGTCAACATTTCATCATTTCTTCAAAAACACCACAAAAGTAATGAGGGACAGAAAGGAAGATTGGACACAGAAAGAAAATTCTGTTGTTCTAGCTCCCCCGAAATATAATAATTATGCACGGGAAATTTTAAACAAAGGTGGAGATAACAATAAAAAGGATAACAAGCTATTGTGTTGGAAGGAAAACCGGCACACTACTTAGTCACTGCAAACATTCAAGTATTATGGATAGTAATGCTCTGTTAGCTACAAAATACTTCTGACTACTGAATAAGGTTTTCTTAATATTTGGATTACATGATCTAAAGGAAGACCTATGACAAATACATTCAGCAAATATAAATACATAATTTGATAACTCTGGGTTTTGCTTATGCCTGGTGAATGTATATAGACTGCACTACAGCCTTCCATGTAATGTAGATATTAAATTGTTCTCCAGGTTTTCAGTGTGGGGAGTAGAGTTCATATTTACTAATGTTAGAAACTGAGGTTCAAATCCTTCAGATTGCACTCATTAAAATTTGTTTATGATCTCAAACAGTTTCTGACCGTAATATTACCATGGGACAAAGCAGTCTTTATCACAGAGGTTGTAGCTGAATATTGTCTTTTTCCATTATTGTATCTCTTATCTTTTTCACCTACCATACCTGGGAGATAATCTACTCCAAAACACAGGATCTGTACCCAGGGCACATAAGATCTGTATCCAGGGCACATATCATTTACCAAGTCTTTCTAACAAGGTGAGGAATAAATTTGATAATCCACCAAGATTTAAGACCTTTCTTGTTTATAGTCCACAACCCTCAGCTCAAAATTGAAGCATTTTAACACTATAGTAACTTTCCTTTTTAGAAAGGAACTAAACAATATTTAAGTATTCTCTTTCCATTCTCACCTGGCTTTCCCCTTCCCCAAATCCAAGAATGGAAATACAGCTTCCCTAATTCAGAAGCTTTGTCTAAATTATCCTTTCCAGCCATTCTAACAAATTCACCACAAAGTTTCCCAGCTGGGAGAGTCCTCCACTACAACAGCAAAAGTGGAAACAAATTACTTTTGCACCAGTGAGAGGACACAGACTCAGGCACTGATCTCAGAAAAATACTGCTTCCATCTGTAGTAGAGCATCCCCAGCCTGTGTTGAAATATTGATGCTACTAAACACAGTTGACTAACATCCCTTATGTAACAGAGAACAGAAATACAACACAAAAAAGAGTTCAAAACACACTCAAAATAGTATCAGCTTCTTCTCTCTCCCAAGAGATATCTTTGCTAAATAGAAAAGTTGTTTTATACACTGAATTAGCAGAGTTGTTGAATCCCACATGCATAAAAGGTTGCAGGATGCTTCAATGTATGCACCCAAATCCCTAAGTACTGAGCCCAGAGTGTACCTACCCAAGCTTCATAAGTGCTAAAACCATCCATGCCATTTTCTCTCCTGGAATCTGTCCAATTAGTAATTTCTTTGTCAAAACAGAACCTAGGGGACACTTCTGCAGTCATGCAGATCAGAAATACTAAACTTGTTCAGCAGAGTAGTACCCTATTCAGGAAGCATGGCAGTGGCTGTTGGGAAAAAGCAGGGGATGTGAAGTACTTCACTGGCAGTCAAGAGGGCATAGACTCCAAGTGCAAATCTAAAATGGTCAATAGGATGAAGAAATGAAGATAAACTACCAATCAAATCAAATATTTCTCTGTAAATACTGGCAAGGGTCAGCTACAGCAGTAAGTCAGGAGCCAATATGTTCAGTGCTCTCTCCCTGCCCTTATTCCCTTTCCTCCCAACATGCACACACAGTATACTCATATTCCCTGAAGGAACGGGATCTGTCTGAAACTTTCACTAGTATAAGTCATGGTGCTATCAATTTTTGCTCCAGAAAACTAGGTGGTACACTAAAGATCCCAGATGCAAAAAGCCTATGCAAAAAGTGCATGCTGCACTGGAAGGCTGAAGATTGATGAGCCTCATCCTTCTGAATTCCAGCAAAGAGGACAGGCTATAAAATAGAGCGTGCAACAAGTAATTCCTCTTGGAAAGTCAGCTCATGAGTGATCCCAGATGGTTTTCAGTAGCATAACTCTCAAAGGGACACTGCTCTGCATCTCATCCTAAACCTCATCCCACAATGCAAGAAAACTAAGTTCAATGTTTGAGCACAGTCTATAGAATAGCCTATAGGTGGCTGCATAGAAACTTTACTGACAGTAATAGTAGAAAATATTGTGAAGACTCATCTATAGACTGGTACTAAGGCACATTAGATAGCAAAGTCTTGAGAGGTGCATTTTCTCTTTGGTTAGCTCCTGTCTGCTTTTTATGTCTTTATGTCTTAAAGGGTTGCCATTAAAATACACAGGTCACAGTTGGAAAATACCTCAAAATAAAAAGCTGAATAATGTCTGCAAAGTAAAAAAGTATCAGTGGACAATGATATAAAGAACAAACATTCAGCTTCAGCAATTACTGTCACTTAAAGCTAGTTTCAACACTTAAAGAAATGTCAAAATGTAAAAAATATAGAACCATATCTGTTTTCTATCCCTCACAAACCTTGCTTTCTCTACAGCTTGAGGACTCATGAGGCAAACAGAATAGGGCAAAGGGATCTTCATATAAGCAGAGGGAATACACACAAGAACTTAGGCAAAAACTGGAAGAGCTTCAGAAATGCAGGATGTCATTTACTAGCATACATATCTCTTCCCAGAAGCACTTGACATGAACACCAAAAACTGACAGCAAAACCTGGCCTGTGGGAAGAGTAAGGGCTTCATGTCTTGGGGACATCTTAGGGGATGATCCTGTGGATGAGCCCAGTGTTTAGATTTTGCTTGTAAGCAGAAACTCAGAGCTCTGTAGGGCTTCCAGCATGTTTGCTGTTGTCAATTTAACAAATAACCTTGCAGCTATTTCCCTAAAAATACATGGCAGTTATACAGCCAGCTATGTTTTGAAAGAATTTGGATTCTGCGTGTTTTCTCTGCATTTTCCTATGAGAGGCTGTGAAATGGCCAAAAACAAGTCCTTCTGTTTAAACAGGTAATGATTCTACATTAAATGCTTAATCAGATGATTTTGGTCTTTCTGTGAGGGCCTTTTTTTACTTTTGATCTCAGATGACATAATAATGTCAATCAGCTACACAGCTTTGAGCCCAAGAGGCAGGATTAGATTTTTGCTTTGCCTTTTTCTCTTTAGGAGGAGAGAGATTTGGAATTAAGAAATCAGTCTTTACATAAAGCACTTACTGTGAAAACGTGGAGCCAGATCTCATTTGTATGGTTCTTGAGTAGAAAAGTCCATCTCTTCTGGGTTCACTTTCCCTACATGAAAGGTGACAACATTTTACTGGACACTGCCAAATGCAAAATGAGTTATGCTCAAGAGAAAAGATTGTTACTGTGGAAAAACTAATTTAATTTAGAATTATATCCCACAGACCAAGGTCAGACTTAAATAAGACCTATGGTTACCATACTGGAACTTTAGGTGGCTTAGGGACCTCTTCAGAGGTCTGGAAATATATTTTCAGGTAAAACTGCAGTTTGCTCCTTGCTTCAGAGAGGATTCTCTGTGAACCTACCACAGCACAGTTTTCAGAGGTTTTTGGCCATAAGATGTGTTCTGGGTACACTGACTTCTACACAGTCCAGCTTACAGATGTTCACCTTCTCACAGAAGCAAAAAACAAAGAGCATTTTTGGGCCTGTTCTTTCAGGATGAAAAAGGTCACGACTCTTCATTAGAGCTTTATAGCTCTTTTGCAAGAACATCCTCAACCATTAGACAAAGAAACCCAGTATAAAAATTTTACTGTAAATTACCAACACATATGTCCCTTTGGAAAATAAAATAGGATTGCAGATTCTAAATATCATAGAGATTAAGCATAGGGTGTCTTATATTCCATGTAAAATCTCTTCCCTAGAGATATTTTAGTTAATTTATCTATTCATCTGCACTCAGGGAGGAGACCTTGTGAAGTTTTTGGCAGAAACATTATCCTCTCTTTATCCCGTGAGATGAGACAACACTATTCGTAAAACAATTTCAAAGGAAAAAAATCTTCATAGAAGAAAAGCTGATTTATTGATAGGCTTAGGTAGTTTGTTATCAAACCGGTGTTTGAGGTTTAAACATCACTTATAGCTCTAACTTCAAAAGAAACATTAACTGCATGAAAATATTCATTCATTTCCTCCCATCCCAACAGCATTTTCCTGAAACACTGAGAAACACTGTAACCTCTGCCAGACAGCAAAACACATACTAAACTGGAAATTCAAAACTACTGAACTGAAGGATTGTAAATAAAATTGAAAGGCCAAACTAGCAAATGAACAAATGAAGCTGACTTTCTCAAATGTTATGTCCGTGGTCAGGTTTTGTCAGGCCTCAGAAATCCATCATATGCCTGCCTCTCTTGGGAGGACTCATTGAAAAACTGAAGCAACAACTCCTGGCTGAGCAGTGCAGCCAGGGTCATTTTAGGCCATGCCTGGTCAGTACCAAAGCACCACAGTCTCTGCATAAGTTACTCACCACACTCCTCACACACAGAAGCTACCACTCAACTAGGTCACCTTTAGTGGAAACAGAATAATGAGCCAACCAGAAAAAAGAATTCATAAGCATTAATTAAGTCAATGCCACAGTTTTGTAACTGACAGCATATTGACAAAAAAAATTATAAAAACACACCATGGCAGCTGACAAGCAATCAAATAAGCAGTGTAGAAAGCAAGGTAGCACTTAAATTTTTTGACTCTTAAATATTTCTTGGGTAAGAAATGTTAAATATGAGAAAACAAGAGAACTTGAAAAATTTTCAAAGAATCTTTGTGACCTCAGAACATATCTACCTCCAAAGATAACTGAAGATCACAAAATAAAACACACCAATACAAGTAGGCTAACTCACAGTTCAAATAATTTTCCCCCTTCAGGGTGACACACCTGCAAAACAAACAGTACCACATGCAGAAGTAAGAGTGGAAAATAAGATAAAGTACACAGGCAAGTCTGTTTTACTTTATGACCTTTGTCTCTCACCTCCATTGCAGAAATACTTAAGAGGGGCCGCAAGACTTTCATTCCAGGATGGGCAGTGACTTACCTGCAATGTTAATGCAGCTTGGTCAAAGCTGAGCAGCACAGCAAACAGTGCTTCTTATCAATCCATGCAACACACAGGTGATTGAAAAACACAGTATCGATCTCGTAGGAGGGAGAGATGGTGATAGCCACACTCAAACAAAACTCTTTTCAAAGACAATGTACCTAACAGGAGCATTTGTGTTTTAAATTTTTCTTCCTCTAGTTCCAGTAAACTTATTTCAATGCAGAATCATATAAGGACCAAAACCAGGCCTTTCCAGGCTGGAATGGGATTTCCTGCTTGACAGGCTTGAAGCAATGTTGCACCTTAATTTTAGCACTGCAATATACCTGTACCACCTCCCTCTCACTGTCCTTCCTCCATCACCCACTGTGATTACACAGAACTGTAAATTTTCCATGGAAGACCAAGACCACCAACACAGCCTTGATGTAGTAAGCTTTGAAGCCATACGACTAGAAATTTTCTGGGAGAAAAAGACACAGCAAGAAGGAAATATAACTCATCAGGAGACAGAAAAAAGTATTTAAAATCATCATTTCATACTCTAAGTGTAGAAAACTTAATTCTGTTGCCCCTCCTCTTTCCCACCCCACAAAAAAAAAAAAAAAACAAAACAAAACAAAACAAAACAAAAAAAAAAAAAAAAAAAAAAAAAAAAAAAAAAAACAAAAAAAAAAAAAAACCACCTGTCTCATATTTACCTAGCCTCCAAACCCTGTTTTCCCAAGACACGATTTCCCTTGGGTATGGTCACATATGCAGTTTCATTCCCTCTTTACATTAAGACTCCATCACATTTTCTTGCTAGGCCTGTCAGTGGCTATAACTGCTGCCCTCTTGCACCTCAGCTTCATTTCCATGAAAGAATCAGATAATGACATTTGTTTCATTCCTGTGAAGATGTAAGGGGAATGGTCTGATGCATGCAAGACAAGAATGCCTTCACTGTAAACATAATCAGGATCAGCATGCATGTGGATCAGGCAAGACAACAGAGAGGCTAACAGAGTCCAGATTTCCAGCACAGAGAAGTATCTGCTCCAACAGCTGTCCTTGACTGGGGCAGCATTGTCAAAGAGCACAGAGCCTGGAAAGGCAGCCAGCAGGGTTTGTCAAGATCTGCCCTCCTCATGGGTGTTTATTGTTCGTACCTGAAGTTCAGCCTTACTTAGAAAATAAGTTTGGTTTAAAAGGTTTGTTTTCAGTAATAAGCTTTAAAAGAGAACAACAAAAAGTGAGGTCTTGTACAAGATACAGTAAGAATAGCAAAACCTTGAACAACCTGGTGTTGAAATTGATGACTTCCAAGAGCCTTAAGTCACTTTATTTATCTCATGTATATGACATGATGTTGCCTTAAAATGTGCCAAGTTTCAAAGCTCATCCTTAACAGGTCATGATCATGGGCTGGAGTTTGAATTCCTTGTGCAATTAGTTTTACATTACCTGGGTGACTTCAATGGCTGCTCTGTTATATGTCCTGTACTGAAAAGTGAGGGGTGGAAGTACAAATTCACAGGCAGGCACTCGCTTGCCATATTCGAATATTTTTAGGCTTTTCTTAGAAACTTCAGCACTAAGAACTTCAGCCCACAGTTTTTAAAAATGCACTTATTTTTATAGCTTACATAAAATGTTATGATTCTAAATTTAACTGCTGGGAGAAGAAAGAGATGCTAGCTCAAATCTTTCAATGAGGCCAGTTTCTTTCAGAGCCTCTGGCACCAATCATTGCCACTGAGAGCCTGGACTGGAACTGAACGAAGTCCAAGTAGCAAGCCCAAGAAGCAATTTCTAGGAGGGGTGGGTTGTGTTGAGCAAAACTGACTACTTACAACTGGGACTCTGCAGAGTTCTTGTTGAAAACATTAATATATTGCCAGGTTTACAAACCACAAGGAGCACACACAAGCTGCTACAAGGCAGAAAATTTCAGGTTTAAGAGAAGCTATAAGGCAGACATCTCATCAGTGTCATGTAAATTGACCTTAACAGTTGGTAAAAACAGTTGGTTTTCTCTCCCATTAAAATCTTTTCATTTGCCATTTTCATTTTACAGTCTCTTCTGATTACATAAAATAAGCAATTCTCCCTCTGGAGCTGGCAGAGCCCCTGTTACCATTGCTACAAAGGATTTTAGTTCCCACATCTCTTTCCTTCACATGCCATCTTTTTCATCAACAGACCCATGGCTAACAGAGAAAAGACTTCAGACAAGAGAAGCAGTGGTGAGCTACTTCCATGCCATTCCCATAAATATATTTCTGCCAAGAGATTTCCCACAGGACAGCTGTGCTGAAAGTGTAATTCCAAAACTGTGCCTTTGCATTATCCCATAAACACGATTCTGGGGGGATTAGTTAAAAGGCATTTCAGCATTCTGCCACCCACACCATGCAACTGCAGAGGAGATTCAGTTCAGATAAAGTACACGCATTTTATGGAAACAGCAGGGAGAATTTCCATGAATTTAACAAAAAGTTCCAGCTCATGGAGAAAGTAAGGAAACTGGCACTGGGAACATTCTGCAAACAATTAACACATTAGGCCCTTTGGCTCTATTTTCTCTTGTTATTCTCAGCCACTAGTATTTCCAGGAGTGCTGATACATTTAGGATCATAGGAAGAGTGAACAGGTTTCTCTAGAGGGTAGAAACTGGAAGCAAATTATGCACATGCTGAACAGGCCAGCTGGGAAACCTGCCTAGCTTAAAGTCATGCAATCTGTACTACTCTGTCTTCATTAAAATCTGTTCTGCAAAAATACCTTTTTCAGTGATGCCCACAAATATTGTCACATACATAAGTCACAGTGATGCTGTCATGACCTTGGTAAATATCTGTAATCATTCCCCTAGAAAGAGAGCTGTGCCCTGAATTTTACAGTGTATCATGTGTTTGATACTGTTTTCTTAAACTTATAGACTTTTATATTCTCAGTGATTAACATATGTCTGGGAACAGAAAAATTATCTGAAGGATTTTGATTCTCCAGTTTTATACAGAAGTGAACTTATTTATCATCTGTTATGGTAAAAAATACAAATTTTCTTTTTTTTATTTCTGAATGTAACATTAGTACAAGAGTTAAATGGTGGTAGTTAAATATTACTATCTGTAAAATACTGCTTAACTAAAACGATGTAAATATTTCCCACTAGAAGGAAAAACATCTTGAAACCCCTCTTCAGTCAGTCTGTTGTACTTTCTGTATTGCTTTAAATGCTGAAATATAGTAACTTCTATCAGCACATGATCTCTCAGCACAACAAATAAATCAGAAATAGTTCTCTTATGTGCTGATCTGAAAAAGAGAGAAACCAATATTCTCTTTCACTGGATTTAAAAATATACTAACCATGCAGGCAGAAAACAAAGCTAAGTGCATTAATACTGACAGAACTTCTTTTTCCCATTCCAGGACACGATAATGTTTTACAGAAAAGAACATGTCTGCCATGCACCCTCATCCACAGGTATAAATGTAAGTAAATTAAAACCCATACTCCCAAAATTCAACCACAAAGATAATGAAGGGTTTTAAAAGTTACCTGTAAACAAGCAAATAAAAAAGCCAAGAATCATCATGCTATATTGGAATTCCTCATGTTTGGTTGGCCAGTTGTACATATATCAACTTCTAATGACACACAGTCTAACCCAGCTACAGAAAACAACACCACATACAGGATGACTACAAAAACACTTTTAGGACTAGCAGAAGTGTGTGTCCTCGATGTTATGTGAACTAATACACAGATAAGACATTTTTCTTTTTAAAACACCATATGCCTTCCCTGTCTGCATTTGGATTGCCTGATAAAGGGAAAGTTGCATTCATATGGCTTCTCTGCCTTGCTCAGGAAGTAGCTGGTGTTAAAACCTGGCTGAATGAAGGTAAATTGCAGATGATTGCTCTGTTCAAACCCAAGCTTCAGAGCCTTCATGTGAATCTATATCTGAAGAAATAGTCTGTCCAAAAAGGTAACAGGTGACAGTTTAAATAATACCTACCACTACTGCACAGATGCACTCAGCAGACCAGAAAAGAAGCCAGTTTACAGTCTTTGTGACATGAATTGTTCCATATAATCAAATTGATTTGAAGTAGGCCTATGCAGCTTAAAACTATTTGTGGAGATCTGCTGAAGAATATCAAGAACAGTAGGGTGATCTGAAGAAAGCAGTGAATTAAATTCTAGTGAGTTGCAAAATATTACATGTGGGTGAATACATAAAATTACATAGATATGCACAGTGATGATAAACTAGGCTAGCCAAGACCATGTAGGAAATCTGGTACACAAAAAAATCAGAGCTCAAAGTTCATACCAATCCACCTCACTGCATATGTAGAACTGTAAAAGCTACAGAGAGAGAAGTCTAAGGTGATGATGGGGTTTGGAAGAGTTTCTCCAAACAGGAGGACTAAATGAATTCTTTCATTTTTTTCATTTGACTTTTCCAGTTCTCATTCTGATTTAATCAAGTTAGTCCCAGTTTTCTTCAAGAGGACTACTTGGCAAGGCTCATGAAGACAGGAAAATTCAATCAAATACCATAAAAAAAGAAGAAGAAAAAGAAAATATGGTAGGACACTCCAAGATGATAAATGCCACAAAGATTTTTAGAGAGGGATTCTTCGTGACTTCTCACAATAAATAAATAAGGAGGCACCAAAAGAAATTATCCCATTTAAAGGAAAGGAAATGCTTTTTCCACATAGCTTCTTAATTGGAGTGTGGAATTCATTACCACAGGAAGCTGTGGAGGCCACAGCATAAAAGAAATTGAAAAAAAAGGGGAGAATTTGTGGAGGATAAACCCACTGGTGGCTATTAGACACAATGGTCCGGATGCAAATCTTAGCACAGGAAATTCTTAAACTATCAGTTACTGGAGGTGAGGATAATGGTTTCCTACACCCCCTGTTCCTCATCCTTCTCTTTAAGCACTTTTTGCAGGCCACTGCTTGCAATAGGATAGTGGATTGGCTAGGCCTTCAATTGATTCAAATTGAAGTTGTTATGGTCTTAAGTCAAATTGCATTTACCACAGTGTGAGAAAACATGGTGAGTCACCACCGTCAAGTAACATATGAAATCAAATTTGTATAATTTAGCCAAAGCAAGAGATGCAATTTTCTGAGGATGGCATAGAAAAATTCGTATTAACTACAAATTACATACTTGTGAGAGAGATGCTACATCAAGGAAGCCCTGAGTTTTTGCATGACAGAAATCTCCTTTTGCAGTGAGCAGCACCCAGATGGAGACTTATGTCTGGGTTGAACCTCAACAACTCAGAAACATACCTGCCCAAGCTTACTCAAAAACTCTCCAAGGAGGAGCACTGGGAGTGCTATAAATAATCCCCAGTTTTAATTATATGAGTCTGAACTATGTCTAGTCTTTGCCAAATAACAAAAATACCATTCTGTTTACCAAAAACATTGCCAAGCATATGTATCCAAGAATTCAAGCTGCGGTAGGCACCAGCAAATGCTGTGCTGTCCTTGTGCTGCCAATAACAGCACGAAAAGCTGAGCATTCTGGTGACATCTTCATCAAAACAGCAACATCGCTGCCTCGTGCTATCTTACCCTTTATGAAGTCCCTAAAATGAGGAAGGGGGGATGTGGTAGGTTGTTCATATTCATAGTTGCAGCAAAAAACAGCATGTCTTGTGACTCAGGAGGGCTAACCCCAGAAATGTAATATTGCTCAACAAAACTAACCACAGGCATTCCTGACTACCGTGAACAATGGGACACGCTCTAGTCTGCTGAAAGTTTGTAAAAGGCAAATTGTTGCCAGCAAGACCTAGACTTCATACCAAAATAAATCTCTAATTTTGTTCATAAATCTACTCATACATTTACTCAGGATGAGTCTAATAATCCAGGGAGCAGATGCATCTGGAGTAGTACAGCAACATTCTGTGACACACAGTGCTGTCCAGAGGGACAAAGAAAAGTCCAGAACAGAAAATCTCAGGAAGTGCCACTGAGCACCTGTCTCCTAACAGGCAAGAAAAACTTTCGTGTTCAATGCGACTCAATAGCAGAGGCTGCATGAGTTTGCCAGGAATACAAGCCCTTGGAAACAAGGTGCAGTACTTGCCCACACCTGATTAGCTACACATTCAGGGGTGTTAGCACCCAGTTACCATATCTGTATGTGGAAAAAGTCTTCATCAATCATTCTTACAGCTTCTTATGTGAAACAGCATAGTTAACTACACCAGACTTTAACACATTGCATTGAAAATCTTGGTGCCGTTTTCTCATGATCCTACACACACCTAAATTTCCTATTTTAAAGTAACAGTCCTCATTACTATTTTCATCTATAAAATTGTAATTTAAAACGCTTCCTTTTTTATGAAGCTTGATAACATCTGCTTAAGTATCATTTCCTTTTAACTAAAAATCTCGTGGTGGTGTATTTGGTCACTACATTTTTCTGCTATTGAAAGTGACTTAAAAAAAAAAAAAAGAAAAGAAAAAAAAAAAGCACACGCCCAAGTGATCAAAAGAAAGTTAATTGCTGAGACTGACTTACGATAAGAACCAACACAGTCAGCACTTTGAAAGCATGGCTCAGAAGAACCCACACCAACAGAGAGGCTCTCTGTAGTCCTCTGATATTTACATTAGAAGGCGTTTGTGCCAAGCCCAGCAGATTTTCTGACTGAAGGCAGCAAGTCTCGTGCAGAGGGCGAGGAAGGAGGGGCAGGCGAGGGGCTGCGGGCGGTGGGAGCTACGCGGTGAGAGTTCCTCTCCCCCCGGCCCAAAGGGTAGGAGGAACAATGCTGAGAAAGGCAGGCGGCTACGCCCAGGTCAGCGCAGGCGGACAGGCCCCCACGGGCGATTGCCCCCGCCACGTCCTTCAGTAACATTTACACGTTCGCAGTTGTGAACTACGGAGCTTTGTTTCCTTGTCTGACTTGGGGACTTCAAGGGGAAATACATTAGAAGATTAGATTTGCTTAGTGATAGACTATAAAGGGGACGGTTTTTATGCATCACTAGTAGGCATTCCTTGGCTGACATCTATGTAACCACGACAGCTTTTCTTTCCCAAGGAGACCTGCAGTTACTGCAGCAGGTTCCAGGTGCCTGAGCCAGGCGTGTGGTCACCCCACAGCAGGCACTGGGGACCCCAGGTGCTGCCCAGCCCAAACACCCCTTTGTCAGGAATCTCTCCTCGCTCCCGGGCAGAGCTCTCTGCCTGACTGCCCTCCTCCTCTGCTAATGCCCAAATGGACTGGTTTCACACACACAGGGCAAAACCGGGTTAGTATCACAGGCTGCTTTTCTTACAGGGTGGTGTAAGAGGATGCTGTACCAATTAATTAATCATACCCGCCTCAGACACATTTGCGATTTGGGGGATCCAAGCATTCCTCATGTGTAGCGACTGCACCCTGCACCCCCACGCAGCAAGCAGGTGAAGCTGAGGAAATAGCAGCGCGGCACACCTGGCAGCGTTTGCCATGGCACCCGCAGGTCACGGTGACGAGCAGGTTTCCCTCAGGACATCACCCAACGCCCAGGCACCGGGGCTCCAGCCCTTCCTTCCCACGGCAGCCCTGAACTGAGCGTCCGTCCATCCATTCATCCATCCCCCGGCAGTGAGNGCGGGGCCTGTGCGGGGCCTGTGCGGGGCCTGTGCGGGGCCTGTGCGGGGACCGGGGCGTCCCGAGGCGGCCGCAGCCTCTCACTCCACTCACGTCCCTGCAGCAGGGCTGGCGCACAGCCCCGGCTCTGCCCGGCTTGGCTGCTTGGGCACGGGTGGCGGCCGGGCCCTGTCCGCCCTTCCTGCGGAAAGGGCTGTTCGTGTCGAGGGAACCCTGGCTGCGGGGTCCTGCGGGAACTGCGGGACCCTTGGGAACATCCCCCCTCGGCCCGCTTGCACAGCGAGAACCGCGGCGGGCAGACAGCACGGGGCACGGCCGGGGCCCGGGGCACGGCCGGGGCCCGGGGCCCTGCAGCCGGGCCATGCAGGGATGCTCCCGCACGGCTGGGACAACGGCATGGACGCGTCCGGGAAACTGCACCACAGCCTCCTGCAGGGAGCAGACAAGGCAGGGCTTGTGCTCTGTCGAGCAAGGAGGCGGCAAAAGGCACCACAGGGCGTCTGGCAGCACCACAGTCCACAGGCAGCTTTGACGAGGCGCCTTAGCCAAGGCTTTAGGTACACCTAACCTGCATCGAAATTCATGGAACAGCTCACTACCAAGGGAGGCAAAAATTGTGCTGATTCCCTCTCTCGCAAATACTCAGACTGGCCAGCAAGCTTTGTGTTTCTCTTCTTAAATGAAAGTGCATACATCCTCACCCTCATTATTTATTTTTTCAGAAAAAAGCCCTAATAAATCAAGAACAAAGGAATCCTGCATACTTCATCACAAAGCAAGGCATATCCACGTCTTGAAGAGTGGATCTCTGGTCTGCAGGCTTCTGCTTTGGAAGGACCAACAGCTGCTGATGCAATTGCCAGTCTAGGGGTTCCTGTCGTTTAAATTTTTCATTTTCCATGAAAGGACTCATTTTTTTTCCAGGTTTTCATAGAAATATAAGGGTTTTCAGAGCACAGGGCAGCTTGGGATGCTAATTTCTGGGCATAACCACTTGGGATAACCATCACACACAGAGGGAGCAAAACGGGCACAGAGCAGCCCATAGTCAGACAGACAAACTGACCCATACAATGTGGCACCAGTGACTGGGCCATGTAACACAACCACAGTTGACATAAGCCCGAGCATGAGTTTAACCAAGTTCATTTCCCATTTTAGAAATCCCCAAAGTGCTTTGGGGATGCAGAACCCAAAACCCTGAGTATGCAGAAGAGAGGTCTGGGTAAATATGTGAAGCACACACACAGTTCTTACACCTCATTAAATAGTCCCTTTCTGTGTAACAGCTGCCCCAGATGACACTGGTGGGTGGAAAAGAGGGAAGGGTTGATTAGGATTAGGGAAGGGCATTTGCATACACAGGCATTCCACAGCCCCTCAAACTCTTAGAGTGTCCTGGCTGAAACAGGAGCACCCAGCTACCAGTACGTATTGCATGGTACATCAATTAAAAAAGCTCTTAAATGCCACTGTCATTGTTGCATTGGAAAGTGCTTCACCACTTGGTCGAAAATGCAGAGAGCAGTTTAACTCCTTCACAAGTACATCTCATGACGGACATATCTCAGTTAGAAAACTGCATTTTATTTAAAATTTTTGACCACTGCTGGTGTCCTAACCCCAAGCGCCCACAGCTGCAATCCACCCTGCCACATCAGCACCTGCCAGTGCTGCCTCCCATCAGCCACATCATGCAGACAAACTCACACGATCCCCTTCAGGCCTGCCTCTGGCATCCTGCTCTGTGCTTTTCTGCTGACTCACCCAAACCCACTCATCAGACAGTAGCTGGGCCACCCCTTTCTATGACCCTTGACTGAAATCTAGACCAGAGCAGAGGAATCACAGAATCGTTTTTGCAAACGTATCTTATGGTCAGGGTGGAAAAAGCCAGTCTGACCAATTCAGCATCAAAAGAAAGCAGCTGAAGTCAATGGGTTATTCCTAAGCATGCTGTTAAACAAGAGCCACAGAGGTGATGGTCCATCAGCTGTCTGCCTCTTACTGGGTAAAAGCAGTACCAAAAGCAGCCTTTGTTCGTGCTGCTCATGACTGATCATCTCTACTTACACCTTGCGACTCTGAAATGCTCCAACATATTTTTTTAGAAATTAGAAATATCAGAACTACACATTTTTTCATAATTTATATTATAATAATATATAATGTGCTTATAGAAAATAAACATTCGTGCTAATAATATATATTAAAATATATATTTTAATTAATTTCTCATTTAGTCAGACAGTAAATGTAATTATTATCAAGCAATCAAGCACACAGCAAAAACAATATGAGCTAATAAAATAGTCCATTAGAAGCATGTTAACAAAAGAAGAAGACTGTACAAACTTAAAGAAAAGAAACAATTATGACATTTCAGTAGACTAAGAAATTGTCGTGTTACTGTTGCAATAATGTGTATCTGAAACAAAGCCTTCTGTCTGTTACAAGTTTATGCATTCAAAGCTGTGTGAACAGGCTATTGCAAAGGGAGGTATTTTCCCTATTTTCTCCAGGTAGCTGTTTATTGGGTTTGGTGTTTTAGCCCAGCTCTCAAAGGGGAGGAAAAACTGAATTACTTCATCTACATAAGTGAAATCTTACAACTGAGGGTAAAATATGTTCTGATGTCATGATGTGAAAATGAAAGTTTTAGTCATGTAAGGCTGTGAGGAAGAAATTTTTTCTCAGACTGCCTGATGCTTCCAGCCCAGTGCCAAAAAATATACCATCTCTCAGGTTCAGGTAGGTGACACAGAGAGTTTCCCTGGGGACCAGAAAAGAAGTTTCAGAATAAAATGGAAGATATCAAGAGGATAGATAGATAGATAGATAGATAGATAGATAGATCCCATTGTCCCCATGCATACTCTTTTGTCCCCGTTGGCAACTCTTTTCTGCAGGCAAGGGTTGGACAGGGAGAGGTGAGGAGGGCACAAGCTAACCAGGGAAAAATAAAAAGGAAAGACAAACTGATCCAGACCACCACAATCTGTTTACAAGAATACGTGCAGTAACAGGTCTGGCTGAAACACGTGTAGGAAACTCTGCTAGAGAAATCATGCCATGCTCAGGGTTAGATGTTGAGTTTTCTTAGCCAGGGATTAAAAAAAAATTGTTTCCAAATACATTTATCCTGCAGTCTGTCAGGAAATAGTTTAGTGAAAGCTGTTGCTCAGCCTTGTTTCTTTTGCCATGGAGTAAAGAAAACAGTAGTGGTACTGGAAACATTGAGAACTGATTTCTGTGTTATCTGCTGGAACTTGTTCCTGGTGCTTACCTAGCTCTACCTGATTGACTGCAAGCTTGAGTAAGACCTAGAGCTAAGAATAGCTCTAATCTCTGCTCAAACATTTCCTTCTGCAGGCAAACCAACACTGACCTGTCGCAGTTGGTATGATTCTACTTCAAACTTCCATAAATGTCCTCTGGTTTTGTGGTACTTACAATGTTTTTATTTGGTTGCATGAGAAAGCAGAAAATCAGTGTGATTACCTGGGGAAATGGCATGCTGAACACACTATGAAAAATAGGTTTGGCATAACTGTAAAGCTTGGAAAAACCTGGATCATCCTCTGCTTCACCAAAAGCTGGGAATGTGTATTTTGACTAATAAGTCAATTTATATTATTTTGTATTGACTGCGTTCTGGTGCTGTCTAGAGGTGGAAGACCAAGAAAGAAGCACGGAAGGATTGGAAAAGACTTACACTGACCAATATACAATGCAAACTAAAAAAAAACAAACTGACCAAACAACCGTGCCTTAAGGAAGGAAAAGGAATCAAAGCCAAAATGTGACTGCTCAGTGGAAGAGACTGAAGCAATCAGTAATTCTTTTTTGCTTGCAGAGGGCCTCTGTCACCCTTCTGTGAAAGAACAAACAGCAGATTAAGAGACAGACAGTGTGGAGTGCTGACTGTGGCCGAAGCTTAAAAATATGTCAGTGAGATAAGTGACAAGTTCATGTTTTGATAGCACAGCAGTGTTACCCTGAAGCTCTGGGCTGTCTGGCTGCACTGGCACAGCGAGGAGCAGGGGAGGCCTCCCCAGGGCTCCTTGTGCCCCGTGGAGGGGGAGGTTTCGTTTGCTCACAGTTTCCTCTCGCCACATTCCAAGCAGACACATGGGATTTTCCCTCTGCACAGCCAAGAATCACAGTGCTGATTACAGGATTAAGGCGAGCCCAGGGCTGAGGCACTTCCCAGCTATAGCCCACGTGCCTCACAGGTCAGAAACACAGACTCTCGGGCAGGCATGTGCTTTGCTGAACTGATGCCTGAGCTGATGGCCCAAGAATGGTAGTACAAGAAATATTTCTTACATCCAAAGGTTCCAGATGCAGCTAGAAACAGCCCCAAAAAAGCTGGTGTAATGGAAGTACAAAGGATCCTTTTTGTTATCATCTCCAGGCTTTCTACCTCAAACACTCCTGAAAAATTTGCTTTTCTGGTTACCTGAAGTGGAATGTAATATTTATACAACAAGGTATTTTGTGTAAGCAAAAAGTGACCCACAACATTCTGTAAATGATATTGACATTTTTTCACGTTCTATCTTGGTTTTATTGAGCCTGCTTTATTATTTTTGTCAAAAATACCATTTCACATTTTGTTTTTCCTTCTGCACTTTAACTTCACCAGCAGTGATCAACAGCAAGTGTCAGTAGTTCTGCATTTTCTTTTGGGGCTCCACCTCCCCTGGTGTTCTTTAGGTTATATTCCAATAGTGTTAATAATAATTTTATCCCTTCTTTAATGAAACTATGTAGTACAGATACAAAACTAGGCACCTCAGAGAAATGTGATTGTCAAACTTTTAATGGAAGCCTTTGAGAATTACAAATGAATATTCAAAAATAGCTTGTAGGAAAGCTATCAAAGTTTGATATAGCTTTTAATTTTGAACTGTCTTTTATTTTTTATTTTCCCAAATGAGGTTTGTTTGCATTTTTAAGTATTCAGGTGTTTTCAAAAGTGCATAAAAGAACAAATGTCAAGATTAGCAGTAGTAAAGTATAGCTTGAAATTTTCAAAGCTTTTGACGTGCAGAACTCTTGCAAACAAACTAAAAATGTGGACAGGCTGAGCGAACCACAGGGTAGGCTGAGGAAGTTCAAGGGATGATCAGGAGAATTCACAGATTCACAGCCTGGCTGGCAAAAAGGCATGTGTGACCTTTCTCAGAGGAGGCTCCTGGAACTGGGCACCCTCCACAGTGACCTGGGCAGTGGGACACAGAGCACCCCCGGCAAGTCTGGGGAGGGCAGCAGTGGGCACGGGCAGTGCAGGCTGGCTGGGCTGCAATAATAGACTGAGGGGAGGGGTGATCCCCCTGCCCAGTGCTCCTGAAGCTCCCACCAGGGTAGTGTTCCTCCTGTAATCACACAGGCATTAATACAGCTCATCAAAACATGAGCAATTCTGAAGTAAAATACTGGGGGTTCAAGCTGAGTCGTCCAACCAAGCTCAAAAGTAAGTTTGGATACTGACCAACTAAAAAAAAAAATAAGTGACTGAAAAGTCAAATGAGGAAAAATGAGGCTGGATTATTCTTTACAGTAACTCCCTTGCCTCTGTCTGTTTTGCAGTTCTTCAGTCTGTGTGTAAACCCCTTTGCAGTCACAAAAATGGTGTGATAACGAGCTAGTGTTAGCCTCTTGATAACCTGAATGTCAGAGGTGAGAACACACCTTGGAAATATCAGGCAGAGGATACCAGCGTTGTGGATGGAGAAGGAAATGCTGTCAGCAAAGCTTCATGTTTTGATCCACTGAGTGCACGTAGAACATAGGCTCCTGCTCTTATCTCGAGGAAGTTTTTCTTCCTACGTCTCTCACTTGCTCAAGAGGTGAAAGTAAGCTGGTCTGCCTGAAAACAAGAAGAAAAGGAGCACAGTCCAAGCTTTCCAATGGCAACAAACCCACTTCTCTAATCTAACCATGTTCTGCGGTGCCCCCCTCACACTGTGTTCCCCCAAAGGCCTTTCCTGGGGCTCCTGTCCTCCCCTCCTCCTGCACACCAGACCAGTGCTCCTCCTGTGTTTTCACATCAGCAGCAGAGTTCCTGCTGAGCTGCCCATTCCTGCCCGTCCTGTGCATGAGGCCACCTGACAGACCACAAGGCTGAAATGACGGGGGGCTCTTCAAAATCTTGCCTGGAAATACTGAATCCATCAATGCACTTGATGCATGCACTCATTTCTATTTAATTATACTTTGAACAAATAAGATCACAGGCATGTAATTCTAGTTTTATCAGACCCTTACAGCTCTGAAAAATGATCTTTCACTATCAAGGATATAATTTCTTCTACAAAAGTACACAGAATAATATTTCACAGT
Organism: Sinosuthora webbiana; assembly: GCA_013397395.1. Taxonomy (NCBI): domain Eukaryota; kingdom Metazoa; phylum Chordata; class Aves; order Passeriformes; family Sylviidae; genus Sinosuthora; species Sinosuthora webbiana. The sequence continues at coordinate 150,845 of VXBN01007158.1, read as the reverse complement.
CTGTTTTGCACGTACGCTGGTGTACTGTTTTCTTTCAAAGAGTCAAAAAAGCAGAATTACCTCATACAACACAGGATAAGATTTTTCAGTTGAATAATCTTTTTTGGCAAAAAATGCAGATTTGGGTACAACTGTAACTATTTGCAGACAAGGACATGATTAGTTGATTGGCTTCTACTGAAAAAGCCTGAAGGGAGGGGAAATGTCAAGAAATTATTTGATTTTTCATTTTAAAAATAACTTTGATTAGAAATGTTTCTGAATATAACACTGAATTTAAAAACTGCAAACAAAAACCCCTAAGGTAATAATATTTTTTCCTCTTTTTCAGTTCAACAAAATAAGAATAAATGTTTAATTTTAATCACAGACAAGATTGAAAATGGGACTTAATTCACAAACTGAATGACTCCTAGAAAATCAGTTGCAAGGTGATACACTAGAGGGATCTCCCACAGCCTCAAGAACAACAGTTACTTGAGATTTAGGCCTGCTTATATATTGAACCACAAACTCTTGTAAGCCTACTGCCAGCATCAAACAAAGCCTGAGACAGAGCTACACTTCTGGTTAATGGCAGTAACCTCCCAGTTCAATACAGTCAGCTCCCATTTGGCTGCTGGGTGTCTTAAAAATAAAAGACAACAGCTTGAGATCTGTGCTTCTACAACAGGGTTGAACTTTAAATAGCAGCTCCCTTTAGTGTTACTATTGTATTCTATTAGGCTGTGTGAATGTTTACTCAGGAAATTAAATGTTATTATTTTTTTTTCTCATGCAGACCAATTAGTAGTGGAGAACATTTAAAGAATTAACACTGAGTTATTTACTTGCTCCTGAAGGAATGCTGACTCAGCTCTGAGGTTTTGGCTATCCCTTATTAGGAGCAAATATTTTAGTTAAAAAGCAATGGATAAGTAACTTAGAACTTCTGGGAGAACATTTTTCCAGTGGAAAACATCTGTTTATGAATGTCCAGATGCTTTGAATAGGGATTGAAAAGAAAACTCAGGGAACAGCTGCCAGGAAAGTCACTGGACCCCCCAGATACCTGCCTGTGAGGCTGCTGAGAATCCTGCCCTCTGGGACTGATGTATCTGCACTATACACCCTCAATCTGGGAAACTGATTTTCCTAAGAAACAAGATCACACTTTGACAACTTTGCTTAATAGAATGATTCTCAGGCCACAACCTACTTGTGATCCAGTGACTCACTCTGACACTCTTCCGTGTGCCAAGAAGGCGGGTCTGGAGCATGGCATGTACAGCTCACCCCACCAGGACACAACTTTCAGCCAAAGCCACTTCACAGAGCAGCTGCCACGTTTATCCTCATATGCTGCCTGCCTTTAGCACCTTAATTATCTTATCAGTTTAAGCATCGTACAGCTATCTAAAAGCACCTCTGTGGGAAAGAGACAGTCTTGGGAAAAGGGTATTTCCCTCCTTTCAGGTCTGACCTCAAAACTTTTTCCCAAGCCTCAGCATTTGTTGTGACACCAATTTCAAACCTTCTCAATAACTCACTGTGATAGAGGAGGCAGCAGCCAGAGCTCACACCCTTCCCAGGGCCAGAAGGCTTGAAAGCCCTGGAAATCACCCTGCCATGTCCTCCCCACCTCTGGTGGTTGCCAAAACAGCTCTACTATCTGCACCAAAAGGCTGGCAAAAGGCTTTTAAAACTCCTTGGGCCAGCATGTGTTGCTATGAGAATTCAGGAGCCAGTTCTGCTGTGTGTGTGCAGGGTGTGAGCACTGCCACCGAGGGACAGCCTGGAAGGGCACACAGGTGCACTGTGTGAGGTCAGGACAGCATCCCTGCCTGTGGGTGAATCCTGCACCTAAGCCAGCCACAGCCAGGGAGAACGGGAAGTAATCTCTGCATCCCTCCTCCAGGGCTTGCAGTCTCCCTGCCTGTTGTGTCACTGTCTTTCATGATTATGGGCTGCTACCACATGCTGAGAAATGTCAGAACTGGAGGATGAAGTAGGCAGCCTCCAGCTTTACAAGAGAGAAAATAGACTCAGTGAGCTCCTTTGGGGGAGGTGACTCACACAGAAAGATGCTGTAGACAATAAAAGCAAAACAGGACCAAACAGCATATCTAGATTAAGGGCAGCAGTACACAATAACTAGGATGATATTTGTATGATATTAACATAGAGTTGATTTCTTATTGATATGATATCGTAGTAATGTCACTGTCTCACATCACTACATAAAGTGTGGAAGTGTTTTTTCATAATGTTTATGCTATTCATTTGGCCTTTGAAAAACAAGTATGTTGTGATTTTCCTACAAAATACTCCACAGCAAATACTGCCAGCAAATACCATTTCTTGGAAAACAGAGAACTAAGAATGGGTTACAGGAGAGACACAGGCCAACATCATGCCTTCAGCTGCTCTACAAAGGCAAAGTAACCTGGCAAGCTCCTGCATTTCAGCAAGTGGATAGCACAAAAGGAATTCTTATTCCTCTGTTACTTCTGGTGGAGCACAACATAAATTCTAATGATTAATGGGTGCTATAACTTAGGTTCTAGCCCTATTAATGTTCCCGTTCATGTTTCGTTGTACACACAAAGTGCTAAGAAATAGTCTGTAAGGCATGTTTCCATTCTCTGAACAAAGATAAACAAATCCTGCCACAATCATTCACTCCAGGCTTGTGGTACTTGAAATGCTGATGGCTTCTCAGAAGTCTTTTCTGCTGACCTTCAGACTTCTAGAAGGAGCTTCTAGAAAAGTCCTTTGACTCCACTATTCCTTGATCACAGACAGACTGAATATTTATGCACCTCTGTCTCCAATTACTCTTTAAATGTCCCACAAAATTCCAAAGAAAAATAAACCTCCCTTGAAACTATCCATCAGACCCTCAGATTAAAAAAAATTCTTTTCACATTCTACATTTTCTTTAATATTTGCCCAAAACCTTTACCAACTCTTAGCCATAAAGTGTCTTTCAATGTTACACCACACATTCTTCTTTATACTTTTAACCCCCTCATCCCCTGAAAGAATAAAATTTCCATTTCACATTTGTCTTTGCTTTGATAGATAGCATGCAAGTAGTTCATGATGACACACTTGCTATCAGATAAATTGATTTTTCATGAAGGATTTTTATCTGCTTAGATCTTTTTCCAGCAAAAGCCATAGTAAACTGGAGGGAAATCTCATTCCTCATATGTGATGCCAACATTATGCAGCTATTAGGGAAGAAAGACATTGCTATTTTACTTAATCTTACGGACCCCTGGTAACTTTTGATTTTGAAGCATGACAAAAGGCTTGGTTATAAACCCAGTGTAATTAATTCTTCACAGGGAATATGAGAGAGCATATGGTCTCCTGCATGTAAAACCCTTTTTGCTATATACACATTATACACTATATATACACCATAGCGTATTCTCTGGTGTAGGTACTACAATTGCTCCAACGCTGCCCTTTGCTCATTAGTCAGTGTGTTAGTCCAGCATATTCCCAAAATGTCAAGACAAATGCAAATACTCTTCCCCTCCTGCTGACTGCAATTATGTCTTACACAAAAGCATAGAAGGGGAATTTCAATTCAGTATTTTTAAAGGCGCTGTTATATATAGGTATAGCCAACAAACTGTGACTTATTACTCCTTTCTCACCCTTTTTAAAGACAACTTTCTAACAGTTTTTTTTCTGATAAGTTTGAAAAACCATGAACTTTAAGTATACCTGAGCACCATATTCACAGCAGGTTCTGAGGACTTAACTGCCAGATGACATTATGAGAGAATCCTTTTTATCATATGCAAACTCAGAGCTTCAGCAAAAAGTAGTTACTGCTAGTAACCAAAATACCTCTTTTATTTGTTGCCTCTGTTTCCACTGCTCATTTGTAGGAGTAACTGAATTTCAAGTCTATGACTCAATGCATGTGAAAGGATCAATCATTGAACAAGTTCATTTGTCATAACTAAAATATCCTGGTGATCAGAAATGGTCCACACATGGGGATTAACTGCTCCACATGCATCAGGAATAGTATGGCAAAATAATATCTCTGTTTATCCAAAAATTTTAAACACAGTCTACCTTGTCCAAACATAACTTTTCAAGTGAGGTTTTATAAAGAGTGCGTTAGAATGAGAACACAAAATCTCTGCCTTGGAGAGGCGTTTTTCGGTTTCATGTTAAGATCAAAACCAGTGGTTGTGAGAATCACAGCTGTCCAGGAGAATGGTAATAACTATTGGAGTTGCCCAGTTCACAGACCAACTTACAGACAGCTCTGTGGAAAATAACATATCTCCCCAAAAATGAGGAAGAAAGTAGTAATTCTCCTTGAGAGATTTGGTGAAGAAAATTTTCATGCCATAAAACTGGTGTAAATTGCCATAGCATGGAAGTGAAGGGTGGCAGCTTGCACTATTTGGCAAGACAGGTCAGGGAATGTGTTATCAGGTATCAGCTACAGAGATCTGCCCAGATCTGAGTATCCTCATCATCATCAACCCTGAAGAAATTGAGCTAGGAATTCCTGTCAATGTGAAAAGAAAATCAGGTGAGATGAGGTTTTGGGGTTTTTTTTCAGAATTGAACATTTTCTGTGGAATTGCCCTGGGATTTTTTTATTTGGTTGGGGTTTTTTTTAGGGGGCTGGTGGGGTATATTCAGGGAGAGATTATTTCCAGAGAAAGTTTTCCTGCTTTGCTAACAAAGCAGGTATCCATGTAATGTGCAATCTCACCACAGATGTGTCAGCTTTAGAAAAGATTGTGTGGGGATATCATATTGCACAGCTATTTTAAGACTTCCATTATTGCAAAAACAGCCTAGTTATAAAAATGCATATGCAGACACAGCCTCATATTTTCAACAGATCCCACATCTAAAGGCAAAGCTCAACGAAGAAGCACAAATATAAAAACAACCTTCATAATTTCAAATAATTCTGTGTTAAAGATCTGGTCTCATATGCAGCAGCATGAGTAAAATGAAATTAGATGAGGAAACACAGAACCAGAGAAAAAAAATCCTTGTGCCTTACAATAGATTATGTTATTGTGTTTTAATACTGTACCCTTCTGGTAGGTAATACACAAACAGAGTCAATTTTACGTGGGAGCAATGAGACCGATCAGAGACTAACAGAGCAGCTCAGCTGACAGGCAGAACAGGTTTCAGTATGCTATTCCAGACCTTTCTACCACAAAATTAGCTGTCTGTGAAATCAGAGAAAAATACAAAGAAACCAAGTTTTATTGAGCAATGTCAGCTGTCAGTCCTAACATAAAACGGGGTCTCTGCATTCTCTTTAGGAACTTCTGCCAAAAGCCTGCAGATCTTACAGTCCTTCTGAGAGCATGCAAGAATCCATTTACCAGGGTTTAGGTATCTGCAGGCTAGGGCTTCAGATTTCACCCAGAAAGATAGCCTTTAATGTGGGTGCCCATCCAGGTCACATAGAGGAATGCAGAGATGAGCAACACATCAGCTAGGCTATAATCATGAGCAATCCCTGATTACAGAATACTTTGAAGATTTGGTACAGTTTATTTTGCCATTCAGTGTTGCCCAAAGCTCCCAGTCATTTGGGGATAAAACCCTTGATCCACAGGATGTGTATTGAAATCTTGCTCCCCTGGACATGCTCGTTCAGGATATGGGGAGTGATACAACCTGAGCAGTGCCCCTCACTGCTGGTTTCTCATCATGAAGATGGCCAGGCACCCATTCTTGTGCTTGGGTCTGGATTGGGGATGTTTGCAACACAAACTGGCAGATGCAGGCCAGCTCTGCCCATGCTCCCAGCCTGAAAATTGTAATGTAACCGTGTTACCATCACACCAAGCCCAAGGTAACACATCCTGTCATTGCACCCCATCTCCCTCAGCAGGCTTAATTAGCTTGGCCTCCAGTACCATACTGAAGTGATCTGTGCTGGGTGCATGTAGTATCCAGAGGACATAAGCATCCATCACTTCCCAAACTCCATTTCTGCTGGTCCTCTTATGCCCTCACTTCATACCCACTCTCTGCAATTCCTGACCAGACAGGTAACACCAGCTTAGCACTCACCCCACAAGCCCTGTGGCCTTTTCACAATTCATTCCAGCTCTCCTAGGCAGATTACCAGGCTACCTGGCAAAGCATCTGGGGAAGCTAGTTCCTGGGATAATGTGGACACACCACAAAGGGAGAGCACTGCTGGTGACTGCCTTCCTCCCATGACATCTGAGGCAGCTGATGACGTCCTTGCTTCCCACTCACCCTGGGGCCCATGACCTTTCTGTAGGCAGCTGGTACAACAGAGAGGGGAACCAGGACATGTCAGCAAGCAGAGCAACCTCTGAGGCATGGCAGCAACAAGTGAGTGAGGAAAAAGATTTCCACTGGCAAAAGGGAAGGGGAAATTCCCTAAGACATCTTTGCTTAGTCTTCAGCACAAGGCAGCAAGCAACGAGCTCAAGTGTTTTCCATTCGAGGATATGTTTTACTTGCCTTCATTGCCATTTAATTAACAATAAATCAGAGGTTAACTTTTTATATGGCTTGAAGGAATAGGAAATTCAGTTTTGTTTCTACATGAGCTTTATGTTGTCAAATATTTGTAGTATTTGAAAGAAAGCCAAGGCAGCAGACATATTCAGAGCCTGCTGTGCACAGCACATTGCAGACTCACTCAAGGAGAAGCTAGGATGCAATAGTGCTATCCATGTTTTTCCTTCCAGTTTCTAGATTTATAAAACAGAAGATTATTAAATCTCACCCAAATACCTAGAACACTCATTTATAAAACACTAACCATAAAATTTCATTTAATTATCCTGCATTGAACTCAACAACATGCATCTGATTAAAACATCACTCTTCTAGCTGAAGCTTACCCCCTGTGAAAATGAACAGTATTGTGTTAAAGGAATGAACCTGTCCATTCTCCTCTTCTTCATTTCCTCTATTGCCACTTGCTTTCCAAGAAAAAAATGTGCAATGTACAGGCAAATAAAAATTACTTAAAGGTATTTACAAAATTTATATCAACTACTACTTAGCCTTCTTTTGCTAAATAGACTGACTTGGTTTAGGCTGGTCACTGACAGACTGTCCTTTCCAGCCCTCCAATGGCTTTTGTAGCTGCTGTCATCATTGTCTTCAAATTTGTTCTGCATTTTAGGTGGACTCTGGATGTGCATACTGTACTGGTTCCCTTTCTCCCTTCCTTCCTTCCTTGTCTTCACTGCATTTCTGATGACAACATCAGCCCCTCTTACCCTAGAACTGTGGTGACAAGGCATGGAAAGGGACAGACTGGCCCCTACAACTTTACAGACTTAACACTTTGGACTTCTTACACAAGGCACAGCCTTCATTGCCTGGTTTGTACTGGCAAACTGTCTGCATTTGGGCCTGCTGTGCTGAGACATCCTGACTCTGCCCTTCAGCTTTCATGTCCTCATCATTGATTAAAACCCTGCCAGGCTTCACAACATAAAATCACAGTTAGGTACAACACGAGAATATAGGCAGATTATAGAAGAAAGCACAGAATAGTTGAAGGTTTTGTAATAATCTAGACATGGAACATGCTAGAAATAATTGCATTTGGTGAGGTTTCCCTTCTTGGGCCAACTTTTAATTCGTGTAGTACTTGTTTTACTGATACTGTTCTGTGTTAGTTTTAAGTTAGAACATTACGCAGCACTAACAGTGTCATTGTATTTGTATTGATTTTAATGAAACATCGTCAAATTAAGTTTCCTTTCTACTAAATAATGGAGAATAATTTCTTTCTTCCAAAATTATGCTGAGTTTCATTAAATACGTTCTCTATCCTTTAATCTCTTGATCACTGAATCCCTGTATTTCCTCTTTTCTTTCCTTGCAAGGGATGGCAAGACAAGAAACTTATCTTGTATCATTTACATTACAGTTGGACATTACACTTGTCTTTTTCAAATTTCAGTCCTTCCTCAGACTTCCAGTTTATACTTGCAAAACTATTACTCAGAGATGCATAACTTCTTCATAACTATAAAGACTGTTTTTCACCAGTCAAGCAAAGCCAAGCCAAGCCAATTTTTCTTGTCCCAATTTATCCAGAACAGCCTAAAATATATATATATATTAAAATATATATATATTAAAAAAAAAGAAAATTAAATCATTTGCTAACATACATTCTTTATATATCCTGATGCCAATAAATTTTAAGGCAGTTTTCTACCTCTTCACAACCTGAATACATCATCCTGATTCTTTCCAAACAGAACAAAGACACCAAAACCACAAGACATGAGAGAAAAAGGAAAAAACTATGTATGATGTCCATATTTTCTTCACAAATACTGACTCTTCAGCACCTTGTAAATTGAGCAAACTATAAAGGGGAAAAAAACCCACTGTGACAAAAAAATATGATTCTCTTTTAATTGAAACACAGACTCTACTGTGGTTGAGCTGTGAAAATGAAAAGTTAATAAAAAAGGTTAATACAAGCAAGTTCTCAAAAATTCAGCCTCAATGGATTTACCATACATACTCTATTTATTACCCTCTCCTTGCATGTCCATGGTTCTCACAAGGTGACATGCACCTAATAGACTACAACTGTTTATGCAGTTGAATTTAGCAGTATGAAAAAATCATGATGCAAGTACTGTTAAGCCAAACCATCTCCTTCCTCATCTGTAATCCCAAAGTAGTGAGTATAGTGCTAGTCAGTTCTTAAACAGTCAACAGGTCTGTCAGAAAAGATTTTCCTTCATCCTTCAAATGTACGAAAGCCAAAGAAATACAGAAAAAATCATTCCTTGATATGGTTGTGCAAACCTTTCATTCCCAAGCAAGCTTTTAGGCCCATCCAACCAAGAAAAATATAAGGATTTTGTTTGCATAAATACTTGTGGAGATCAAATTTTGAACTTAGCACATAGTTCATTGGAAAAATATCTTTTTCAGAGGTAAATGGGAGTAGTTTCTTTACTATGGCTACAAACTGAAAGCTGCTACAAAGCTCGGCTGCTATTAGGACTTGTGGTTGGCATCAGCATTGTCCCAAGACAAGTGACTCCATGGAAAGAGAGGTTCTTTATTTCTTCAAGGGAAGAGGGCAATATTTAGAGTCATTTTCTGTTCATTGTGTTACTAACCACAAAAGCAGGTAAAACTCTAAGAAAGTTTATGTCCAGTGGATCAGGTTAAGCAAAGATTTTACTACAGCTACCCAGGTGCATCATCTCCTTCTAGAACCACGCGGTTATTACATACAAAGTGTTTTAACTGTTGCATGGTAAAAACAGGAAGGGATTATAGAAGTGGACATTAATCCATATTGAGCTTTTACTGTGTATATGGAGTAAGATTTACCAACTTTTAGGCCATAATCACTTGCAGTATTTCTGGAAAATCTGCAATTAGTACCAGTGCTTTTCTGTGAGATGCAATTCCTCTGCAGAGAGCTACCTAATATAATACACAACACCAGACAAATTTTCTGTTGCGCCAGTAAGCCAGATAAGGATCTGAACACACCTTCACAGGTGCAATTACTCCATGAGACAAGAGCAGATTCACTTTAAAACTCACTCTACCTGTACTATCTCAGGAGACCAGACTCCACACAGGCCATTCCTCTGCCAATCCCCAACGAAAGAGCCACAGCCACACAAGGGCTGATCTAAAAGGACAGTCTGTGCTCTGCCCTCACAGGTCTGCAGTGCAGGAGACACACCTCTGCAGCCCATTCTTCATCCAGGAAACCCCAGCAGCACAGAGGTTGTGGCAGCCTGTGGCATCCTGGGCACAAACAGGATCTAAGGAGCCTCCCTGACACCAGTGTCCTCACAGGAGGCCTTTCACCCTGCTCAGTGCTTCCATATCAACAGCTCCTACTGCAGTCAGAGACATGGAAGCCCCATACTGGCATCTCTGGCCTCTCTACAGACCATCATCTGTAATCACATCTCAAAACCAAACCACAGCTGCACGGTGCGAGTTGCTGAATTGGTGCAAACTCACTTTCGCTGACACAAACCTGTTCCAAAGCATCTGGAGGGGGTAACATTTCCCCCCACATACCTTGACAGGTACAATTCCTACTCCCAGGGGAGCAAACAGGCAGCACAGCCTGTGTTATCCACACTTGCTAATGCAACAACAGTGCTGTGGGTCTGTTCCAGACCTGTCTGGCTGCCAGGCACTCAGAAGCACACACATTAGTGCCCACAAATATTGAACTCCTGACACTCCCCAGACTGCTGTGAAACCCTATGAACCTTGTTCCTTACTGCAGATCCACAGCTTCTAGAACCAATGTCCCACCTGATTCCTCTCATTCCTCTGATATCAACACTTCAATGAGACTCAATGAAGCAAGAACTTTTACCATTAATTACCTTTGCCATTAGTAACCTTTGCACACCATGCAATCTAATAGTTATGTATAATATCTCTACATCATCATTTGATATTATGAAAGAACAGAAATTTACTGCAGTTCTTCTGGTGGCTAGGTTAATTCTACTTTTGTTTTGACTGCAAAAATTTGTGAGAGGGAAAAAAAGAGGTGTGCTTAAAAAATTGCTCACAGGTGACTGCTCTCATTCTCCACCCTGCAATGGAAAAAGATAGGAAAATAAAAAGAAAGCTTGTCCCACTCCTCTTTATGTAGTGAGGATCTACCGGGCTGTAGCCCTGTATTTTATACTGATTTCACCTCTACTCATTCTCTAGCTCTCACTATCAATACAGTTTCTCTTCCTTCTCTCCACACTGACCTCCAGATTAAGAGATCCTTTATATGTTTTCCTTCTAACTTTTTGGTCGTTTTTGTAAGCACAAAAGAGAAAGAATTTAAAAGGTAATGAAGCCATTATCAGAATCAAAAAAAAATTCAAATTAAAATCCTTTTATACAATGGGTTTTTAAGACAATGTTTTTTCTTCTGAATTTTTAGAGACTCAGAGTACTCTATCAAACAAAATAGAAAATGTCTTTTTAAAAAGCTGACTAAAATTGGCTTATCCCTTCAACAACAAAGAAAAAAAATGCTCTGTGAGCTACAGAAAGAGGCTTATTAATCTCAGCCCAGTTTAAACAAACATGACTTTGGAGAAAAGCTTTTTTGAAGTAGAATTACCATAGGCAATCAACCATAAGAATCACTATCTAGCTTATATAAATAATATTAATAATAAAATTGTCAACAACTTGTATTGACAAGGCTTAAATGCTGAAAAAAGGGCCTTTTATTCATCATAGAATCATAGAATGGCTTCAGTTGGAGGGAAACTTAAAGATCATCTAGTCCCACACCCCCTGCCACAGGCAGGGACACTTTTCACTAGATCATGCTGCTCAAAGCCACACACAACCTGCCCTCGACACTTCCAGGGATGGAGCATCAGCAGCCTCTCTAGGCAACCTGTTCCAGTGCCTTTCCACCCTCACAGTAAAGAATATCTTCTCAATACCTAATCTAAATCTACCCTATTTCTGTTTAAAGCCACTGTCCCATGTCCTATCACTATAGTCCCCGAGAGAGAGTCCCTTCCCATCTTTTCTGCAGTTACTCTTTAGGTATGGTCTTCTGGAGCCTTCTCTTCTCCAGGCTGAACTATCCCAGCTCTTCCAGCCTGTCCTCATAGGGGAGGTGCTTCAGCCCTGTGAGTACCATCATGACCTTCTCCAGGAGCTAAAACAGTCTAAAGTTATTCCTGCTGGCATCAGAGATGTCTGGAATGTCTCATGTCCAGTGAGCTTCCTGCAGACATCCGAGCTGCCAAGAGAGCCACTGCTCTGCCCAGGCAGAGCTCATGGAGGCCTCAACCAACTGCAGAGGTTTCAGTGCCCTTATAACTAGGTACACTTTCTCAGCAGGCACCTGCACTGCTGTGCCTGACAAACTGCTCTTCCTGCTGTGGTGATATTGTGTTGATAATTTCAATTAGAAACTCAGTAAACTCTTCCCTTCTGTCACTTTTCCTCCTCTTCCTTACAAACTACCCACAAGAGTATTTTGTTTAGGGCATCATGCTCAGAGAGAACAGCGAAGAGGAGAATTTAGTCATACATGTTTCTGTTTGAAGAAGAAAAAAATAGTGGGTATGATTAAGGAAGGAGAAAACACATAGTTGCTGGGACGGATGGGGCTTGTTTTCAAAACTTTTGAAGACTTGTTATTTTCAGAAGACTAAAGGAGAATTAGCCAAAAATCCTACAGAAAGGCATTTTTTAACAATGTAAACGAGGCATATATGTATATATACAATTTTGTTCTTTAATAAGAGGGAAGTTATTACATCATTGACATTTACCAGGTACTCTTGGAATGAGCAGTGAAAAACAAGGCAGAGGAGATTGCTGCAAACACCAGAAATTCCATGGATGTGAAGAGTCCTTAGGATGTAATGGCAGCCAATTCTTGCTATTCTGCTTCTTACTATCAAAGTTTTGTATATAGTTTGATAAAAGGTCAGACATTTAAGGAAAGAAAAAAGGATTTTCTATTCCAACAAACACACTCCTGACAAGGCTGCTGAATAAAGGACTCATTGAAGTGACAGGCAGCTGCTGCTGTGTTTTTAAAGGAGTTGTTACAACAGGAGAGAGATTACAGCAGGAAAGGCTCTGCAGAATCTCTTAGAGTGAGGTACAAATATAGAAATTTGAAGAGAACTTATTCCAGTGTCACCATAATTAAGAGTATAAAAAAGTTGAGCAAATAATCATGAGAGAACTTCTTTTAACATATGGTTTTGATGAAATGTCCTATCAGTCTGTATCTTTTAAACTTGAGGTACAGTTAATGATGAGATGAAAAGAGCACACCTCTTCATACCAAAGGGCAAGCCGGTCTCAGCTGGAAGCTGAAGACTTATCACTCACAAACCTTTGCCACACCTTCTAACTTAAGTTTATTCTGCCCTTTTATGGAACAGTAAATGAGGACGTAGCAGTGGGTTCGAGCATGAACTCACCAGATGAGGGAGTTCCACCAAGATTAATTAAAAAAAAAAAAAAAAAAAAAGAGAGAGAGAGAGGGATAAATAAAAGAAACCCCACCTTCTGCTGACAAATCACTCCTGCAAGTCAATGAGTGTGTCCACTGAATTCAGTTTTTGATAGAAAAACGTTTTCAGTTGATGTTGTGGCCAAGGATAGAATATCATCTTGATTTTCCAAAAGTGATACATTCAAGTTAATTCCATTGCCACCTTCTTCACTGATGAGTTCTTAGGTTGCCTGGATAGCTGTAGCAGATTACAGAAAAAGTCAAGCTGCAAAGTTTTCTGGAACTTTTCTTGTATGGTCTTCTTTTGGTTTACTTTGTTTTTAATTTTCCTTCATTTCATTCTGTATACAAAACAACGTTTTGTTGAAAACTGCTACTTGAAGAGTATTTCATTAAAGTATTGCATTTAAGGATAGAGAGGGAGCTGCATATGCACACATGGAGTCCTCTTAGCACATCAGGTCTCTGCCCCAACCCATGTGCAGGCAGGAGGGGAAGCCTTGCTGTAGGTACCCAGCACTGCAGAGCTCCCCACAAGTTTTCTTAGTGACACAACAGATCTGTCCTGGTGACAGATGTCCTCAGCTTTGGCTTTGTCAGAGGGGAAACAACCACTTCAAAACAGAACATGACCTCGACAGTCAAACCCAAAACACTTGCTAAACTTTTCCCTAAAATTTCCAAAACAAAACATGCGAAAAAAATCATTTTCTTGAAAACATAAACATTTCCACTAAAAAAACGGAGGCATCAAGTGCAACCTTCAGCAAAAGAAACAAATATTTCCTGTTTAAAGAAAAATAGGGTGTTTTTTAAAAGATGATTCAGAAGATTTCTAATAAAAATATGTATAAATTCAATACTTAGTAATCTAATCCTCGTGACTGCGTTGTTTCCTATGAAGAGAGAAGGCAAGGTTTTAGACCTCATTTATTAAAGGTGGGACCTACTTAAACTCAGTTCATCATTGCACACAAGGATAAGTTTAAACTGGCCTTGCTTGACTTTATGTCATGTACTTTAGGTATCCATAAGGCATCCAGACTGGATGCACTGGTCGTACACCTCTTCCCTCCCCAGCATGGCGCTGGAGCGAAGCATTCAGTGAGAAAGAGTTTCTTTCAAAGGGCAGAGCCTGTTTGGAACCAGCCTGTGTTTGTCAGCTGCGTGAGGTCCTAGCTCTTTATCCCTCCCTGCCCTTTAGCAAGCCCTGGCTGTGGTTGTCTCTCCCTGGACAGTGTCCAGCTGAACAGCTGGGTATGGAGGGAGAGGTCAGACCATGGGTGCAGCCAGCCCCACGCTGTGCCTCCAGCAGCACGACAGGAGACACCAGTCACGCAAGCCTGCTGCTCCCCTGGCTCCCACATCCTGCAGCTTCCACCTCCCGCGCCCTCAGATGCTGTGCCAGGGTTGTTAGAGGATACATGCCCCCTTTTTGTGCCCCTTAGACCTTTAAGTTAACTGTTTCCAGGCCTATTACCCACTAAATTGTCTGATGTATATTTGAATATGCTGATACCATCTGCTTCTACAGTCTCCTGCAAGATCAAATTCAGAAGTTCACTGCTCACACAGAGGAGTGTTTTCTCTCTCATCTTTGATCTCCAGCTTCTTCTGCTCCAAAATGAAGAGTCTCTTTAATGTCCTGTATTTTAATATCCCCTTACAAGACAGTGATCCCGATTGCTGCCTTCTTCTAAGTTCCTCTTGCAGTGTAGAGAATGGAATTGCACACAGAATTTAAGTTGTGCAAAATAATAAAAGAGTGTCCTTTTCCCTTTCATCACTCCTCTAATTCTGACCAACATTTTGTGGGGCTTGTTAGCATACTGCTGTTGTATACTGAAAGTTAATTGAAGAAAGCCATCAAAAGTGACTCCAAGACCTCTTTCCAAGTTCAGCATCATGTAGACATGGTTAAGATTGTATTTTCTTAGATTCATGGCCTTATATTTATCTACTTTAGACTAATCTACTAACTGTTTTTCTTGCTTACTCATTTTTGCAGTGTTCATTTGGAGTCCCATTTCATCAGCCCATTTGATTGCTTTCTCCACGATGGAAATTGAATATTAAGCCACTGAATCTCTGTCTTTTGCTGGGCAGATCATCTAGAGGAAAGGAAGACTTCTCTCATCAGATAAAATAACACCTATTCACACTTATATAAATCACTATTCAGCACAATACTCTTCAATCATCAAGGTCTGTCCATGGAAACTGTTCTGTTGAAAATGTTACAATCATATACAGGGAGTTGAAGAGTACAGAAATAAAAGAAATGGAGGAGATACATTCATAGTTTTTGCATAAAAATACAACAGCCACCAAGGAGCTG
Organism: Sinosuthora webbiana; assembly: GCA_013397395.1. Taxonomy (NCBI): domain Eukaryota; kingdom Metazoa; phylum Chordata; class Aves; order Passeriformes; family Sylviidae; genus Sinosuthora; species Sinosuthora webbiana. The sequence goes on along the minus strand of VXBN01007158.1, from coordinate 135,507 downwards.
CAGATTATACTTTTTTCTATTTTGTACAAAGGCATTTACTTAATGCCACTCTTTAATTTTGCATGAAGCACTCTTGGAAAAACATTTTACAAGAGGCTATATAAAGAAAAAAAAAAACTTTGTGATTGCAAACAGAAAATGCCTTTGCTTTCTACCACTTTTGAAAGGGAAACTTCCTCAGTTATAGTATAAAGATAAGAAGATATTGGAAATATTATTATCCAATAATAAAATTAACAGTTGGATAGATTTTTATTGGTCTTAATTCTATTTGTACCAAGATAAGTTCCTCAGGACAAGCAGAAAATAGACTAAAGTTTTCCTGACAGCAGTTCTAGTTCTCACCCTCCCAACAGTGCCCTTCTCAGAAAGCCACTTTACATTATGTTGGGGCCCACAGAGTTCCCTAACAACACAGCACATCCTTGTCCATACTTGAACATGTTGTCTGAAAATCAGATTTTTTCTCTCCACAGCCCACCAGAGAACTCAGAGAAGAGCTGCCAATGTATGTATTCAAAGAAAAAAATTCTATAATAGCATTTTCCCCTCATATACTCTTTCCCTCTCTTCCCTTTACACCTGTGTATTTCAGCTGTCATTGTACTGATAACGAAAAAAGAGGAATATATACCTTACAGAGGAGTTTGAGGTAGTTTAACTGTAATACTACTATTTTCCAAGGTGTGCAGTGAACCAGAATATTTTTTCATAAGGTCTGGGATGGTCCAGCTGGGATTTTAAACTTAGGTTTGACTAGGGAGTTTAAACAGGGACAGTATACTATGTTAAATTTCCCAAGCAGTATGTATGTGAGTATGTAACTGCATGGTGGATTTTCCAAGGGCAAACCATAGCGTACAAGCTGAAGCAGCATGACCACAGCAGTTGTGTATCCGTTCCATGACAGTTTGTCAGTTCATGACTAAATCCTCATTATTAATTAATCTCCAAACTCTTTCTGCCCTTGCTTGTACTGTCCTGGCACCTAGCACTGTCTCCCAGAGCAGAAGGGTGGAAGAAAATACCCTTTCCATCACAGGGATTTTTTATAGCATCTAAACCCTGGCAGAAGAAGAGGTTCATTCCCCACCAGTGCCTGAAAAAAAATACCACACATGGTTATGTCTATATAGCGTCCTCGTCTGCTTCCCAGGGCACTCCTTCACATTTTGGATGCCTTGGTTCCCTGCTAAGGCAATAAAGCTTAAAAACAACAACAAGAAGAAGAAGAAAATGAAAAACAGGAAAAAAGAAAGTTTTGGGGCTTCTCCTGTAAGAAATACTCCTGCAAAAGGGGGCTAGAGTAGAGGACCAAGTGCAGTGAGTGTTATGCTGCCCAGTACCACAGTTTGAGCACCTTCATCCAACAACACAGTACTTCTGAGCAGCAGAGCCAGGAAAGCACTGACTGCTGAACTGCTGACATTTGTTAGTGCATCCAACAAAATGCACATCTGCAGTAAACAAAGTTCCTTCTCATGTTTGTAAACTCAGAGCAAAGAAAAGGTCAGCCAGGATTCAGCCTCGCTGTGCAGATCAGATCTAGTGCTCAAAGCACTAATCAAGGGACCTGGTAGAAACAGTCAGAGTAATTTTCTAATTTTCTTGAGTCTCTGCTTCATATGGGAGAGAGACAAATCAGCAACAAAGTACAAGGTCTAGGCATGTGCTCTTGAACAGCAGAATTAATAGATAACATGATTAGTGGAGATCGGTAAACACAATGTGTCCCAAAAATAATCTCTCAAGGGCTCTACCAGCTAAATTTAAACTATTTAACAAGGATAGCCTGTCTACAGCAGCAGCAGATTAAACTGCAGAGTGTGTTGTAGGCTTAAGGGCTCAACTATGCAACCTGTGTTTGCATTGAAATTTAATTCCCTTTTGACGTAGAAGGCTTGGACAAAGTCCTGTGCACCACGTAAGCTCTGCGCATGAAGCGGGCAAGTAATCGGTGTGTTGCATAGCCAAGGAAATTCTGGCTGGCCTCACAGCTGATGGCCATGCCTTGAGCAACCAACCTCAAGAGCTCTCCTAAACAAAACAAAGACACTGAGGCACAGTCCTTGTCCCAGTGCCAGGGGAGACTGTGCAACCTCCTGGCCTCATTGGCGAGATGGGGAAGGTTCTTTAAACAAAGACTTCCTAATGAATTGCCATTTTCTCCCATGTGCAGTCAAGTCTAAGTGCATAACATATAACCACATGTCATGCTACAGTCATGCCATTCACACTAGGTCAGATTTTGGCCCCAGACACTGATGGCTTAGATGCTTTAGGCACCACACACAAGGCTTCTGTTTGTGTTGAGAGAATGATTCCAGCCCTTCTGCTGACATATAAATATTAATTACTTTGGAGATACTAAAACTAATTTTAATAATGTCTCAGGGAGCTAACTGATGCTTTATCCAGACTACTTTTCAGTGACAAGCAGGGCACTTGAGACTCAGCACACAAGTTAGCCTAAAAACATGCCATAACAACTCCAGTGTAAAGTTCCAAATCATCCTTTGGAGAAGTAGTGGAGGAGGCATCCCATCCTACCATCAGCAGCCCTGCCTGCCTCAGAACAAAACTTTTTGCCCAGGAGAGAAATGTGGCACCTACCTCCAAGGCAGAAAGCCTTTCTAATCCCATAATCCAAAGCCAGATCTTCAGGCTGGTTCTGGATATCTCTGCCTCTTTAATTCCACACTTCTAGACCACTTGTTGTTCTGGGCCCCTGGATAACCCAGCACCATGTTGCAGGGTTTTATCCCATTGTTTCACCTAGAGCTACCTTGATGGCTCCCACTGTCTACAGCAGGCAGCATGGACACGCTGCCCCAAGGACTGGCTGGCAGCACACTTCATTGCCTTGACAGTATCAGATGACCATGTGGTATTTAACTTCCTTATCATTACAAAATCACAGAATCACAGAATCATTAGGTTGGAAGAGACCTCCAAGATCATAGAGTCCAACCCACGCCCTAACACCTAAACTAAACCATGGCACTGAGTGCCACGAATCACATCCAGGAATGGTGACTCCACCACCTCCCCAAGCAGACCATTCCAGTACTTTATCACCCTTTCTGAAAAACTTTTTCCTAATATCCAACCTATACTTCCCTTGGTGCAGCTTAACCTGTGTCCTCTCGTTCTGTCAGTTGCTGCCTGGAGAAAGAGACCAACCCCTACCTGACCACAGCCACCTTTCAGGGACCTGTACAGAGTGAAAAGGTCACCACCTCCTTTTCTCCAGGCTAAACAACCCCAGCTCCCCGAGTTGTTCATGACAGGGTTTGTGTTCCAAGCCCCTCACCAGCCTCGTTGCCTCCTCTGGATGTGCTCAAGTGTCTCAACGTCCTTCCTAAACTGAGGGGCCAGAACTGGACACAGCACTCGAGGTGTGGCCTCACCAGTGCCCAGGACAGGGGAAGAATGACCTCCCTGCTCCTGCTGGCCACACCATTCCTGATCCAGGCCAGGATGCCATTGGCCCTCTTGGCCACCTGGGCACAGTGCTGGCTCATGTTCAGCTGCTGTCACCAGCACCCCCAGGTCCCTTTCTGCCTGGGCACTGTCCAGCCACTCTGTCCCCAGCCTATGACGTTGCAGAGGGTTATTGTGGCCAAAACGCAGGACTCGGCACTTGGACTTATTAAACTTCATCCTGTTGGACTCTGCTCATCCATCCAACCACTCCAGGTCTCTCTGCAGAGCCCTCCTACCTCTCAAAAGATCAATACACACTCCCAGCTTAGTGTCATCTGTAAAGTTATTAATGAAAGATTCAATACTCTCCTCCATGTCATCAGTAAAAATAATGAACAGGACTGGCCCCAGCACAGACCCCTGAGGGATACCAGCCCCATTCTTAGGGCCTCTTTATTTTTTTAAGTGTTTTCTTTAATCTAGATCATAAATACTTCTTCCTTTTCTTACTTTTTTGCAATGGATCCCATGCTACCAGCTACTTGCATACCTCTGTGTATCCAATCTCCAACTTGGCACACACAATACTTTTTTAGTCCTCTAAATGCCCTCTGAGGGTTTACAAGAAAGGATTATTTGCCTATTATAAACTAAGGAAAAACTATGGCAGAGAGCCAAGACCACAAAGTAACTCTGAAGCAAATTTTGTCCCAATGCTTAGGTCACCATATCAAAGAGGTTACTGTTGACTTCACCCAGGTGAGGAAGAATGAAGGTAAAAACTTTCTATCTTCTCTGAACTGAATATGCCTCCAGATCCCTTTTTTGTACCCATTGTACACATAAGAGTGACTGGGCAGCTCACAGCATTAACTCCCCCAGCCCAAGCACTCCTCTAAGCACAGAAGCTGATTTACTCCGGGAGTGAAAGTATTCAGCACAGTACCAGAAAGGATTAACGTGCCTTAAGACTTACCAGCAGCAAAAGAGGGAAGGGAAAAGAAACAGGCCTGAGCCCAGGCACCTATGAAAAATGACTGGGTTTTTTCTGGAAAAGATTTGTATTCGTATATCACCAGACCTACTGTGGAAGAAGTTACTTGGATGGAAGAAGTGACTTTAAAAGGAAGATTTTCAATGGTAACATTTCCTGACAAGGTGCCAGTAATTACTGCATTCCAATAAAAGCTGTTATTTTTGAACCAGTGCCATGCAAGGGGCCTTACTTTTCATGTCTTCTGCAACTCCTGTCAGCTGTGAGGGGAAGCACAGGGTGCCTCTGAGAAGGCAAGCTTGAGATGTGGCAGTGTAAAGGAAGCACACAGAGGCAGGTGCCTGCAGTTTCCCTTGAGGGGCAGCTCCATCCTGCACCCCTTGTTCTGCTGGAAAGGAGTGCCTGCGAAGGAAAAGGAGATGCCTGAGAAGAAAAAGGAGAGTGTCATCTATCTGCTCTCTCCTTGCTTTTGCTCAGGCCTCTGCAGATGTCACCAGTATCTTGTGAGCCCCAGGAAGACCAAATGACCATAAAACAAAGCCAAAACAACAGGATGAACACAGGAACAGCACATTTCAGAGTCAGCAGAATCTTGAAGTATTTTAAAATCTAGCACTCAGACTGCAAAAAAAAAAGCTATTACTGAAGACAGACACAGGTTCAACAAATAGGTGTTTTTACAAAGGAACAAATTAGATGTCTCTGGGTTTTCAGGACATGGCAGGATTAGAACTTTATAAATGTAGGGGACAAAATAAGTGGCTTTATGGCTTTTATTTTCCTTTCAGCTTCTAGGAAACACCCTCAAGTGAAAACAGGTAGAAGTCAGTGAAAATTATCCCTTCACAAACTCATAGAGAGCACCCAAAAAAAAAAAAAAAAAAGGAAACTCAACCCTCATTCTGAAGCTGATTTTTCAGAGATCGAAACTTTTGTCTATGTAAATCTTTTGGGTCTGGGTACTACAGCTTGCCAAAAGGGATAAACAACTACTTTGGCAGTTAAGGTGTTTTCAGACAAAATCAGCTGAATGGCACAAAATCTGTGTGATAACATTCAAAGATAAAAATAAGCCTGTTAAATATTTCCAAGAAAGAAAATGTTAGCTTTTGTGATAAACATTTGCCTCTATTTCAATGAATACAGCTTTCTAGTACAAACATAAAAGTAATTTAAAAATTTGAAGAAATAATAAATAATAAATTTTGTACACATTTTCAAAAGATAAAGAAAAAACCATTTCAAAAAAATTTTAAGAATAGTCATAATATTAAAAAAAATACCGTAGTGCCATTTCAATCAAGAGGTTACAGGATTCAAGGAGCATCAGGAGAAGTAAAATAGAAAAGCTATACAGACATCTAGTCATACAGACACCCAAAGAACTCCACAAAACATGTGGGTTTCTTAAACGTATAGATGTCACAGGACAGGTATGCATCCTAGCTGGTCAACTGTGTTCCAGTATTTCCACGCAGATCAGCATGGATATGCTGGATGTGTGAAAATCCTTACATATGTCACATGGGACTGCTCACACATATCACAGCTGCTTGATGGGTGTAAATTTTATGTTGGAAGCTCTACCACAGTCCAGCCTCTAAAGTATTCACAAACAAAACACAACAGTATTTCACCTTTCCTTATAAAAAGAATCTATCAATTTTTTTCTCAGTTCTAAAGCCAGCTTTATTGTGAAACAAAAAGGCAATACCTAGTCCCAAGTTAGCACTTCAGTGTCTACAACAGTCTCTGACAGCATTTGAGCATCCTGAAGTGCTCCAGGAAATCAACAATATCTACCCAGTTTGAGGGTCTTTAGAAGTGTCAAATGTTTGAGGGGAAAAATATTTTTTTAAACTTTGCAGTGGCTATAAATCCTTTAAATATTATAATTAATACTGTTCTTTAAGTATTGGTTTATCTGTCCACCAATACATTTACCAGCTGGTTTATAGCTGAGCAAGACACACCAGCAGCCAAGGCCAGTGTGCTTTGCACAAAGGCAGCAAGGACATTCCTGTTTAAAACTCAGCCTATTTATGTGGCAGAAATATTTAATCCACACTCCTGGACTTGGTTTGGCAAGCAGACCATTGTTGCTTGAAAGACTAAAAAGGCACTTTTAATGAAGAACCAAGATGAACCAGCAATAAAAATACTATGATGGGATTTTTTTCACCTCTGCTACACGATTACATTACCCTGGTTCAAACTCTATCATATGTTGAGCACAGTGAACTAAACTTCTAAAGTCTGCCAGAACCTCCTTTTTTGAGGGAGCAGGAGAAGTGTTTGTCCTTTGAATATGCACACAGATAATGACATAGCCCACTCTCCCCTGATGCCTCTCGACATGGAACAAAACCCTCCTTTTTGTTGCTTTTCTTTGATTTCCTTTATATATTGTAGGCAAAGACAACAAGAAAAGCCTCATCCCTAGAATATCTGAGTGCATGCCAAAATCTGAGTGTAGATCTAGGACTTCAGAAAACTGTGGATTTGTTTTAGCTGCCAAAAGGTGCTCATTCCTGCTCACGTGGAGGATCAGATCACCCACCCAAGGCACAACAGGCACTGGCTACTGCCATAACAGCCAGCCACAGCATACATCCCTTCCCTGAACTGGGCACGTGCCACTTGCAGTCACTGATGTGCAAACACATTTGTCCAAAAAGAGGGAAACACACATTTCTACGGACAACAAGAAGCTTGCCCAACACAGGAGATTAAAAAAAAAAAA
>VXBN01007158.1:88078-116095 GCA_013397395.1 Sinosuthora webbiana | reverse complement strand
CACTGCTTCCTTTAGGTATTAGGGCTTGTACTGGGACATCTGTTTCAGAGAGTTTGGGATTTGTCCAAGTCTTCCCATCCTTGCTGCTCCTTCAAGCACATGCCAGGCCATTGAAGTCCAATTCCTTAAAATCTGAAAAGTTTTTGTCACGGTACATACTGTTTGAAAGTTAATTTTATTCCTCTCCATAACCCCTAACAAATTCCTTCTAATATTTCTTCTTTGACTTATTTTCCTCTATCCTCTTTCCTTCAACTCTCTGAAGTATTCCTCCTCAGAATCTTCTTATTTAGGGATTTTTAAATTATATCCCCTGAAATTTTCTAGTCGGAATCTCAGTCAGACTACAATAACAATCAGAAATTTATTATACTGTGTATCTGAGATTAAGTTTCCCCTTCTCATCCCAACAGCTGCTTTGCAGAATGACATTACTCCACCTTGAAAACAGTGGGAGCACAGCAAAGATTGCCAAACATGCTGAGAAACATTTTGAGATTTATCTATGTAGACATGGTGGTATAAATATTGGCACCTGGTTGAGCAGACTGATAATGTTATATGGATAGTAATTCCTCTTCCCATTTTATTATCTCTGCTCTCCAAAGCTGAGACACCCCTCTGAAAAAAAAAAAAAAAAACCAAAACAAAACAAACAAACAAACAAAACAAAAAAACAAAATAACCATTTTTCCCTGGGGCATAAACTCAACACCTATCATTCCTGAAAAATTCCAGGATTTTGGAATCAACCCTGTCAGTTCTTTACTCCTAACCCACCTCCACCCCAAAAAAATTCTTAAAGGCTATTTTTCCTCTTTTTTAGGAGGTATATAAAACACTGGCTCAGGTGTACCACCCTAGAGACATGACAGCAGGACAAGATGAAAAATGCAAGGGACACCTGGCCCCACTTATGTAAAGTACCCAAAGACAAGAGTGCTTCCATAAACATCAGTTCCCTGTGCATTTTAGCATGACAGCATCAGAGCTCAGATGAAATAAGATGTGATGACATGTCAGAAACAGGCCAGCAAGAGAGCAGGCATCAGATTAGCTGCAATATTTCTAAAGCCACATTAGGACATGCTGCTCAGTTCCCATCTTCAGATGGACACAGCCAGAAAAGGGAGCATAAGTGACTGCAGGATACACCAGTGAGAGTTTGGAAAGCTGTTGGTGGGGCCAGGTCAGCCCAGGGCAGGGACTCCCTGCCCACAAGCAGGAGCTGCATCAGATCTTTCCTGAGCTCTGCCCTAAAGATTGTGACAGCCACATTCAATTCTGACAGCAGAGGGACAGGATTAATATTTTAACATTTCATGTGGAGACAAAATCTAGCCTGGCTTATAAATACATTATTGAAAAAACATGTTCTTTATGCTAGCAGAAAAAGAGCTAATGTTTGGTGAATCAACTTGAAAGGCCTGTCCTAAAATGACCTGAGCCATGAGACCCAAAACACTGCTCCAGCTGCCTCCTGGCACTCCAAACACGGTTGCTGGCATGGCTTCAAACCAGCCCAGAGACTCAGGAGAAAGCCCAGCATTTATTGGTCCCAATGATTCTAAGGGTCTTTTCTATCCTAAGTAGTTCTATAATTCTGTGATTTGGGAAGAGCATAGGGTGGGTTGCTCTCACCACTCATTCATAGGAGGAGGGAACACTGCCACGTTTCAGTTTGTTTTGCATGGTGTGACCACCTCTAACATCTATTTACAGCTAGCATAACTTTAAAAAGCAACTGTCAATGGAAACAAACAAAATCAGACAGAGAAGACACTGTACTGCAAGGGGGAAAACTCATGTGTCTCCACTACCCTCAAAATAATAGTTAAACGTGATGGCCACTAACACCAGTAGCATAATACATAATAATCTTTTCTTAATATGGAGGCAAGATCCACTAAACAAAAGCAATGTACCACTTTGCCAAATTCTTTTTTCTTACAGAATGGATGGACACGCTCTCTCACATGACCTTTGCCCAAGAGTGTCCTTTGCAGCTCTTACCAGCATATGATGAGAAATAGGAGGGATATATACAATGGGAGAACAGTCTGACAAAGGCAGTACAGACACAAGGCAGAGTGCTATTTTAATTTTTAGTTCTATCTGTATTGCAGCACTTGCAACTGAAACAAGGAAGGAGCACCCTCGAGGGGGACAGCAGAGTAAATTACTAATACTGGTTAGCCAAGGTTATAGGTTCTCCAGAAACAGCAAATGGTGGTACAACCAGGAAATGCCTGACCTAGCTGAACAGCCAGATGTGGCATCACTGTATCTCATACAGCCTTCAAAGTAAAATATACACGGAGTCATAGAATGATTCAAATGGAAAAGACCTTGGTATGTAGTTTAGTAAAAGCAGAGACAATTTTTTGTCTTGCAACACCAAATGACCATATTCACTATCAAAAACACTTGTCATATCCAATATAGCACTGATATGCTATAAATTAATCATCTCTACTAAGATGAACAGAAAAGTGACAGGATAGTATTTAGATGAGTTACCTACTTTGTGAATGAAGACTAGAAAATTACCTACCTTGTGAAAGCCGAGTTCTGGTTCTCCAAATCAGTTGCCCCAACATCATTTCTACATCCATCACAGGCAGAATCACTGCTTGCATGAGCAGGAGGAAGCTTCCCACTGAGACATCACACATCAGCTGAAGACCAAGGCATTTCTTTTCCAAAACTATCCTTAACTTCCACCTTGGTGCATTGGTGTCAGATGCTGCCCATACAAGACTAGCATTCAGGCTACTATCATTTGTAACTGGGTCCTGGTCTTCTGTAGAGATATATCAAAAGGAATAAACAAAACCAGAACACTTTTTCCTTCTATCATTATGTATTCCATACTCCTTGCCCTGGAATCTCCTTCAAAAAAGGATCTTTACCAATTCATTTATACAGGTTTGCAATCAAAGAATCTTATTTTCATGTTCATAAAAAATCATAATTAAGAAGCTTGAGAGTTATCCAATACAGACATCCTGTAAACTGGACAAATTTCTCAGCAACCTCTTTTGTTTAATGTCAATATAATTGAGACTCATAGCATATTTGGCAAGTTATGTTGCTATTTTAAAAATTTAATAATAAGTAATCACACCGAGAAAATCCACAACAAAAGATAACTGTGACTAAAGTCTCTAAGAACCTTATCTCATAGAAGCATGCTTTTAATAAATAGATGTTTTCATATGCCTTCATTAATCCTCAATGTTGACATTCCTAGAATAGAGGAGACCAATCAAAAAATAAAGTCTGACAATGTACTTATGGTTTGCATTAGTTGGGAAAGAAGTTCCAGTGGGACAGGGGCTATGTCACTATGAGAACTGAATCATTCAACCAATTTCATCTAGTACAGAAATTAACTTGGCTGCATGGCTCAATGTTCTTCGATGAATATTCAGACCAATGGAGAGTGGGATTAAATTTAGGAAAAAAAACCCTGGCCAACAATATCATTGATCTCCAATGGTGCAGTCCACATAGATAAGATCAAAAGAGCTATCAGTGTACAAATCAAAACATATTCACTTTCCTTTAGCCTTTAATTTTCTTGTTTTAGTCCCATCATTCATGAGAGATCCAAGGACAAGGAGCAATCAACACACGTTTTGTTTTGTTTTGTTTTTTCTTGTCCCATCCTGTAAGAGAAAGTAACTGGAATTGGGATGGGTTAATCTCTGGAGGTTAATCTCTGTCAAAAACTGATCCAGTACCACATTCTATCTATCTTTTTCTATGTAGTTAGTACCTTCTCAGAGGTACTATTTTTTTCATTCAAAAACGTCTTACTTGTAGTTGTATATTTCTCCAAATGGGATGTAGCCATCACTTATAACATGGTAAAATAAACAGTAGCTGCTCTAGAGAAATTATCTGATGAAAGGCTAATGCACATGTTCTTAGTTTAATGTACGTACATGGAAAGCAAGAAGAGAAGGTTTACATGGGGATTTGGTTAAAATTTCTGGGAAAGCAGTGCATCAGAAGCAATACATGCAAAGATGAAAAATAAAAAAAAAAGGTTGTTATCTTTAACTGGAAAATTTTTGGTGCAGGGAAAAATTGTTTGATTTGAAATGGAGTCATTTCTGTTCTAAAGGAACAGCCTCAGGGGAGATATAATGGAAATTAACAGGGGGAAGAGCAACATTCAGGTGCAGTTAGGGGTCCCAGGGAATGCATACACAGCCTTACGCAAGCATGCAGTTGAGTACCTCTGTCTCTCCAAAATGAAGACAGGTATTGATGGGACGAGAGCAGATCTCGTGGAAATGGCACAGAAGTACCTATGGAGAGATCCACTGTTGCAGCTGCTGTTACTGCTGCAGCTGTTGTGACAAAAATAGGGAATGAGGAACAGATTTATGTACATTTCTGTTGCATGAATCTTAACGCTCCCTTTCTGGTAACTTAAGCTCCAGAACTGGTTGGATGAGAAATGTGCCTGCATGGTGATCTCAGCACAGCTCACCCATAAATTGGAGGGTTATAAAAGCAAAGCCCTCAGAGTTACAGAGTGGCAGCACTACAGTCCAGTGCAGACACTTGTCAAGCCAAGTCATGTTGGCACAGAGCAGCTGGAGCCATGTCCAGGCTGGCTGGGCTGGCTGGTTCTGCTGGGAAGGTCTCACAATCCCTCACAGCCAAGGATGGACAGCCCAGTGTGTGACATGAGACAGGGCCTCTTCTCCAAGCACAAAAAACTCAGCCCAGGAGGGAAAAAAATACAAATGTATTTAAATGGTGGAAATTATCTTTTTTGTTATACTACCTTTTCTCTTTTTTTAAGAGAGAGAAACAGAGAGAGAGACTATTTAAAGAGGGTATGGTTTTTAACTGGTGATCATAGTTCCCTGCTGATAAAAGCTATCTGTGGCATCTGAGCAGATGGCAAAATGCAACAACAATCTGTTTCTCCTTATTTTCTCCTTATGTGTCCACCATATCTTAGAAAAGCTGGAGCTTCTTGTACGGGTGAAATTTAAATACATTTTTCTTCTTTGTCTTTTTCTCCCACTTCCTCTTCCCAACACACTGCACAATGAATTCTCTCCCTCTAGTGAACTATACATTATTTCCCATCACATCCAAATAAAAGTACAATCTGAAGAAAGAACGTAAAAAAGAAGCCAAGCTATCATAAAAGAAGGAAAGGGGTTGGGAGAGGAAATTGTATGTACCTTGATTGTGCCTGCTGTTTCTCAGCTGGGAAGTAGAGGAAGAACACAATGTACAGTTTATTCTATAAATTGAATTATCTTCCTTCTTCTCACACCACAGTTGCTCATAGACACACCAGTGACTGCAGGTACACTGTGTAAATACATTGCAATCCTCCAGCTCACTGGAGGATTATTCATCCCAGATTGCTGCAAAAAGCACTGGACTTGCAAGTTAGTGCACGCATACTGTAAAATAGGAAAACATTAAGAAAGAGCACAAGGAAGGAAATTGTTTGAAATCTGGTTTGTGTTTCAAAAAACTTATGTAGGTGCTTGCTCTCAGAGGAATTCAGTTTTGACACCCCAGTCATGAGGCAGGAGCTTGACTTTGAGAGTAGAGACAAGGAAGGATGGGATGAGAAGAGGGACGTGGGGAAACCCTGAGGAGAAGGAGTCAGAAAGCCTTTATTGTCCCCTTGGCAGAACCATGTCTGCCCACCTGCCCTTCTCTCTGGCTTGCACAAATCAGGATGTGTGACAATGGCTCTAACAGCCTGCTTCTCCCATCCCTAGAGCCAGGTGCCACGTGGTTACATGCAACATACACTGATATGACTCAAACTTGGAAGGACTTCAACTGTGTAACTACATTTTTGCCACAGCCTTAGGTATGAAAAGGTTTTTTTCACAGTGGAGTAATAGCAACACCCTAATTCCAAGCTGTAAAAGTGTTTCAGTGAACTGTGGCCTGCAGAAACAGCTCAGTATTGCAGTGCAACTATACCAGGTAATAGTGAGGCGCAAAATTAAACTCACCTACCACAAATTTAGACACCCAAAGCATTAGTCATGCTTGACCATTTTCACTTTTTTTCCTCTGCTGATGATAAAGGAGATATAAGTGACCTGCTGAGATGTGGAGCTGCACCTGTGCATGTGTACAGATCACCAGACAAGTGTTACCCCATCGATGCTGATGCAGCAGCAGTCAACATAAGCATAATTGGCCTGATCTAATATTATGCGCTAAACAGTCCTCATGAAAAAAACCATATGGATAGTGATTAAGCACAGCCAGTACTTTTCTCAGAGGTACTATCATTTTCAAATAAAGACAGTACTGATCTGACATCACTGAAGACAGTGCAGAGACTTAAGAAGGGATGGGAGTGCTAGCTTTTCAAAGACACAGTTCTCAGAGAAAGTGATTATTGCCTTAGAAATTATATATAATATAATATATATTTGCATTTCCACAGCAGTTATTTTTGCTCAAAACAAAGCTCTGTCTGCAGTGGAAGTTTTAATGGCTCACATTGTATGAACCATCCAGGCAGGAAAAAAAATACACCACTCCTCTTCAGTGCACAGAAAATAAGTCAGTGATGGCACAAATGTTTTCTCTCAAATTTCAGATAGCTGAGTAATTTCTGTTTTTTAATGCATTTATCTGCTGTCTGGTTTTAGAATCTTTGTGGGGAACATGAGGCATAAGGAGATCAACTTGTAGTAAGAAAAATCTATCTACCCATATTACTAGAGGTTGGCAGGGGAATGGAAAGAAAGTAGTCATATTTAGCAAATTTAAATACATTTTTAAAATTAAGTTATGTAGTTTCTACTCAAGACTTGATTTTTAAAGTACTACATAAGTCTTCTCTTATGTAGAGATTTCTCTCAGTGAATGGGGTGAAATTGTACCTGCCACTTGCTCCTTAAATTCAAAGAATATTCCTTAAGAAAAACCCTGCTAATGGGGATTTTGAAAGGTAACTTGAGAGATATTGACATTGCCCATTTTCTTGCTTGATGCACTCAGAAGAGCCAGCTTTGCAGAGAAAGACATTCACCACTTTCTGCACTCTCACTCATTGAGAGGAATCAAAATACAGACAAGAATATTTGTAAAACGTGACTGTCCCAATGAGTTACAGTGGGTGGAAAAGTAGAGATGTGGTTTGAGAAGGAAAAAGATCCACAAACTCAAATTATCAATGTCGATAATGTCGAATGAACAGAATGACATGGTGAAAAGCATGTGCACATTGTGGAAAAAAAAAACAAACATTATTATGTCCCATTCTTTGCAGCTTTCCAAATACAAAAATAATATTTAGGTTAGTCAGAAGGAAAACAAAATCCTACACACAGAAAGGGAAGGGATCAAAAAAGATTAAAAACCTTTTTTCAGAACTTCATAGTTCAGTGCACTCTCCATTTTTCAAGAACAAACCATGAACTGAAGACATACAAGTTTCAGTTGTGTTATTTATTAATCCAAATGTTCCTGAGCATGATCTTTTATAAATTTCATAAATCTTCCAGTAAAATGTTTTGCATCCCAGAATGAATGATCCTTTTGAATGATTTATCTTTGTCATTACTGCAAAACTGACCTAGTCTGCTTATCTACTTTGAAGCTTCCTTAGGACTAATCAGCTGTCTCATTTCACTGTCTCAAAACCCCATGTTTTGTCTTCCTTTCAGGATTTTCTAAATGACTAGAAAAAGCACAAAAGCCAGGAAGACAGATAAGACTTTAGAAGGCTATAAAAACAGTGAAAGTCATTAAACCTGTTAATCAACACACTACATGCACATGGGGGAAATTATTTTTGATAACATTGTGGTAATTTTCCCAGAAAACTAAATAATTAAAAGTGTAAGATACATGCTCATATTAATAAACAGAGTGTTTGTAATTATGATCTGCTGCTATAGCATTTACTCATGCCCCTGTAGGACTGACCCAGTGTCCACCACTTGCAACGCAACTACACCTATCACAGGGTTAACCCCATTATTTGGATGTAGATAAAAGCATAGACAGGGCCTATTTAGGTCATTGGACAACTCATTTATTCAAAACTGAAGAACACATTTGAATCACAGACAAGTTTATGACTCATGTCTAAGAGCCTGCTTTTATGGATCAAGATCATCAACTTGTACATGGAGCGCTCCCTAAAAAATTCTCAGTTTAACAGCCACATTGATAAGCATACTTCCTGCTGGATGAGACAAAACAGACTTTTCATCTAAATCATTACATGGCTTTCCAGAGGCCTTTCACAATCTCCACAGCTTAGAAAAACGAAGCACCGTATGATTTTTGTGAAGAAGTGCTCAGTGTAAAAGCTAGCTCTCTCAGCCTACAAAAAGTAATTAATGCTCCTAACTTACAGGGCTTTCCTGAGATTATTTTTTCCATGAGGCAGGATCTAAGTTCTTGTCACAGCAAAGTTTTCCAAAGGCAAACTATTTCCACATAAAATCCCAGCTTTGCTGGCAAGGCGAACATTGTTTCCCAACACAGTTTTAGATTATTTCACTTAAGATGAGACCCAAAACAGGGTCCCACCTACCAGCAGTAACACTGAACAGACTGTAAGAGCTGTGGTCCTCTCCAAGGTATTATACACCAACTAGAAAACAAGAATATTTCATGATTTTTTCACTTTTATTTAAATATAAAAACCATATATATATATATATATATGTTTCTAGAATCTTTCATTATAGTTTTTTATTTTGATGACTTGATTTCCAAAATAGCTATTAACCATCTATAGCCCACAATTTTTTATTTTACAGCTAAAATCATTACGGCTCAGCTTATGGGAACATGAATGAAAATGGGTAAGAGTGTTTCATCCAGGTGCTCTCTAATATTTTGAACATAAATAAAAGGGAGAATTGAGAACTTTAGCATGATGATCATGATGAGCACGGTAGATGGTATGTAGTTAAACAGTGGACCTTGACAACTGACTTCAGGCAGCTACTGAGTACAAAATGTTACATATTTTATGAAGATGGTGACTCTGTCCCAAAACTAGAGGCAGTCTTAAGAATTGCCTCAAAGTTATAAAAGCACAGATCTCTCTAAACAAAAAGAAAAATGAAGTAGAGTGCAATTGAACAGATTTCTGCACCTACAGAAAATGGAAACCACCTGAAAATTACTGGTATGTAATTGTTTTTCACATTCACTTTCCCTCTCAAAAATTCATATTCCTTTCTTCCAAAATCCCTATTAAAAAATACATGACATCTGGAGCTGACAGCTTAGCTCATTTGCCCATTTTTGTCCTCAAAGCGGAGAATTCTTTCTCTTTCCATCCCGACCTGTCTCAGAGTGATAGTGCCAGTGTGTGGGTGTTTGAGCAGAATTATTATCACTTGTTTAGCCCTTTAAAATAACATTTCTGGTGTATAAGCAAAACAAACAGAGAAACAAAATAAAGGGTAATTGCTTTTCTTGCCACTGTGTGTTGCAGCAATTTCTTCTTTGACAGAATGAAAGAAGCAAGTGGCTTCTCACTGGGTGGTTGTGACTCAAGCCTGATGGGTGGTTTTCTGTTCATAATTTTATCCTTCTGTGAGCTGGATTAAATTACTGACAATTAAGAGTCAGGAGGATTTTTGACCACTATAATAGTAGAACAGACATGGTCAAAAAGGTTTCTTTTGTTTTCTCTTCCTTTTCATGACCTTTGTCATACTTTATTAAGTATGCAAACATTTTCTGGAATAATAACTGCTTAGCATTAGATTGCAAATTTTGCTACTAGTGTTGACTACTCTACTAATAGGTTGTGAGTCATGAAACTACTTATTTTCCTGCTACAAGGAAATTTTACAGGAACGGTCAAAAAAATCCCAAATCCTGCTAAAATGAATCCACACTTAAAATGTTTATCAAATTGCACGAAGGTATAGTCTCCAAACCATACAAAGACTTGCAGCATGCCTGCAGCTTATTGCCTGCCAATAAGCCAACAGTACCAACAACTGCAGTGAAACTCTCTGTAATCTTAGAATAGAAAAGGTAGGCAAGTGCTCTGCTGGACTTAGATGAAAGTATTCCTCACATCAGAAAACAGGGCTGCAATCTCAGGCCAACTGCATTACATGCTTGAAGGTCTAAAGTGTCCTCAAAGCACTGAAAAGAAATGTCAAGTGAACTAGGGTCAGCTCAGGGTTTGAAGACCAAACCAAGCATAATTTAACTTATTTTGCTTGGCCTTTCTCTGGAGCAAATTCAACCAAAACCCACTCAGGATATTTGATGCAGCAGATAAAGGGCAGCACTAAGAATTAATCTAACATTTCATTCATGTTAGTTGGAGAATATATTTATACCTGTCCTGTGATATAAATTAACTGCCTTCAAGCTCTCTTCCATTCATGAGGTAAAAAAGACCTTGTGAGAGATGACAGGTCTCTGATCACCATTCCTCCATCCATTTAGGGAAAGCAAAATCCTTTGTGCACCAGGGTAGTTTAGTCAAGGGCATTTATGTCCCAGATCACTGACAATTTAAGACTTGAGCAAACGAAATAAAAGCCCTCAACCCAAACTCAGATTTCAGGTATTTTTTCTGGGCATCAGCTGCAAATGGAAGGATTTTGGAGTGGCCTGCAACACAGTTGCATGCATCTGTGTGCTGCCAAGGGAAACAGAGGAAAGCAAAGAAAGCCTGAAAGAGTTGAAATAAATCCAAGAGTATGAGCAGACAGCCCCGATGAGAAGAAGCCTGGCTGAATACAGTGAGTTGAGTAGCGTAGAGAGAAACATCCCTGTGCATCTGCATCACCTGAAGCAATGAGGATTTGCTCAATGGCAGGACACACTGCCAAGGAGAAACTCCTTGGGCACCCCACATGTCTCATGCTGGCAAAGATGAATGGGCCTTTGTCATAAGGGAGCTTTCTAGGGCAGCTAATTATCATCTTTTGTGCAAGTTCTGTTTAAACTCTTGTCTCTGAGAGTGTGGTTTCTTCCCTGCAGGATACAGGTGGCCCAACATATTCCTGTTCTCGTGTGTGGCATTTCTGCCTGAATAAACCTCCTCATCTGCAGCAGCAAGCAGAGAGCTGGTGTCAGAAGAGACCTTCTCTATTGACTGTAGCTGTTAGCAACACCCTGACAGCAGTTCATCAAGTCCAAAGAAGCACAATCACGCATTCCAATAGGCAGATGACGAAATATACCCTATTCCCATACAGAACTGGTGATCTTGCATGTGTACTGCATGAAAACAAACCAAATTTTCCTGTGACCATTGCTTCTGTTTTGATAGTTGCAATTAAAAGTGAGCACGTTTGAAGCCCTTGAGAGGAGCAGGAGGTAAAGTAACACTATTATTACTGACCCAAGGGATGAGTTCAGTTTTTACAGGCTGTGACTCTTAAGAAGTTACATCATGTCAAACTGCTGCTGAGGAAAACTAGAGAGAAGCAATGCTAAAAGACACAGATGACATGCAGCTAACTGCTGGCAAAACTGTGAAGAAGCCTCATGAAAAATTGTTACCACATGTTGTCACTTGGGTTAATTTGTGACAGTTTCCTAAAGAAAAGAGAATGGGAAAAAAGCAGAGCTTACAAGAACTAAAATGTTCAGCATTTATAGGCAGGGGGCATCCTGTTGTTACTGTGAGCAGGAGCTGGGTAGGTCTCAAGAGCAGCCACAAACAGACTAACACTACACAGACTTCCCGTCTGTCACAAGTATCAGCCTAAAATGATTTTCAGGGTAACAGGCATTTATCAAAATAAAACAGGTGTATCAGGACAGCCATGAAAAATTACTACATAGTTAATGTCTTTCATGGGGATTATTTCAGTGAATTATTTCACAAATTGATCCTCTGTTCCACAGGTTTATCCAAATATCAGTCTCGGAATAGCTCAGAGGAGGAGTTTTCTACTGAGGGGATCTGTGAGTTGTTTTCTCAAGAGTGGCTGTGTTTGACATAACAATCCATGAATATCAAAGAGTCATAAAAGGCAATATTTTAAACAATGGACACAGAGCATCAAGATGTCTTTTTTGCATACAGATAAACTCTGCTTGCTAGAAAATTAAAATATGTTTAAAAAAATGTTCCTTCTTGTCTTCTCATAAGGACCAAAAGAAAAAAGTCACAAATGCAGGAGCAATTGTAGGGGACCACCATCTTCCCAGCCCCCTCACTGCTGACAGCCTGTTCACCAGCGCAGCCTCTTCACCAGATCTGCTCTACTGAAGTGCTCTGATCTGCAGTAGTGTGATACAATTGCTAAAAGTCTATTTTTCTTCCCCTTTCCTCCTGGACATCTTTTGTCTTCAGAATTTCCACACTCAGAGGCTCAAGGCCCCCGTTCCTGGCCAGCAGCACAAAGGATGTACCTTGTGCTTTCCCCCACAGGAGAAAGCTCAGGGGGTCTCACAGGCTTTCAGGAAGCCTCTGAGAGGATGTATAGCTGCAGGATGGCACTGCCTGACCCAGCACAGGGTGACAGAGCACTCACTCCCACATTAGGAGAGAGGTGACTCTGAGTCACTCCTGCTCTCCCCAACACCACACAATAAAGGGTTCTTCCCACATCCTGTCCACCCATTCTGGGATGACACAGTGACCAGCTGGGAGGGATTGCAAGAGGTCATTTAATCTTTCTTCTGGCCCAGGACAGGCTGCTGATGACACTCCTGGCAGCTGCTCGTTCAAGCAGTCCCTAAAAATCCCCACCACATCCCCAGGCCTTTTGTCTCACAGCATCTACATCCCAGTGCACGAGTGCCACCATTTCTTGCTCTATGCTCTGCAAAGCAGGTTATCTATTTCCTTTTTCTCCTGGCATTTGAATGAATATCCCCACCTTTTCAGAAAAACTTGAACAATCTCAAGGCATTGCACCTTCCCAAAGATTTTTTCCTGTAGCTGTTGTTCTCAGTACCAAGTGTCCAGGGGTTCAGCTCCTGAAAACTTCAGACTTCTACTGTCTACCTAATTTATATTTTTATCCTGGTGCAAGTGATTCACACAGCCTCACCTTGCTGCTGTTCAGAGCTGATATCAGGAGCATCAGAGCCCCCACCAAGTCCCTCTGGCAGAGCATGACAGCATTTCTACCAGAAACCACATCTCAGGAAAAAACTTTTACCTCTTCAAAGGAGTCATGACACCCAAACTGCAGCAGTTCCAAGAGATGACCCATTCCCAGTCCTGTGGGCATTAGGAGGCAATGCAGACCTGTCCCTTCTCCCTTCCAGCATTCCCACACCCTTGGGATGGGGCTGAACCAATAGAACAACAGGATCTTATGCTAGTTCCCCAGGAAAGTAGGAGACATTTCCCCAGAAAGAGCAACATAATATATACTTTTGCATTCACAACAGAAGAGCTCCACAGGCACAACTGACATTAAAAAGGTTAACTGAGGAGTGTCTGAGAAAATACTGAAAGGTCTTGACCATGAAACTCTAAAAAGAAAACAAAAAGACACCAAAAATCCACAAATAATAATAAAATAATTTAAAAAAAATAATAATAATTAAAAAAAAAGTGGAGAAAAGACTCTTGCCTGAGGGGTTTAAGACATGTTCAAATGAAAGCCCCAGGGTCACACTGTCTTAATTCCTTAATTCTTCATGGGAAATAAATTTATGATATTTTCCTGAAGACAGTTCATTGTTCTGGGCTTATTAAAAATCAATAGTCTGTAAGACTCCATTGCTATGCTGCCTTCTGTGTAGTGATTAAATCCTTTAACTGCATTCAGACAGAATAATTACACACTCCAGGATGCATGAGTGCCTTGTTAGTGCTTCCTCCTGTGCCTTGCAGTTTCCTAGGGTGCTGTGGTCCTGTTTCTAGCCACATCTATCTGTCAAACGAACCTCCAGAGCACAGTATTATTTCCCCTGCAACAATTGTAGTCTTATCTAGGGTATCTTGACCAAAACCAGGCAGCTTTCAGAAAAACATATTTTTATTAAAACAGATTTTTTTTTTCTCCTTACGATAAAAAGAAGAATCTGCATCCTAATCAAATATGAAATAACCTTATATAAACTTTACCTTTCAGGGAATTCAGAGCTTGAGTGTTTTGTTTTTGTGGAGATATTGCATGTGGAAGAACAGCTTATTATGCCTCAGACATCTGATTTTGACATAAAATGCCTTGTGTACTAAACAAAACCCTGTGCTTTCACTTTCTCTGGTATGAGTAAACAATTTTCCCTCATGGTTATCTGTCTGCCTGAATTCAGCCACACAAAAAGGATACCAAAAAGCAGAGCACAGTTTTTTATCTTAATTTCTGGTATATTTAACAAGCACTGGCTGCTCTACTTGCAAGCTTCTGCGGAGGCGCATCATGCCTATATTATTTAAACAGAAAATTAATAGATTGAAGCAAGTGTATATTCCATCAGTAACCCCAAATTGCGGTAGCCGTGGAATGACAATAAAATGAAGATTTTAAAAAAGAGCTGAGGCTTAATTTGCTCACCATGTCTGCTAAAATATTGCGAATATTACTTGTAGTCTCTGTTCTCATAGAGGATGCACAGAGATATTGTTACATCCAGATTAGTTTTCTCTTTTTCTTTAGATATACACTGCATACAGTGTAATGGAATAAATTACCAGTTATGGATTTTTCAAATGCCCACAACTTTCAACCACTCCTCCCCCTTTTCTTTTTCAGTAATTTTCTTTTTTTAAAGCCTAAGTTAAAAAAAAAAAAAAAAAGTGTTATTATACAGTTTAAGAAAATTATACAGTTATTTTAAGAAAAAATTCCACTACTTGCATTTTCCTAGTATTTTGTAATGATTTTAACATGATCATGTTTTAAAGAGTAAGGTGAATTGCTGGAAAACATTTGTCCTAAGAATTCAGAAAAAATCTATTCTTTATTATAATTTTGACCTACTACTCTCTTACCCTCAAAGCAAATCCCTGAATACATAAACTTAGATGACTCTCGGGGAGAATTTCTAAATTTCAGGTCACTGCAACCATGTAAATATTGTGCTAACTGTGCTGGCTGATTTGCTTCTCCCTTCTCTCTTCCAACAAAACTTTTGCTCCACCATCTCCGCTATCTTCAGTTTCAATGCATGTCAGTTTTAAGATTTAGTTCTCAGTGCAATGAAATATGTACTGGGTAAGCTGGCATGAGTTTTCCTCTTTCCAGGTGGGAGCATGAATAAACCTAGCCTTACTGATGTGAAATCCAGATGCTGCAATATTCCAAGAAGAAATGAAATGCCTAAAGAAATGTTGAAAGAAATATTTTTTAAGTGTGTTGACTCAGGAGAAAAACAAAACAAAACCACCAGTTCACCTCCTGCAAGGAAGACATTTTGATTGTCAGAATCAGGAAAAACTACTCTGAGGATGCACATCATCCAGACCTCCCCTGCAGTGCATGGGTGAGTGTGGCTTTCTCAGAACCAGGGTTTCTCTCCTTTAGGTATAATGACTGTCTCCTTGGGGGAAAAGTCCCAAAATAGGTGTGTCTTACAGGCAGTTAAAAGAAAATGGCAACACTACCAGAATTAAAACATGCAAGCTGCATTGCTATCCTATCTGTTTAATCCAGCAAATTCTCCCTGCAAAATACCTCAGAAAAACATTTTGTCTTCAACCTCTTTCCTTCACAATTATTTTCAAACTTTCCATGCTTGGCCCTCCAGGTGCAATTAGGGCTACCGAGAGTTATTTAGAAACAGAGAAAAATATAATCCATTTGATTTCCCTCTGAAGAGGCACATGTATGACAAGAGGAGAGGGAAGAGGGAAGTGGCAGACAGGAACAATGGGACAGGTAAAGACGGGGCAAGACAGTCTTTTCTTCAGCACATATGGCTCTTCTCTCTAAATTGGGTGGCAATTTAGAGACCACCCAGCCACAAAACCTTACCACACCAGCCTGTCACTCCTATATCAATCCCTCAACTCTTCTTTTTTTAATTTCCTTTTTTTAATTCTTCTTTTTTTTTCAGTCTACATTGTGCTTAAAAAGATGTTCAGACATTTCTAGAACTCATCAAGTAGCAGCAGTGGTCTCTAAGGGCACTTGCTGTGAAACACATATACTATTCCTCTTTTTAACTCAGCACTGTTTTCCTTATGTTCACAGATATTGCAGACACACAGCTTCCAGCCCTCCCAGCACTCGAGGTCAAGTTAAGGTGATATACATCTCTACTGCAGAGCCACTGTCTCCCGTGCTTTACCTGAAAACATGCTCCAAAGCCAGTGACAGGAAGTGTTTGATTTGCTTTGTTTTGATTTGATGTGCCATTATTTTATCATTTAGGAAATCTAGTTCCTCAATACATCTGCTCTATTTAAGCAGTCAAAGGGTCCTACTAGAACCACAGAAAAACACAGACTCTGATAGGAGCAATTAGGTGCAAAGATTTAAAATCAATAGCAGGAGGAAGCTCTAAAACAAATGAGATGCCAAAGGGGTTCTGCCTTGGAACCTCCTCTTTACCTTGCAAAGGCTCAAAGACCAGCCATCCTGGGCAAAGGTGGCCATGGGATTCATTTATATTTCCAAGTAGGAACTTGTCTCATATAGCTTTAAAAATACACATTGCAACAACGATTCACAAGTGGTAATGCCTTAAGCTGTTTAAAGAGTGTGGTTTACCCCAAACTGTGTGCCACCAGCTTCTGCTCAAACAATAGTGCTTTCACTACCTGTAGTCAGCAATATGCTTTAACTTGTGGTAGATAAAATGTCCTGCAGAAATACACACAAATATTATTTTTTGTTCCCTTGCTGTTAGTACAAGCAGGATTAATGGCTATTAGTGCAAACCACTGTTTGTTTGCTGGCTGGAGCCTCCTACACACCTCAGACTTAAGCAGGTGAGAATAGAGAACAAAATTCAACCTATGACCAATCAAAACTTTAAGCTGCACCAGACAACCACTGGTGGGACCCTCTGGGACTATCACAGCACTAGCTTTTGATATTCTTGTTTTCATGGTGCTGCACTGACACACACTGACACTGCACAGTCCAGCCAGAAGATATGAGCCCAAATCAGGAACCCCTGATAAACACTGTCCCTCCTTCAGAGCAGTCAGAGAAGGTGTTCATAATTCTGGTAGGCTTCAAATTTGTGAAATTATGTTGTTCTGCCTTCCCAAGGAGCACTTACACATGCAGCTGAATAAATCGTCTTCTAAGATTTTAGAATACAAAACTATGCAAAAATTGTCCTGAAAGAGTATTTTGTCAGGGAGAGGATCACTGTTATGTACACAAAGCCATCCTGTGCCATGCGTGTCACAAGCAGCTTTGTCACAAGTTCACACTCAGACCCTTGCAGAGTTTCCCTCCAGACCTGACCAATTCCTGCCCATGTACCACTTTACAAAAGATCCTGCCACAGAGACAGCTAGCCAAGGGAGAAAAATGTACCACAACTTAAAGTGATATGTAGCTTTCTCCATCTGGGCAAAAAGAAGCCAAAGTAAACATCCTTTTCAGGCAAGAGAACTGAGTTGGCAAAATTGATCCCTCAGGTAGTATATCAAAGACAGGAAAGGAAACCACAAGAGCTGAAGATTTTAAAATAAGGGAGTGTAACTGAAGAATTGGCTTCTTGTAGCCAATTCGACTATTTTATCTGTAAGAGAGTGAAAGTAATCCTATCCCAACAAAATTCCCCTTAAGTATTCTTGTATTAGTTTTGTGTTGGATTTTTCAAATACAATCTCGCCTTAAATTTATTCTTCACTGCCACTTAAAATCTATTGATTCACAAGATTTCCTTATAAAATTCTCCCTGAAATGATGCCTTTTCAGTGTTCTGGGCACTCCTTACATACAAAGTAGTGGATGAAGAAAAAATTTCAGTTCCTTCCATTGTGGGGTTATTCATTTACCAAACGAGAGCAAGGTACTGGGCTGATGCATTCTCCTTACAAAAGTACAATACTTTTCACTCAGAAACTAGCTGAAAACTATCACCAGTGTTCCTGCAGTGACAGACTGATGACTGGTTTACAGAGGTATGATATGCTCATACTTTGCTATGGTCACTTGCCTGAACAACACCTCACATGCACTACACAGCACGTCTGGGATAGGTTATGGTGAGATACATACAATGCAGTGCCAAACTATAATTGTATGGTGAGATACATACAAGGCAGTGCCAAACTGTAATAATGCCAGAGAATATAACATCAATGAATACAACAAAAGTTTAAAAATATGAAATCAAAAGAAACAGCATTCTACCTCCACCTTCACACTTCAGTTGTGCATGCGAAATGAACTTGTCAGAGGCGGCTGTATTTCAGTGGCAAAGGGAATGTCACAGCTTTGAGAAACTGAAAAAAAACAACAGAAGGGAGATACCGGTTTCTGTTTGGATATGCACACAGAGAAGACAGGCTCAAGGATCCCATTTAGCAGCTAGATACTGGAGCATATTTTTCAAGCTACCTGGGAAGGTCACCCTTAGGACACAGAGCAACTGCACTCATCATTGCATTTCAATCTTTATCCATCGAAGAGGATACCTCCAACATATGACTCCCAACATCACAACTAGGCCATGTGCCACATCACGCTAGAAGTTTAAATCCATTGATTCCTATTTTAATGCATCCCTGAAGTCTGACATAAGCAATCTGTGAAAAGCTTTATGTAGGTTATTTAGCAGCTCCCACTGTTGCAGGCAGCCTACGTGGTAGATCATGGCCAGTCAGCCTTCCTGGAGCTGCACTTCTGAGGCTCTGAAGCAGGAGAAATGTTACAAAAGAGGAATTAAAAAGAGGTCTGTGAATTCACTGAACTCAAACCCCAAAACATGACTTTTACAAGAGCTGCTCACAATCCCTCTACCATTTGGAGCCAGGTAGGCATTACTCCAGTTTCACTTACTTAGGAAGCCTTGTGTTGGTATAGTGTTAAATATACTGAAATTCCATTTAATGCTTGCACAGGACATGAAGAGGGGATCAAGCAGAGGAACTGGCTCTACAGGTGGAGACACTCTCAGCCAGCCTACTCCAAAACAGATTTTATCTTAAGCTAAAAGAAGAACAAAGGAGAGCTCCACATAAGAAAACAAGTCTTTTTAATCTGACTGAACAAGGCTTATAGGGAGAAGATTCAGCCGCAGCTATAGGGCACATTCATCTGCTCCAACAAGTGCAGACAGGTCTAAATGCCTCTCTACAGCTTGCTAGAAAGACAAACATCAGCCAGCCCCAGTCACCAAAGTGCAGCACAGACCACCAGAAAACAGGGCCATGGAGCAGCTTTCTGGCTCAGATGCTATGCTATACCAGCAGGGCAGACAACCCCAAACCAGCACTGGCATAATGCTCAGCTGTCTCTGCAATCACACACACCTCAGGAGTCAGCAGCATGTAGGTTTATCTCATTATCTGTGACATTTTAGCTACTGGCTCCAGTTTTCTGAGATCCAGGCAGCTGCAAGCCCAAAGGCTGGAATAGGGGTCTGAGCAGAGCCCTGGGCTCTTTTAGCTGCCAAGGCCCCACAAACACTGTTATGTTTGTTGTTCTCAAGCACCAGACAGCATGTTGACATGATGCATATTACACTACACAGTGGAGAATGAAAAGCTATCTTGTCTCTCATTTTTTTCTTTCCTCTTTGTGATTAAATGTATTTATGCACACGCCCTCATATTTACACAAAACTATCAGCTCATCTGCTCTATATTTTACTATTCAGCTCTCAGAAATTCCCAGCTTGTGAACCAAAGCAGGGTTACAAGTAGCTTAACACATCAGACCAAAGTCACTTCAGCTGCAATGGATTTTTAAAGGACAACATTCAAGGCCCACAGTCATTCAGGCTGTCAACACACTGTTAGTAATCAGTGAGCCCAAGAACTGAGGGGGCTGCACACCTGTCATTTCAAACTGCCGATAGATTTAAGTGCTTTGGAGAAGGTTGTGCTTGACTAAGACTTTCTTTCATTTCAGTGGACATTACTCAAAGGCCTTACTTGAGCTGTGACCCAAAAGAAGACCGAACAAGGCTCAGCCCCAGTGGAATTCAGATGAATGAGGCTCTCAGTAAAGAATTGCAGTGGTGGTGGTATCTTTTATTAGACTAAGTTGTACAGCTCAAAGTGTAGACAAGTTCTTCTTGGCATCTAAAGCAGAGGTAGAAGATTGCAAATGTAAGCACAAGCTGAAAACAATTGAGGTATTATTAGATATGTATCAATTTGATCATCTTTGAAAGTAAAGTTAGATTTACTTTACTGGAGCAGAGAGAGTGAGGGAGGAAGGGAGGCAGGTGATAAAACAAGTGTCTCAGTCTTACGAACTTACAAAACGACTCAAGTTAAGGACAGCATTTTCCAGAGGCTAAAATATTGTCTAACATTCAGGCAGCAGAGCCTTACTTCAGTATGTTTTCTCCTCTGTGCTCTTCATCAGCCTTATCTCATCTTTATTTGTGTTGCTCACTGGCTACACCAGGGCTGTACTGGGCCCTGAGCAATGCAGAGCACAACCCCAAGCCTTCATCAGTGATGGGGCACCAGCCCAGCCCCACATGTGATTCACTTAATGCAGTAAGCAAGAGGATGAACTACTTTCTTGGGCAGTGTAAAAACCATGTTGGGTTAAGGTGTCAGCTTTCTCTACCAGAAAGGCCAGTATCCTAGATATTAGGTTATTTCACTCTGAATGACCCTCCCACAAACAGAAGCAGACCTGTTTCATGACTGTGTGACTTGAATGGAAGTTGGTGCAATGCAGTTGTGGCCTACAGCTCTCCCTCTTGGGTGTTCCTCTCAGTCCCTACTCCTTGATTCTCACCACACAGAGGGGGTATAGGATGCTGGTTCCTCAGACAAACAGGATCAAGTTATTAATGCTTCATCCGTACAATCCAGGGTCCTCAGGAAGGGTGAAATACAAGAAGCACTGAGCAGATGCTGGATGTCTTTCTGCCCAGTGTAACAGTAATCCCAGTGTTGAGCTGGGATTTTACTACTGCTCCAGTAAGGAGAGATTAAAAAAGAAAGGGAGCAGGACTATTCTACAGGCAGCATAAGCCTCTCTAGGATGATGCTGTCTCCAGAGAGGCTGTGTCTAACCTCAATTCTTTCCACTTTGCTGACCAAGTTAATCAAGAGCTAGTGATGAGGGTTCAGCTCTGTCACAAGGTTGGTCTAGATAAACTCACAGATCCAAAAGGTATCCTGCCAGTACAAGGGGTGAGCCCTTTCTGCTGTGCTTAGTCATGAGTCAGCTTAATATGATCAGAAGAATTTACTTTGAAATCCAGGTGCACCGCAGCATTTTTTCCAATTTTTTTGAAATTCTCACCCATACACTCAGACTTCTGACTCTTCCTACAGCCAGCACAGAGTTGACACGCTTCCACTTCAGTGGCCATCTTTCTCCTTAAAATGCTTCAGATGAAAGCTAAAGAGACAATGCATGTTCCAATTTTTTGCAAGGGAAAAGTAGCCTAGCATAGGTGTATGTCTGGACATACATGCAGCATTACAGACTAGTACAGGCAAGTAAAGGTGGTCAGCAGTGCTTAAAAACAAAGGGGAACAGTGAAAACCATCAGATGGCCTCTTGACCCTTTGAACACACCTGTTACCTATAGGATGGGGCATTGCACTGCTTTGCCCCAGCCCATGCTACAGAGCTGGTACTCACAAGGGCATCCCTGGGACAGCAGTACCCACTGCCCTTGTGCCACATGGCTCCATGCCAAATGCAGAGCTTGCTCTCAGATATCTGGATTTGTTCATCCTCATCTTCCTCTCATAGCCCTGTAGGGAGAAACATATCTTGTCGCCCACTGACAAAAAGACCTGGTGTTTGTCAGTGCAAAGGAAATTCACATAGCAGAAAGCAGCACTGTGCAAAAGTATCTAGGAAAGTTTTGACAGAGATCAGCTGTTAAAATTACTGGTAATTAAATAAATACTCATCGTTAAAATTATTGGGCTAAATGAGCTCAAAAGCACTGTTCTAATATCTCTGACTGGATTCAACCACCTTTGCCATCTGAGGTCTCCTCTCTGTATATCACTGTGTTACACCAGGGTGATCTAACCTCTGTGACAGGAGAGGTGTCACTCACAAATCGAGATGAAGAGGGTGGCAAAAGCACAGGCACTTGAGAATGCTGGGAAGTGAAGGTGCCAAGGAGTGGACACATGCACTCACACATGTGCACACACATGGCCAAGGTTAGCTGCCTGCACATTTCCCTCACTGTGCTCCAGCCAGACAAAGCACTTGAGACACCCTTCAGGCAGCAGTAGCAGCAGCCCTCAAAGATGCAGGCGACTGGCTGCTCACACAAGGTCATCTTATCAATCTTCTTTTTGGTTGTTTTTTCTTTTTTTTTTCCTTAAAAACCAGAAATTTGAATCCCATGTGAATACTATGCCCTGGGTCATTCCCACCCTGACTCAAGGAAAAGTGGCTCAGGGAACCACAGAAGAAAGTCCTAGGCAGCCCCACAATCTCTGCCCACTCACAAACACCAGTTCTGCCCTCAGCCCTGTATATCAACATGTATATCTGTGAAGAAGGCAGGATGTTTCATAGAAGAAGGCATAAGTCCACATGTGATGGAAAGCACCTCTGAACAATTTCAGGCCACAGTCTAATGCCTGTCAGGAGTGAA
This sequence comes from Sinosuthora webbiana, assembly GCA_013397395.1. Taxonomy (NCBI): domain Eukaryota; kingdom Metazoa; phylum Chordata; class Aves; order Passeriformes; family Sylviidae; genus Sinosuthora; species Sinosuthora webbiana. The sequence continues at coordinate 93,448 of VXBN01007158.1, read as the reverse complement.
AGAAATACAGCTGACAGCTACCTGAGCAAGGGAGACTGATATCTGCCCAAAGTCACTCAGGTGCATTTGACTATTTACACATTTGCTTTAAAATAAAAAAAAAAAAAAAATAGCTTTATTGATGATTTGCATTTTATTGGTGATTGTATTGAACATTTTTTCTTTCTATTGTCATTTTTCAAGGCTGTAGGTCAAAGCTAAGAAGGGTAATCAAGCATGAATGAACTCAGACAGCACAGGAAACAAAAAAGAGCAACACAAACATTCTGACCCACATGCAGTGATGATCAATAGCAAGCAGCATGTCTTCTATTTTTCACTGTCCTTGCTGATCACAGCCATTTTGCAGCTACACAGCCAAGGAAGGTCTGCCTTTGTTAAATGACAAAACACATTGCAAAGCAGTGGCAAGGCACGTGGTTTAAAAAAAAAAATACCACCAACAAAAAAAAAACTGCAAACTAACAATGATGAAAAACCCAAAATTAAAAAAAAAAACCAAAAAAAAACCAAAAAAAACTTAAAATGAAAAAAAACCACAAACTACCAAAATAATAATAGAAACCATTATTTTTCTAATCATTTATCCATTTATCTACAAGAAAAGACAACCAAGTTCAGCTAATACAGAGAAAATTTCTACCATTCTACTCAGAGAACAGGTTTCATTTTCCACATTGTCCAGGTTTCTCATGAAACTGGGTATTTTTATAAATATTTCCCAGCTCATTCTACATTTTTACTGGGCATCAAAACTCCAGTCCACAAAGCATACACAAAATTGCTTTAGTAGTTCCACAGGCTCATTAATAGGATTCTGAAACTTGGAGACAAGGAGGGCTCAATATCAAGTTTTTCTAAAAAATAGTCACAAACCAGTATAAAATATTATCCAGAACTGCAATCATCAGTGCAAGCAAGTAGACACAGCTGTCACATATTCTCAGTTATTGTAAGTGCTCCTTCACCCTTTAAGAAAACTGAGTCAAATGAGAATAGACTGTCATCCAGGCTAGTTACAAAGTCTGGTACAGAGCAGAACATACCTGACAGCCCAGAAAATTTCAGATATCCTTTTCATTAGTCAGGGAGAGTAAAGATTTGGGCAGATGTCAACATCTGCCTGATTGATTCAGCAATCTCTGAATTGCTGAAGGGATGCACAGCTACAGACATAGATGGTTGTGTCCATTGCCATAAGGCAGTCAAGGATGCTTTGCAGGGGACCTATGGTACATTTCATGCATTTTTGTATTCATTTCAAGCTGTCATCTGAATTGTACTACCTCTTAACAAGAGATAGATAAACCCAGTGCACCTTACTGATTTTAAAGAGAACACAACGATGGTTTGTACAATAATCAAGCTCCTGTGAGAGAACAGATTGTTTCTGAGTTTGACAGAAGCCTTGTAGCTTTCATTGATTCTCACTAATAGTGACAGAAAATTCTTTTGAGGGTTATTATTTGGGGTTATTTATCCAAAAAGTGCTTCAGGGAAGTTGTACAATTCATGTATTGCAACAAAGGACCAAAGCTTCAGTAGCAAATCTTCACTTAGGGGTTATCAACAAAACTAATATATATCCTACAGGTAAAAATGCACTGCTACGAGGAGATAACCTTCCAAGCATTTTGCCAAGGTACTGAATCTGTTAATCAACTAGGACACTAGGTTCTAAGGAATACAGCTGGTAATGATTCTGGTAAAAGGATTTGATGAGAGCCAGTAAAGTATGACCATGACGGTCAGCAAATGCCAATACAATGCCCTCTCTCTGAGTTGTTTGTTCTGCTAACTCCACTAATTAATTCCACTGATACCTTTAAGCAGTTCCTGAAAACAACAGAACTGCATCTTAAATATATACAGCCCAGAACTATGATCAGGAAATTAAGAGTTATCTTGAGACAAAATTTTATTTGCATAGGCTGCACTAAGTTGCCCTATTCATACAGTTAATACCTTTGCCAGTGTTGACAGACAGCAAAACATTTCTTTACACAACGTGCTGTAACAAATGCTTGGAATGGGCACCTGCACTTGGGCCTAAAGGCCAATGTGTCTCAGAAATCAAGTCCTCTGCTTAGGAGTGAGGATCTGCATGTGAAGACAACATTATGGGCACCCCATGAGATGGGCAACTGTGTGAATTGACAGATACACATACAGGTGACCAGGACAACCACAGCTGAAATGCAGAGTAGATTATGTCATTACCTTGCTAACAATTCCAGGAAACAGAGACACTGGAGGGGACTGAGTTTGTCCCAGAGAACAGTGTAGGGGGCCCCACAGTCTGCTCCAGTATATGAAAGGTCATCATGCATGTACACCTTATCACAAGGCTGGGCTTTTACAATGTCTCCCTCTCCCAACAGGAGGCTCAAACATGTTTGTGAGAGTGTATTATCTCTACACAGGTATTCCACTCCTCAAAATAGGCAGACGTTGGACAAGACTAGGCATAGTAAATGGAGTTTCCCCGCACTGACATCCTTAGAATTCCCAGCTGCAAGGTCATTTTGAGCAAAATTATTCCTTCCTTGCCAAATCTTCCAGTTGTAATCTTTTCCTCCCAACAGCAATACAGAGACCAGCCAACATCAGCCGTGTTTTCATAATGGTGCATCTGATGAACACACTGCAGTGAAACAAGAAGTGAGGGGGAGTGCTTTATGCAGATCTGAGCATAAAGGAAAGGGTTCTGTGCCAGGCACTACTAGATTTACTGGATTTGTAACTGGTATAAAAGGTATTAAATATTAAAATCAAGGAAAAGGCTTTCTTCCAGCCAGAGATGTTAAACCCAGCCAGGATCTTAGAGAGCAGAGAAGACGAACCACAAAACTTTTGGTCTCTCAGATGGGTTGGGAGACTTCTTGTGAAGGAAAACTGCACTCCATATTTTCTGCTTCTTCCCATTTACCCTCTTCTTTGTGTATGTATCAGGTTTAATGCATTTCCTCTCTGGTATGTCCAGTCCAGATGGCCATACAACATGGTTTTCCTCTCTAAGTAATGGGTTGGTATTTCAGGGCAGGCACTATGGTGCAGAGTGTGGTGTAGTGCCTCATGGCCACAGCCAGCCCTGACACACAGGAGCAGCACCAGAGAGATTTCCATCACAGCCATCTCCCCAAGATGAGTTGTCCCCTCATGACACAAAGCCACTGCTCCGCTCTCCTCCAGGAGCTGTGCAGCCAAGGCTATCACCCCTCTCATCACTCAGCCACCTGTGTACAAGCCCTTGGACACACCAAACTGCTCCTCTGAACCCAAAGTAGCCTTCATATGGCTTATCTGAACAAAGCAGTGTACTGGGATTCTTGTAAATAGCATAATCTTATTTACGGCTTTGGGACTTTGGGACTAACCCCAGTGCCAGGACAGATGGAGTAGCTGAGCAACAATTGATGCTGGGAGCAGATCAAATCCACCAAAGAGCAGTGCTGCAAGCCTGTGGTTTCCAACCACCCAGCCAAGACCAGGGCTACCCTGAGTGTCTTGGAGGTGTTTTCTTCTGGCTGTAGCAGTGACTTACCTGTCACCTGCCACTGCATTCACAGGTGGATATAGATGGGAACAGTCACCCCTTGAATGGAAGGGTTCCCAGCCACAGGTAGTGGCCAGCCTAGCCAGGCTGTTAAGCAAGCCTTGGATGTCCTGAAAGAGGCTGTGGATGTCCCCCACAAGAAACAGAGTAAGAGCAGCCCTGGAGAGAAAGAGAAAGAAAGGTAGGTCATTAGTGAATGCAGGGATAATGAGTGGTTTATACTGTTCTGTTCTTCTCATTGCATTAGTTGCTTCTATGTGTGATATTACAATACAAAGTCATAAAAAGCAAAATTCCCTAGATTTTGGTCCTCATTCTTTGCCTTTTCTAGAAAAGAAATATTAACCTGGCTGGTGGAAGTTTACACTTACCTGCCATCATCTATTGCTGAGTGATTCATTTTAGCTATATTGTTCTTATTTTATTTTTCCTTCTGAAGGGAGGTTCTTGTAAATTTTTCATACAGCAGTAACTCTATCTGATCTTATCACTTGTCAGATTAAAACAAGAAACCCTATTAACTAAAATCTGAAACTTGTACTTCTCAGCTTCACCTGATCTTGAATGGGCAGGAAGATATTATCATTCACCGGAACATAAATCTCCATGTTGCTGCCACTATCCTCTCATGGTCCTGAGCACGAAGAGCTACAATTATCTCATCTTTGCACCTCAGGATGTGAAACCCCAGAGTTCCAGTGGGACTATCTTCCTCAAAGAATAGACTAATAAACATCGTCAGACCACACTGCAGTGTTAGTTATCTCAATTAACAAGTAAATAAGCCTACTCACCATTCAAACACCTTTTAATTAAATTCCTGTGTAAAATTTACTGCAGTTATAAACCAGAAGAGTAATTAGTAGTGTGGCATAGACAGTTAGGACTTGGGTCATAATTAAAATAAATACTACTTATTAATAAATAGATTGTCAACCAGCCAGTTCTGTGACTCAATAGCAACTTAACTCTGATCATTTTTTTCTTGTTTCAAATGAAGGATCTAAACTTATTGTATCATGGGCAATAATACAAAGAAAAAAGGTGTCTGCTGGGTTTTCCCTTTCTCTGAAATCGAAGAATAGTGAAAACTGAAATAGATAGTAACTTTTCTGCCTATTTCTCCACCATGGCAAATGAATTACCTCTAGCAACAGTCAATGTGAGGCTCTGGGGTTTTTGTGTGATGGTACCAGGCTATTTTTGCTTCAGCTGAATTCAACAGAAATTCCTTCACAAAGATTCATGGGAACAAGAAGTGAAGGTAGAAATGTCATGTATATCAAAAGACATGAAATGTTAAGACAGTAAAATCTTGCAAAGAAGCAGAGGTTTCTTTAGCAATGAATCATTCCCTAATTTCCTTATCCAGAGCTATGCATCTGTCCATGCTTTTTAGATAACTGCCTTGTATTTGATGCAGTGGTGGCTGCAAGTTGCATCAGATGTTCCTGTGGCTTCTCATCCCAGACCACTTGCACAGGGCTATGAGGTAAAGGCAGGTAAATTTCATCCTGCCTGGTGCAATCCTAAACCAAATGCTAACCCTTCTTTAAATCCATCAACGTTGCCAGTGGCTTTGTGATTGTGGCAAACTGTAAATCAGGAGGTAGAAAACACAAGAGGCATGAGCTGGTCTGTGGTTTCATTCAAGCAGCTCACACTGGTGACATGGGACAACTCACCAGAGGCAGCTCAAGTTTGGGAGAAAAGCCTTGGAAGCACATATGCAAATGAACACAAAAACCAACAGGGCTTTGGTCTGAGCTGAAAAGGTAAAGCATTTATTAAAGCTTTTTTTTTTTAATTCTTTT
>VXBN01007158.1:0-88073 GCA_013397395.1 Sinosuthora webbiana | reverse complement strand
TTTTTTTTTTTTTTTAGCAACCCACTCACATTCAATCCTACCCACAGTAACACCCACAGTATGTTAGGCATGAATGTGGCAACTGGCCTCTCCAGTCAGTCTGACAAGAAGGAACATCTCAGCTGGCTTTTAATTTCACCATTACCCCATAAAATAATTTCAAATATCTAGGTATTTTGAGGTTTGCTTTTTTTCAGATATAACATGTTGTCATGTTAGTGAAACAATCACAGTCCATGAGGCACCACACTGAAATCCAGGTGACCACAGCTTAAAACTTCTTGAAAAGCATTTGTGCCTAACTTCCCTAGTTTTGCATCAGTAGTGTGGCAGCAGCAGCCTCAGATTTCACTGGACTGTGGCAAGAGAAGGACCTGCTGGGCATCCAAACACCACAAATGAGGACACAGCTACGTAGAGACTGATGGTTCTCTCAATCAGTGGAAAGTAAGCCTACCCAGACCTCACAAAAAGTGATGCCTGGGCACGACCATGTTTTCCAGACACAGTTGCTGAATTGTGCTAAACTTGAGTCTTCAAGATGAATGTTGGGTTTTTCCTTCAGCCCCTTCAACCTACAAGCCTGCCCTCACTGCAGGAGCATGGGCATGAAGGAGATTAATGATGACAAACTAAAAAGTAGGCTGTGAGAGCTGAGGGTCAAGGGTTTGTGACGTTTTATGTAAAACACCTGTCTCCCAAAACAACAATGGAGAATTTGCACCAGCTGGAAAAGGTGAAAGGTAAGAGTCTTCATCAGCTCCAAGGAAGGAAAGGGAAAGGCCTTCAGCAGAATTTGCTGTTAATTAAGGCTAGTCAGTCACAGACTGACAATTTCAGTGAGACAGTAATATTTGTAATGAAGATCAAGAGTCCAAGGAGCAGTACACATAAAATGGCAGTAATTACTCAGGGAATATAGAGATGAGGAAATGACCTAGAAAAAGTAAAGGAAAAACAAAACAAAACAAACAAAGGAACCCAACCCAGGCAAAAATAAGTGAAGGCCTGAAACTGAATTCTAAAATTCATCTCAAGCCAAGTCTTATGCAAGGAAGATGATAAATATTGGCAATAAACTTAAGAGCAGTTGTTCACTTCATGTTCTCCAAAATGTAACATTGATGCACCGGTAAATTGGATGCACCAGTCATTGGTTTTCTTCCAAAGACCTTGAAACTGACCTATTTTCCTCATGAAAAAATCATGTTAACTTATTAATTTAGGATGTACATACTTTTTACATAACTAAACAGCATCCAAAGTTGGACTGCTGTGATACAAACAAAATATTTCACTCTGTCAGGCAACTAAGAAAAAAAATGAGTGAAAAAGGGAATGTTTAAACATGTATGAAGAATTTTTAAAGTAGGCTCAACAAGATTTGCATGTATCCAACAGCAGAAGATCAAAGTTGACTAATGACTTAGTGTTACCTTACTTCCACTTTTGGTCCCTATTCCACAACAGAAGGGGAAAAAAATAAGGTTAAGAAGACAAGCGCAGAGAGAAAATTCAAATACTTTTCAGCAAACATTACAGACAATGCTTTGGGCCTAATGTCACTTGCCCTCAAAGCAGCTTAAGCTCCAACTCGTGACAACGGTGTTTTTCATGACAATATGGGACTGCATGAAAAAGGAGTCAAGGCCATATGAAAGAGGAAAGAGGCAGTTCCAGTGCTTCCATGACTTGCAGTTGACAAAAGAAAAATCTCATGTCCTTTTGGGTTTAACCCATCAATAGCAGATATATTTTAAATGTTCAGTTTATTCCAGCCCATGGGCCTCTCTTCATTCATCAAGAAGCAGTTGCTGATGCAGCATAAAAGGAGACACAGGATTATCTTAAGTGCTGGCCTTTACTGAGATTCCAAATTTTAGTGAAGCATCCTCCCCCACAACCCTCTTCACTATAATAGAAGAACTAACTTTTATTGGGCATATAAAATACTGGCAGGACACAATCTGACCAACAGCAAAAGGCATGAACTTTATTTTGCTCTATTATTCTGCATATGTATAACTGCATAAAGTGATTAAAAAAACAACTTCCCACACAAAAACAGTAAACAGATGGCATCAGATGAAGATGGCACATGAAAGCACATTGCAAAAACAACTGACTCAGTAAATGCTAAAGAAAAAAATATCTACATATATGTATGTATGTACTTAGTTATCCTATTAGTTGTATCTTAGGTTGTCATTTAGGTCACCTTCCTTGTGCTCTAAGCTTGAATTCCTGGCCATAAATTTTACCAGTAGACTTGCTCCATACCAATAAGGAGTGGTTCTTCTGCTGCAATGTTTTATATAACCTGAAAAGAGTCTGCTTCATTTCTTGTGTCTCATTTCCATATTCATATGCCCTAAACAGAAATCTGGATTAGGTTCTCAGTAAGATCCTGGTGGCTCTGACCACTGCTCTGCCTCAGCTCCCTTCCTCCTGCTCAGTCCCACGGGAAGCAGAGTACAGTGCACAGCACAGACTGGAGATCATCACTCAAAAGCATCCACTTCCAATTACCTTAGACATCTAGAAACTAAATCAGGCAGTGTTGGTGGATCCTTTTTAGAAGGGAAGGCCTGCACCTAGAAGAGAGGACAGTCATGTTTCTGCTGACTCTCTGCCCAGTCTCTGGAGCAATGTGTCCTATTTACCAAAAAGGATTGTATGCCAAGGACCTTAGTACATTACTAAATTCCTCCAGTTTGCCAAAGAAATGCCTTAAGAATTTTGCTTTTACTCTGAAATTCTTACTGTTTTTATCAATTCACTTCACTTGAAAAAGGACATCCATTCATACAGGCTCATAAATGCTTCCATAGGCATGGTCTTTGACACCTGTAACTTCAAATTTTATATTTGTATTTCTTCCTCTCTGCATACTAAAATTTGGAGCAATAGTACCATAAGTAATAATTCTAAAATCCAGGGGGAAAAAAATCTGCTATGTAAAAAATAAAAAGAGATGGTTTAGGATGTCTGGACCATTGCTTTTCACTATTTAGCTAGACAATTAATTTAAAACAGGCAAAAACAGAGGAATGGAATGAGTGAATATAAGTTCAAACTTTTCAAACACAGAAAAGGATTACAGACTATTTTTAAGCTGAGGGGTCAGTCTTCTCTTACCAGAAGAACATGTCCAACAAAGGTTGATGCAATTTATCATTTAGGGTGCCTTCGTACTTCTTGGAATACCATTTTCCTCTTATTACCTTTTCCAAGTAATGACTGCAAAAGGTATCACCCTTTTCCATCCTGGCAAATTACAGACACTGTATGTACCTCCACATCCCTCTCAAAAGCTGTCCGTGTCATGAAAGAAAATGCTAATGACAAAAATTTCTCTGTACCATTATACCCTTTGGTATCACTGGCCATCATTAGCATATTAAGGCTGTCCTGCACTACTTTTCATAAAGGGGAATAGTCTATCAGACTCGAAATCTTACCTATCAAGAGGAGGAAGGCTAGGTAATATCTAAAAGCCTAGAGCTCACAGGTTGTTTTCTCAAGAACACACATCTTTTCCAGCACAAAGGCTAAACACAGGACAAGGACAAACCTTCCCAGGAGTTCGTCCAAGGCAATGGCATGAGTTTCCAGGTGTTTATCCATCACAACATTGTGATCTCTGCTTCAGGGAGAGGCACATCTCTGATGTTTCCTTTTTCAGTCTCAGCCCAGCACAGTGCATGTTTCAGGAGCTCTCCGTGGCACACTTTACCCTTGGGGAGACAATTACTGTAGACACAACCAGAAGATACTCAAGATCCCATGCTCCCTACTGCTGTATAAATCCCTATACACAACAAATACATACCATACTTCAGAAGTTAGGATAATCTATGCATAACTACTACAGCTCAAAGCCCCTGCTCAGACTAAGGCAATGTTTTTTCACACACTGGAGATATATCTGCAGCACCTGAAGCTGTACTCAAGGTATCATGAGTGGAGTTAGCAGCAAAGACATACACCCACTTACTGTGTAACCTGCCAGGTTCCTTGGAGGATATCTATAGCCTAGAGTACAATTTTGTAGCTATTAATATCCAACTTAGCTAAATTAAAGCTAGGTCATGTACAACTGTACGTGCTGCAATTCCGCTTTCAATCACAGGACAGAAAACATCACAAATAGCTTAAAAGCAGACTTAGCAACAAAAACAAAAAAGTTTTTATGGGCACACCTGCCTGCACAGACAAGCACTACTGGCTTCAGTATGCACCTGGAGGACAGCCAAGGCCTGGCTATGCACTGTGTGAGGACATGAGCACTGCACTGTAGCACAGTACAGCAGAGCAGGGCAAACCCACTGGCACAGGCACAGCCTCCAGTATTCCCTGTTTCTGAACAGCACAGTTTTTCCTCTGTGCTGGAGCCACCCACCACTCCCCAGGGGCTGCAGGTAAACACTGCACACATTCTCCATCTGTGGCTGAAGAGGGTCCTGGCTCAAGGATGCAGTTCTTCTCCGCAGGAGGATACGTGAGCTACTGCTTGATTCAGAAAAATTTCTTACAGCATTATTTTATTCAGGCTAATTATTAAATTTCTCTTGTGCCTCAGTTTTCCCACCTGTAAAATTGATATATCTACTTGAAAGAAACATACATCTAAACAGCACTTCAGAGATGAAAATCTCTAGATAGGTGCTTATTAAATATGAAGAACAGGTAAAAGTGCACACAGAATGGTTATCATGTTATCACATCTATGCATTATTTTTGTGTGTCTTCTGTAGATTTTAATGCTTATTTATTCTTTTAAAGCAGATATAGAGAAATGCAGTCTGGGTTCAGCTGCTGCAGGTAGACACTTGAAAGGGTTAAAATGTAGGTATCTATTTTAATTAATCAACAACAAAAGATGGATCTTTCAATGTCACTGTCTCTAGCAACTAAACCAGTTTAGGAGATACCAGTTTCTTCTGCCCACTTGTGCCTGATCCCAAAGTTGGGTTTATGCAACCAATTTGAGATGTATAGTATAACTACATCCAGTGAAACTACCTAGGTTAAATTTAAAGAAAAAAAGAAACAAAAAAATCACATACACACCCATTCCTTTCCCAAAAAAGAAAGAGGTAAAAAAGTTAATCCAGACCAATATAACAACCTTGATTGAGTAAGAATCTTTGCAAATGTGTCAGGTTTGCTGGGCCACCCAAGTTCCCACATAGAAACACCGAGCTACACCCTAACCTAAACTGGGGAAGACACCTGGGGAAACACAATGGCAAAAAATCTCCTGGATTGGCTACAAACCCATCTGCTAATTTCGTAACTTTTTTCAATTTTATTTTGATGAGGCCCTCAGATACTTTTGTTCTTCATGGGTAAGCCTGGATGTGGACACCCCTCTCTGCTACCCAGCATGGCATGCAGAGGTGCCACATTGTAAAGCCCAGTAGGAAGAAGATTAATGAGAAGTCAAAGGATCCCTGGATGCAGGGAAGACACCAAATGCACATCACGGGAGCTGTGTACATCATGCTGCATATACATCATAAATCTGCATGCAGGCACGCTACCAAATATCCTCTGGTTTCAGGCATTTTCTCATGCTGCCAGGCAGGTAGGGACAAACTGGTGCCACTGGCAGCCCCTTGCTGCCTGGGACTGCCCGCCCCCAGGTGTCTGGATCCAAGCAGCAGAAAACAGTTGAAAAAGAGGCTGGCCTTTGTAATTCCCATTTTGGACATAGAAAGGGTATCCAGCACAGGTTTGTACATGAATCCCCAGGAACATCCTGAGCCTCCCAGATGGAGACTGCACCCAAGCACAGGGGAAGGCATAGTCCAAACTGCATTGTGAGAACACTGCCAGGATAAGGAAACCTGGGCAACTCCCACACTGCATGCATAGAAAAATAACTGTCTTAGAGGGGAACAAATGCTACCATACAGATGAAACAGAGGGTGTTAAAGCTCACACCCAGCCAAGTCCTGCCAAACTAACCTGAGACTATTCTCACTCTTTTTATCTCAAAAATTGCTTTAAAAAATACACTTATATGCAGCCCTTGCCTTGGTTAATAGCTTACAAGCTGTTAGAACAATGTGCCTATGAGGACCACTGGCCAGGCACTCGTCAGACAAGAAGATCCTGTCCCCAGGAAGAGAGGATGCCGTTCCCAGTTGTGATGTTACACCAGTTTTCTGGCATAACTCTTCTCCCAGAAATAAACTCCCATTACTCAAAGCTGCCTCTGGCCTGGGTGAAATTTACTACATGAAATGAAACTGTGAAGACACACCACTGAGACATCACAAAAGCAGGTTAAATCCTGCAAGGAGTTATTCAAATTCTACAAGGGAAAACAGTGAACAGATACAGCCTAAGTTGCCCCAGCTTGTTTATTTTCACACACCTATTTTGAAAGATATGTCAAAACAAACAGAAGACCAGGAAAATATGTGAGATGTAGTTTCTGTAAGTGTCACACTTTAAGCTAAAATACAGCCTAATTGCTTAAGAGAGGTTACGTAAAAATAACCTGGCTGACTATCAGATTTCAAACCTTTTCTCTACAGCCTCTCTCAATTAAAAACATGTGTTGACTCACCAACCCTGTCAAAATCAACAATTTGAAAAGCAAAGCTTGTATGTGGTGCTAATTGGGATGTTTCTGTTTACTACAAAGCCACATAGACTTTTTATTTATATCCTGTGTAATTTATCTTTTGCCTCAACAATATATGAACTTTATATCCATTTTATTTGACATGGAATTCCCAGTATAAAACTCTGTTATTTTGAATGAGAACTGAACACATGCTACAATTTCCTATTTAATATGCAACTGTTAGTAAAATGAGAACAAAGTTCCTGCTAAAATATCCATAACAGAAATAACTGAACAGGAGAGGCACCAGTGCTAGAATTCTCAGATGCTGGATCTTGAAATTCCTCAGATGCTGGAAATTACATAGATAGAATGACAAGGTGCCATCTGTTTGTATTTACTGGCAAGGGAGAAGTGGTTTATGTAAATTAATTTCTCCAGATGACATTATTCCATTTTCTCTTATTAGTGGAAGACAAAAATCCCTTCCAAAGAAATGCCCAATGCAAGTTTTGTCCAGCTTTCTACACCAGCAAAAATAAAAAAAAGTATTCCAGACAGCTGAAAGTAATATTTGAACAACTATCTGCCCTAGGATTTATGTTTTAGAGGTGGACAGCAAATGGTGCCTCATGAATACTCCATCTGCTTAGGGAAGCCAAACAGGACAAATACTCACCAAACAGGACAAGGCATTGCAGCAGATTTCAGTAAGAAGTAGCACAGTCTCCCACACAAATCACTGAGATGCAGTTACAGTATTGTGAGTTTCATTCCAGTTTGCCACTTAATTATTGCATGGCCTTCAGCAAGTTACTTTAAATCTCTCCTTTTCTTTCTGCTCACATATTTCCTTATGCTCACTTTGGAGGTGGAAGGGAAGAATGGATAAAGGGCTTGAAATATAACGGTAATTTTCCACCAGGAATAAGGCTTTACTTCTGGATAGCTTTTTTTCTTTAAAAAAAGCTTTCAAAGTGTAGTCTTCATACAATTGAAACTTCTGTCAAGTGCTCCAACACTAATATACACCAAGATTAAGCCTTGCAGTTCTGGATTTGATACTGTTTGATGCTATTTGATATTGGATTTTATTCACAGTGCTCCTCTTACCCTCAGGTTTAGGTGCTCATTAAGAACAAGGTCTAGGGGTTTTGCTGTACCCCATTTTGGACACAGGATTTTAGTAAAAAGAGAATATAATAAGCTTGACCTGGGTAAGAGAAATTGTCCTGGAAACAGTAGAAACACAAATCCTGTATTAAAAAAAACCCAAACCTGTCTCCTACCATATAAAAAAGCTTTTTTTCTGAATCATGGAAACCTTATAGTGTTTCAGTGTTTTTTAATAGCCATAGTGTCAAGAACAGCTTTTTTCTTTGATTCATGATTTGAAATACCTTATTATTTCATTTCAAAACCTTTCCTGTGCTAATCCTTGGCCAAAAAGACAGATCGAGACAGACACACAATGGTTCACATTTCAGCTCAAAAAGTTAAAACTCATGCTGTCATTACAATTGTCAGCAAAGTAGCCCCAAATAGTCAGTATCAGTGCCTTGAAAAGTAGATGTGCTGCCATCCATGTGATAGCACAGAAAGCCTTGGTGTCCACAGAAAAAAAATGTATCTTCCACAACAAAAAAGCAGATTTTAATGCAATCTTTATGTTTTTTACAGCCCAGTTTAAAATTTTTCTGTAACACATTTTACTTAACGAGAAAACAACAAAATATCACAACAGTTTTGTTTTTCAGTCATACTGGCAACCCAAAATAACAGCAGGAAAGACAAGTGTAAGACTGTTAATTAGTTGGACATGAGCTTTTCACTTGATCTGAATGTAGAGAAGAATTTTCTCCTTCAGTGTTAGAGTACATGCTGCCCATATCATTGCAGTGCCAACAGTGACATTCTTAAGTATCACTTAAGAGTGATACTTTAATTTCCATGCACCTTTCAAAAGCACAACTACAACAATAAAACAACAAGAAGCAGGAACACAAAGAACCGAGAAAGACTTCCACGTCCCCCTCTATTTGTAAATATGAGAGTGCCTGAGTACTGTGTAAAAAAATAAAACTATATCCAAAAGCAGATAACAGCTAAATGTCATAAAATAGCCACTGTGGGAAATATCAGCATATTTTTCATAGGATAGAAATACATAAATTAGTTAATTTGCTGTTTATCCTCTCACAATCTTTTCTTTTCTAAGACAACAGAACATGAATAGTCCCCATATCTCAGCTTCATACTTTTCCAAGGAATCAGGCTTCCAAGAGTGTGAATAAAAGGATCTACCAAATTAATTTTTAGGGTCACAATTTCAGTAGGTACAAATATGCCTCTTTCCCTTTAGTTAAGCATCGTGCACCCCTGGGAGCAATAAAATGTGCTACAGGAGAGAAGTGGGGCTGTAGGTGTTTGGTTGTCCCTGATGGCTTCTAACAAAGGTGTTTCAATGGCTGGTGCACTTAGTGCCCAGGTTTACATTGCCCCTGAAAACAGGATATTTGGACACTACGCTCTGTAGTGCTGCAGAGGTGCTTACTTATCTACCTTTATTCACTTACTGCAGACAAGCAGATTTGTCCCTTTTCCGTGCCCTTCCAAAGCTCTTCCATGTGACACAGGAAGGATCTGGTTGTAGTTCAGAGGAAGATGCCAATGGCCCTGCAGTGACTGTGGCTATCGATGGAGAAACAGCATGTGCAGGAAGGCCACTTACAGGAAGAAAACCCAAAGGGATGGCTTCTCAAAAAAGTTGCTGGTGGGACCACACAGATTGGAAACATATGTTGTTCTCAGTTGGATCTCAGGCTGGAGATCACCAAGATCCTGTTAATAATTCATCCAACAGCAGAAATCAGAGTCAAATCTTTATCATTCTGGGAATACATAACTTAGTATTCCATCTCCTAATATCATAGGCTAAGGAAAAGGCAAAAAACTCCACTTACATACAGCAGCTTGGACTAGTGCAAGATCCACCCCCAGCTGCTGTTCTTCCCCTCTGTTCCAGAGCACAAAAGATACAAAGCAAAGATGCAGCTGGGGTAGGTCAAAAATCCAAAAGCAGGAGAGGTTCCCTAAGCCTGAAGTATCATTTTGGACTAAAGTAATCACTTTGGAAGTATGATGCTTTCTGGTGACAGACTCAACTTCACAGTCCTTTGGGCTTCCCCATGTTTATTCTCTCATTATCTTATAAAACTCATGGTTAAAGCCTGCTAATTATGCTGTGCCAAAACATATCTGGTAGAGACCAGTATGCAACACATATTGTTTGTATGTCTGTATTGTGCTGGATTCTGAGCAAGAAAATGCCACAGCTGCCACTGGCTCCATGCAGGAAAAGTACAAACTTCCTTACAGAAGGGAGCAGGCCCTGTAGTACCTCTGAGACTACAATTTCACCATAAAGTGCAGCACAAGAACTTGATCTAGACTGACAACTCTATGCCATCACTTCTTGCGCTTTTCAGAGGACTGGTTTAGCAGATTGCAGTATGTATGATAAATCTGGCTCTATATTGCCCATAAAAACAGCTCCAAAAGAACCTTGGTGCTAACTGTGGTATGATGGAAGTACCTAGCATATCATACTACATTTACCTTCTCAAGAATAATATCCTTTCTGGTAGAAAAACGGTGACTATTCACACAAGACTTGTTTCTTTGCTTTTCTCTTCGTGCAATGTCATGATCAGTGGTAATCAAAATCTCTTCCTGACAAAGTAGGGTAGGGTCGACAACCTATATGGTTTAAACCTACAGTTTAAAGACACATCTTTCAGAAATACTTCCAGCTCTCTGCAAATTCAGTGGGGTTTTGTTTTCCCACAGTTATATTTGTTTTGTAATAAAATCTGAGATTTAACTTCATTAACTGAAAGAAAACTGCTTATGTTAAAGGATGGTGAAAGCACATTAAACTTCTTTCTACTCTGAATATCTGGGGAAGTCAGGGTAGAAATGCTGTTTTATGCTTGTTCCCTATGAAATTCTGTTCATCAGTATACAAATAGACCAGATTTGACTAATATTAGTATGGTGGTCAAAATTATAAAAATTATGCTTTTTAATTACTTATGTATTTTGGAGACTGCATCTGTTAATGCAGTCTTGGTAAGTTGTAATTTATTGAAAATGAGCAATTTGTAACATGTTTCTGTTCATGCTTCCTACAAAATGAAAAAAAAATCAGTTAATAAAATAATTTTTTTCTAATGTTAATATCCTTCACCTGTAGTACTCATTAACCAGCCACTACATAAATGTGTAACTGTGAGCTTAATAAAAGATATTAAGATATTTCTCAAATTTATTTAAGAATAGCATTAACCTCTCCAATCACAAAGTTTTGATCCACTTAAACAGTAGCATGTTCTTTCTTACAGGAGTAGCATTCTTTTAACTCAGGACTCCTTTTAAAGCAATCAATCTCAAAATTAGTAAGGTAGTGGAAAACAGTCCATCAGACTACTGCTTTATGGGAATATCAAATAACCTGGGCTAGCTGTCCACCACATGAAACTCTCTTTGGCCTGGCATGAAACTCTGCAAATAAGCAGAAAACATTCCACTCCTATTAAACAGTGGCCCCTGCCCCATACGAGGGAGGACCAGAATTTTCTGTATTTCACATACAGAAATAGCCCTTTTTACACACTGGTCTTATGCAGCACATTGGAAAGAAATCTATTTCTGCAGTCTACAGGAAAACACTTCAATGAGCACTTAAAAATCTGAAAGGCAGGTGACTGTGATTAGCTATTTGTATAATTACCTTTACTGATCATAATCCACTTATGCAAAAAAATAGTGTACTTAGACACTACACTTGCCCCAGGGAGTCTACGTGGTCATTGAAGGATCACGTGTGCATTCCTGTTTCCATGAAAACACTAAACTCTGGGCTGTTTGTTAGGGTAAGGTTCACTAGGACCCTAACCATGAAAATAACTTCAGGTCTGCCCTCCCAGGTCCTGCCCACAATGCCCAAAGCCACCAGCACAGCTAACACATCTGCCCATCAGAGCAATTTGTATCAGATGTCTTCTTAGCTACTGCCCCAGTAACTCTGGGTATTTGCATGGACTGCACTGGTTACAGAGGGCAGGTTTCACTCAGGACAGCTGACAAATCCCTGCTTATACAGCAGAGGGGAAAATATTGAAAGCATCTTAAGAAGTGCAAACCTCAAAACTGTTTCCCAGTCTTATGTATTCCAGATACTGAACACGACAAGATCATATAATAGGAACCCAAGCATAGAATGGTCTGGCTTGGAAGGAACTTTCTAAGGTCATCAAAGGTCAACTTTCAAAGGCCAAATCCCCCAAAATTAGGGACATCTTCAACTACGTTAAGTTGCTCAAAAACCCAAACAGCCTAACCTTAAATGTTTCTGAGGACATCACAATTTCTCCAGGAAACTTGTTCCAATATTTCACCACCCACTTTGCAGAAGAATTTTCCTTTAATGTAGGCTGAATCTAACCTCTTTCCATTTAAAGCCATTCCCCCGTGTCCTATCACTACATGCCCTTGTAAGAAGTCCCTCTCTGACTTTCTTGTAAAATCCCTTTAGGTACTGGAAGGTGCTATAAGGTCTCCCTGGAACCTTCTCTCCTCGAGGCTAAGCAACCCCAATTCTCTCAGCCTTTCATCATGGGAGAAGTGTTCTATCCATCTAATCATTTTTGTGGCTCTCCTCTAGACCTGCTCTAACACAGCCACGTCTTTCTGGTTCTGGGGACAACAGAGCTGGATGCAGTACTCCAGGAGGGATCTCATCAGAGCAGAGCAGAGCAGAGCAGAGCAGAGCAGAGCAGAGGGGCAGAATCCCCTCCCTCCCCTGCTGCCCACACTGCTCTGGATGCAGCCCAGGACACGTTTTCCTCTCTGGGCTGTCAGTGCCCATGGCTGGATCATGTCCAGCCTCTCACCCACCAGCACCCCCAAGTCCTTTGGGGCAGGGCTGCTCTGGGTCTGTTCATCCCCAGCCTGTGCTGATAGCAGGGGTTGCCCTGATCCAGATGCAGCAGCTTGCATTGGTCTTGAGGAATCTCATGGAGTTCCCATGGACCCACTTCTTCAGCTTGTCCAGGTTCCTTTGGACGACATCCCATCCTTCAGGTGTGTCAACAGCACCTCTCAGCTTGGAGTCATCTCTAAACTTGCTGAGAGTGCACTCAATCCCTTTGTCTATGCCACTGATGAAGATATTAAATAACTCTGGTCTTGGTTCAGACCCCTGAGGGCACCACTTGTCACTGATGTCCATTGGGACTCTGAGCCATTAACCACCACCATCTCTCTGGATGGGACTGTCCAAGCATTGAATCCATCTCTTTCTGATTTGAAGTGAAGGATGTCATGGGTGTTACGGTCAAGGACTCTACAGAAGTTCAGATAGATAACATTTCCTTGTCCATTGATGGAGTCACTTCATCATAGTAGGCCATTGAATCAGTCAGACAGGAATTCCTCTTGGCAAAGTGGTGCTGGCCATCTTAAATTGCCTCCCTTTTCTCCATGTTCCTTAGTACAGCTTCTAGGAGCATATGTTCCATAGCCAGGCTGACAGGTCAGTAATTCTCAGGTCCTCCTGCCTGCCCTTTTCAAAAAGAGATGCAATATTTCCCTTTTCCAGTTAGTGGAGACTTCTCCTGACTGCCATGACTTTTCAAATATCATGGAGAATAGCTTGGCAACTATATCAGAGAATTTTCTCAGGAGTCTGGGATGTATCTCATCAGATCCCACAGACTTATATTTGTTCA
The DNA here is from genome assembly GCA_013397395.1 of Sinosuthora webbiana. Taxonomy (NCBI): domain Eukaryota; kingdom Metazoa; phylum Chordata; class Aves; order Passeriformes; family Sylviidae; genus Sinosuthora; species Sinosuthora webbiana. The sequence continues at coordinate 74,702 of VXBN01007158.1, read as the reverse complement.
GGGTTTTCAAGTGGTCATGAATCTGATCATTACACCCCAGTCCCTGCCTTGCATTCCAAAGACTTGAGAGGTCTGTGAAGAGAGATTGACATTGAATACTTGAGACAAAAACTGTTCAGTACTTCAGCCTTCTCCTCATTTATTGTTACCAGTTTGCCAGCCTTCTTTAACAGGGAACAGTACTCCTTCTTTGACCTTCCTTTTCTGGCTGTAGAAACCCTTTCCTTTTTTCTTGTTAAATTCAGTTCCAAGAGCACCATTGCCTTCCTCACCCCATCCCTACATAACCAGGCTGCATTCCTGGAGCTTTCCAGGATACTTGTCCCTGTTTTCATTGTCTGTGCACTCTTGCCCCATAGTTTGCTCAGCAGGTCTTGGCTCATCCATGCCAGTCTCTTCCCTTCCTTACCTGCTTTCCTACAGATCAAGAGTTTTGTGCTCTAAGGAAAGTGTCCATAAAGATCTGCCACCTTAGTTCTACTCCCTTGTCCCTGAGGCAGTTTCCCAGGGCACCCTACTGACTAATTCCTTGAGCAGCTGGAGTTTGCTTTCCTAAAATTCAGGATCCTGACTATACTCTCCTCCTGTGCCATGTTCCTCAGGACTGCAGACTCCACCAGTGACGTTCACTGCAGCCCTGGCTGCCTCCATCCTTGACACCACCCATGAGCTCACTTGCTCTGGTGACCATCAGGTCCAGTAACAGATCCCCTCTGTCAGGGCTGTCCATTTCCAGGCTTAGGAAGTTCTCCTCTGTGCATTCCAGCAGTCCCCTGGATTGCCTACAGCTCACTGTGCTTCTTTTCCACCAGAGGTTGGGGGTGGAAGTGCCCCAGCAGGATGAGATCTGGTGAGTTCAGGGCCTCCTGTGGCTGGAGAAAGAAGGTGTTGTCAACAGGCTCCCCTGGATAAGGCAGCCTCTAACAGACACCATCCACAAGGTTCCTCTTTGTTACCTCAGTTTCTGATTCTCACCCATGAACTTTTGACCTGTTTGTTACTTCAGAGTCACAGTCCATTCCTTCACAATCCATTCATTTCTTATGTAGAGGGCAATCCAGAAAAGCCTTGCCTGTCCCTTCTGAACAGCCTGTAGCCATCAATAGCCACACTCCTCACAGGATTCATCCCACCAGTAAAGGCAACTAGGTTGCAGCCCTCTATCAGCATGGTGCCTTCCAGCTCCTGTTTGTTTGAAGATTATATTGGAGAGCTGGTTCATCTGTCTGGGGATGGTCAAGGAGCAGTCTACAGAGATTTAGTGAGGTGAAAGTACCCAAGTAAGTTGACTGGCATCCTCCACAATAAGCTGGGGAGAGTGTCTCATCACTTCTTACATCCTTATTTATTCTCTGAAATCTCTCAGTTCTTTGGTAAAGACCAAGATTGACATTCATTTTTCCAAGCTTATTGTTCACTTCCAGGTCAGAGGTACTGAGAAAGGAAATTGTGTCTGTGGCTTCTGACAAGGCCTCTCTTCTTTCCCCTCTCTCTAGGGGGAGCAGAGAGGACAGTCTGTCTCTAGCCACACTGCAGCTTCACTCAAAGGCAAAATGAAAAATCCTCTTGGGCATCAGCTGGAGTACTTTTGCCCAGGGCTGTGTTGACAGCAGATCTGGATTGAGGAGAAGTTTCTCCTTGGTCACCTTGGAAAAGATCATGACAACGATCAGCAACATGGTGTGGCTAAGATCTTACAGTGTTTTGTTTGCCCTCGAGGGAGCAGACACACGGTATCTGTGGTACATCAGTCTCTTCTGATTCTGCACAAGGTTCACCTACTGTGTCCTGAGGACTGAAATACTTTATCTCTGCTGCAGTCTTCTGTTTTTAAATGGGCACACGGGCAAAATTTGGCGGGGTTCTTCAGGCATAGAGGTGCTCTTAAAAGCTTCTTGTAGCTCTCACATTGATAGCATCTTTCTCTGATGCCCAAAATGCTACAGGTGAGTTTTAAGGAAAAAAAAAAAAAAAAAAAAAAAAGGCAGAAGCTTCTGGGGTTTGTTTGGATTTGTGTTCTCAAAGCAAACAGTAGAAAAGAAGAAACTCAATTCACTACATATTTACAGTCCTGGAAAACAGAAACCACTTAACTATTTTACAGTGCTGCTCTTCCACTTTTTGCAGTTTAGCCCTGATACCTACTGCACTAATGGCCAATGCTGATTCATGAGCAAGCCCATCATCTTAAAGGGAAGAGAACAAAGACACATTATCTTCCAAAACAATCACGGAAAGCAAGAGTCTCTTATATTTGCTTGAATAGGAGCAAACACTTCTTTTTGTTTAACGTAGATCTAGTCTTACAGTCCAATTCAGAATGCCTTTCCGTAGAACACTACATGCTATTCAGGACAACAGTGATCCTTAAAAGTTTAACGAAAAGCTTTTTCATGGATTTTTTTTTTTTTCTTGACTGAAAACTCCCTGCTGGGGGGCAGAAAGGTTTGGGGAGTAGCTAATGTGCTCAGTGCATAAGAAACTACTAAACAAATGAAAGCAGGGGGTAGAGAAGTTTCCAATTTGTCTCACAAAGCTCTCAACATATCCCATTTAACCTCCAAAATATTTGCGGGGATTTGCCTTTTCACAGCCCCCATGCTTTTGTACAGCTTTTTTCTTGTTGGTACTCTTTTAACTTGTGAATTTAAATCCTCTCTGCATGTAAAAGCACAACTCACAGATGAATAAAAAGTACATTTCTTCATCGTGGAAGCAAGACATTCTAGGATATACTGACCTAACGCTACTAACACAAGCTGCTGCACTTTTCTCCAGTGTGGGATCTTGTTGTACCTCTCAATAATCCAGATAAATTAAATATTTTATGGTCAAAACCATGAAAATACTACAAAAACTGTCAGAGGTTTTCTGCTGCATGAATTGATTTGATGTTTGGGAGAATGTTCAGAAAGATCTAGGTCTGTACAATTTACAGTGAGGCTTGGAGGGAGAAGTCTGGGAAGATGTTTTAGCCTTTCTAGGATGAAGCAGTTGCTTGGTCTGTCTCTGGTAGAACTGCACTGTCCCCGTGTGGACACAGATGTAAGTAGCATTATGTCATACACTGCAGTTACTTCTGTCTTTATCCTTGTGAATGCCACCACTACCTAGGTACCTTCTCAACATAACAGCTGAATCCATGCACGATATCAAGAGAGAAAACATATATAATACATTACCTGTGTTCTTACAATTATAAAATACAACCTGTGTGTGAACAGGCCTTTACTGGCTGGGATTTGCAAGTTGCAAAGAGAAAATGATTACATAATAATTTCTGAATGCGCCACTGAAAATGGACACCAAAGCTCCTTTGAAGACTGTTTTGAGGCCATCTGGGAGGCTTTGTACACTTATTTTCTTGTACATTCTGCTGTGCCAAAGATAACTGCATTAATGCAGGAAATGTAGTGAAACCTCTAAAGAAAATACATACATACCCTGCTTATGGGATGAGGATGAATGAGTCATCCTACACATCTTTGGCTTCCCCCCTGGTGTGGATGCTACCTTGGCCTCTTTTTAACTGTTTATTTTGTCTTCTCCTTTGTTCAGAAACTGGCACAATTTTGTCAGATGCTTGGTAATGTGTGTATACAGAACTGAATCTTGGCATGTGGTGGTTTCATCAGGAGCCTAAAGATGCATGTTTTTAATGCCAAGAATGTCCAAATCTCATTTCCTCTTTGTTTAGGTGCATCTGGGAGATATCCCTCTCTGTTCTGGACAAAACCTATGGAATGATCCCGTTCAGCAAAGGCAATGAAAAGCCAGACAGCTATCTTCTGTTTCAACACAATCTATGATGAGGTGTTATTTTCATTTCTGTATCTGGAATATTAAAGAGGAAGAGACAGAAATGCATGTTTCTTGTGGCTTTGTTACATCAAATGCTCTGTTATATGTTGTCGCAACATTTACTTGTTTCTGGCATGCTGGTATTTCACAACCTACAGCGAACAGGAAATCACCAAGAATGTTTCTGTTTACTTTTAGATGCAGAACATACATTGCTCCTAATTAAGTGACAGCACCATAAAGACATGTGTTAGCTGCAAACTTCGACTGAACTGTAAGAATATTAGTTGGCCATCTTAAACCCAACTATATGTAGTTAGTCTGGCTTTGTGATCTCAGCAAAGCATTTAGCCAGGATGTTTACAGAATGACTGGGCGCATGACAAGGAGAGTGGAATTTCCCTCAAATTTTTCAAGCCAGCATTGGCACCCCTGTCTCCTGAGCAAATAAAAAGCTCAAAAGTTATGCATTTTGAGGTGCAGAGTGAAATCAATGAATAAAGGACAAAGCATCTCGGATACTGAAAAATTAACATAGGACATTTACATGATTTGAAGGCTGCCTCTTGCATTGTGAAGTCTCTGTGTTAACCCTAGCTAGCTGGTAGTCATTACTCAGGAAACTGATGTTAGTTGGTATTATCAGGGTCTATTTCCTCTGCTCTTCTTAATGAAGCACAGCTGAAGATGGAATGACATGCAACTCTGTCTTTTTATTCCGGAGGATGTGGCTGGTTTGTGTCTCTACTCTTTTAGCTGAATAAATCCACATCTAAGAAGGCATTCTGGAAGTTCATAATTGCATCCAGATGACCACATGTTGGAGTCTGATCTCTCCTGTCTCCCTGATACAGAGCACTTTAGTCATTCTCTAGCATTAAAACTTCTAGTGTTTACAGCCAAGAGCCCAGGCATCTACAAACCAAATTAAAACTGGACTTAAGAGTAGATCTGGAAAAAAAACAACTTTCGTGTATACCATCAACCACCAAAATGCCAAATTTGAGTTCTAAACTATCTTTCATGTCTTCTTACAATTTTGCACCATAAACCTGGACTTGGATACCTAATCTAGTTCACCTTGGTGTCCTACCCAAGATGACAGGTCTACTAGATGATGAACCTTAGTGAACAAAGCATTCGGATTAAGCTCCTATCAGTCAAATAGAACAAGGCATACTCTGACACAGGCCTCCTCCACAGGCTGCAGGTGGATCCCTGCACCCCCTTTGACCTCCATGGGCTCAGGGGCACAGCTGCCTCCATGGTCTGCACTAAGGGCTGCAGGAGAATCCTAGCTGCTGGGCCTGGAGCTCCTCTTCCCCCTCTTTCTCACTTCACTTCATGATGTGCTTGTACTATGAGGACCAGCTGAGGGAGCTGGGGGTGGAAAGAGGGAGATAAGGAGGCTCATGGAGACGTTATCACTCTCTACAAGTGCCAGAAAGAAGGTTGTAACAACGTGGGGGTCAGCCTCTTCTCCCAGGCAGCCACCAATAGGACAAGAGACACACTCTTAAGCTGCACCAGAGGAGGTTTAAGATGGAGTTTCTTCACAGAAACAGTGATTAAATATTGGAGCAGGATGTCCAGAGAGATGATGGAGTCACTGTGACTGGAGGTGAATAAGGAAACATTGGATGTGGCTCCCAGTGCCGTGGTCTAGCTGACACGGTGTTTGGTCATGGGTTGGACTCAATGATCTCAGAGGTCTTTTCCATCCTAACTGGTTCTGTGATTCTGTGGTTCTTTGATTTGATTCACTGGCCTTTGTGCTTGCATAATTTTTCCTCTCTTTTCTGGCCACAATTACGCCTTTGCAATAACGTCTTTTTTTTTTTTTTTTTTTTTTTTTTATAAATAAANTTTAATATATAAATTACAGAAGTGTTACCACCATCACTGACTTTCTTGGCCTTGGTCAGCAGCAGGTTCATCTTGGGGCCAGCTGTCAATTGGCTCTGTAGGACATAGGGGAAGCTTCTCACAGCTTCTCACAGACAGAAGCCCCCCTGTAACACCCCCACTACCAAAATCTGGCCACACAAACCCAATGCAATAGATGCTGAATAAGGGCACTGAAATCTGGCAACCATTCTCATGCAACAGATGCTGCACTGGCCCTGCTAAGTCATGGCAGCACTGCAATAAAGAACTACACTTCTTCCACAAAGGTTAGAGTACTTTAAAACCTACCTAAGAGACATATAATACAGTATGGTTTGTTTCATAGTCCCACTGTGTTACTGCTAATTGAATGACAGAAAAATTCAGACCAAGAGGAAGGCTCACTGCTGCTGACTCAGCTGATAACTTAGTATCTGTGAAACAGTGGTTTAATTCCCCAATCAATTCTTGTTAGCGACTTTTGGTGTGATCTCAGGAGACTTCCTTAAATCTTCTTTTCCTACATGTCCTTTTATTTATAAAATTGGCTGTTGCCATTTATCTCTATATGCTGAGTACTCACTCTCCACCCTCCCCTGATCACACACACAGGCAGGTGAGCTCTCAAATACTACCATAGTGGAGCTCTTGGGGAGCTTAGATAACGCTGATGCAAGCAAGAAGAAAGACATCGTGCTGTGCTTCAAACAGTGCATGCTATTGCAGGACTATGGAAGGCCTCAGAAGAAACATGTTACTTTGCTTTAAATTTTGTAATTACTTTAAATATATGCAACCTAAGAATTACTTGCTGCTCACGGAACTATTTTTAATTGTTATGATGGTGGAAATATTGGACTGTTAGTCAATGACCAGTGTCAGCTATTATTTGTGTACATAATAGAAAGAGAGCTCCCATGAGTCTAAAATATAAGACTGCTGGAATATACAGCTGTTTAAGTATTGGAGTGTAAACTAGTAAAGATTTACTGAAACAAAGTGTGTTTGAACTAGACTTGCAGGGAGGAGAAGGACACCAGCACTTTTTTTTTTTTTTGGCAAGACAGAAAGAAATACTTTTATACAGGACTTCTGGTTCATTACCTTCCCCAGGAACATGGATATCACAGCTGAAAGGTTTCAGGAGAAGTGTGGGAGTAATTAAAGAAAAATATTTTTTAACTATTCCCAAAATGCCTTTACTTCAAAAATTGATTTGGTGGTCATCCAAAATCAATTATCTGAATGTGCAGAGGGTAGCCAACAAGAGAAAATTAAAAGGGCTTAGTGAAGTTACAAGCCCACACCTGAAGCAACACAATCTCTGTGGCAGCAGCAGCAGGTAGTTCAAGGGTGCAACAATTGCTGCGTGCAGGGGCAACCTTAGTGCTGGGGAATGCCAGAGACCTTCTGCTGCTGGATGAGAAGGAATCATGTACAGCCACAGCAGGGCTCATGGATGGAAAGATTCCTCAGATCCAGGAGCCACTCATGTGAGCCTCCTTTCCTGCTGGAACAATATTGAAAGGCAGATTTTGGAGCACATGACCTGCTCTCTGTATTTAAACAGCTGCTTCAGCCCCTCTCACCGCTGCTCCATCACATCCTTCTTTAGTCATGTCCAATATATTAAATGTAGTTAGTATTAAGAGGAAACATATAACAGTGTAGGAGGATTTGTGTCTGTTCCCCTACCCTCCTTCCAGCAGGTCACACTGGAAACTCTGTCCTGAACAAAAATTGAAGCTGTGGCCATTTTTTCCTCCTCTTCATAACTGACTATGACCTGAAGGTTTCAGTTAAAGAAGAAAGAAGGCTACACTCTCCTGATGAGCGAAGGAAATTAAAATAAGAACAAAACAGACAGGAGACCATTTTGATTATACAAGCATACAAGCTGAAGGACAGCCAGGCAAGTAGATGAACAGACAGGACAAGAAATGGGAAGGTTAAAACAAAATAATGAAACCATGTGAGAAAGACTAATTAAAGAATTCTGGAGCCTGTTTGCAAAAAAGAAGGATGGGACACCATAACTGATTAATTCCTTTCTGAGAAATGTGCCATTGAAAAGCCATCTCTTCTTTGCCCTTACATTCAGCCTTTACCTTATTTCTTCCAATATTAATTAAAATAAAAAGTATGTAGCAGAAGAACACTGGGAAAAGAAGGCAAATTTAGAATACAAATTTTTAAATCTCTCTCAGAAGTGGTTTAGTGGCCTTCACTTGCATCAATATCAATCTTGCTGCATGAATCACTGTATTTGCTCCATCTCCAAGTCCTAACTGCTCAAAAAGGATTTTAAAAGGTGTTCCTTTTAAAGTGTGCATTTGCATTGTGAAAATGAAAATGAACGAGCACCAGTCAGCACCAGCTAGTCTCTCAAGCAGGTAATCACACAAGTTTTGTTGGATTTCTTGGCAACACCTAGGAGCCCCAATAACAAACAAGCATGAAACTGTGCTATCACTAGACAAGTGGAGCCTGAAAGCGGTCTGCTTTCCTTACAACTCAAGTATTCATTGTATCATAGTTTCACAGGTTCATAGAAAGACCAGGGTTGGAACGGACCTTAAAGATTCATCTAGTTTCAGCCCTCTGCTATGGGCTGGGATATCTTCCACCAGATCAGTTGCTTAGAGCTCCACCTAACCCGGCCTTAAGCACATCTAGGGATGGGCCATTGGAAACTTTTCTGGGCAACCTGTTCCAATGCCTCACCACCCTCGCAGTAAAGAATTTTTTTCCCTAATACTTAATCTAAACCTACTTTCTTTCATTTTGAAGCCATTTCCCTTTGTCCTGTCACTACATGCTCTTCTGAAGAGTCTCTCTCCATCTGCCTTGTTGATTCCCTTCAGGCATTGGAAGGTCACACTTATGGCACCCAAAACCTTCTCTTTTCCAGGCTGTACAAACTCAAGTCTTTCAGCATTTTCTCATAGGAGATGTGTTCCATCCCTCTATCTCCATGGTCTTCCTCTGGGCTCACTCTACCAGATTGATGTCCCTCCTTGTCATGGGGACCCCAGCTCTTGGTCAGTGCTCCAGATGAGACCTCAGCAGAGCAGAGGGGCAGAATCCCCTCCCTGACCCTGCTGCCCACACTGCTCTGGATGCAGCCCAGGACACGTTTGGCTCTCAGTGCCCATGGCTGGGTCATGTCTAACCTTTCAGCCCCCAGCAGGGCTTCTGGATCCAAGTCCTTATTAGCAGGGCTGCTCTGGATCTGTTCATCCCCAGCCTGTGCTGGTGCCACCTACTGACCCAGCCCAGGTGCAGAACCTTGCACTTGCTCTCATTAAATTGCATGAGATTTCCATGGGCCCATTTCTGAAGCTGGTCCAGGAAACTGTAGGCATTGCTCTGTGTGTATCTTTCTATTTTTCCTAGCAACAGGGAGAAAAAGTCAAAATGCTGGAGCCTCTGTCATTTTTCAATGCATTCCCTCAGAACAGGGGGGGTTTGCTGTCTAGACAATCCAGTGTGCCTGACCAACCAAGCAATACAATGTGGTTTTCAAGCACTTCTGTATGACTTTTACACAGGTTAAGGCAATTTATCTGGACTGCAGTGTGCCAGTTGCTGTGCCCTCAAGCATCCCAGTCCCCACTAGGCTGGAGTTTGCTCCTTGCATGGTGGGACAGTAAAAAGACTATAAAGTTGGTCTGCTAGGCAGGGCTTTCTCCCACAAAAATCTTTTCCTTTCTGATCTTTTTTGTTTTCTCTGCTCCTTTATTTTTCTGCAGAACAGCTATAGTGCACTGTATTTTCCACATGCCACTGAATTCATCTGAGCAATCAGTTTTTCTGTCTCTGCATTTCTGTTTTTGTTGCTGCGAGAAGTAGAGAGAGCAAAATGCCATGAGTAAAATTAATTTCACAGTATTTCACAGTATTTCATGCATTGCTAGAACAAAAATATATCTACATATAGGAGAATGTTTATCCTTTTAAGAGACCTAGCTCAATTTTGAGGACCTAAGTTATGTAAATCATTTAGTAATATTTTTGTGTATTCTTTCATCCTAATATAACTCCCTTTTGCTGCATGGTACATTTACCTAGTCAATAAAAGGACAAAGTAGATGAAAACTGAGTTTTCTGGTAGTTTCAAATTGGTCTTAAAGCAACACAGCCCCTGAAAGCCAATGAGAAGCCAGATACACTGGGATTCCCTCCATACCCCTCAATGTGTCTCTGCTACATTTAACCTTGAAAGTCCAAATACAATATAAAAGTTAGATAGTTATGCCTACAAAACTTTTACAAAGAAACTTCTATACTTACAGGTAGAAGATAGAAGTTAGGTAAAGTAAGAGAAGGAAACAGACCCAGGGAGAGAACATAGGAATTCTGGTCACAGTTTTGCACTGACCCGTTGTAAATCTGATCATTTTCTATAAAATTTGCTAAAGGCACTATCTGAAAGCAATATGTAATTCATTAACTATATTGTGAGCTCTTGCCATGTCTGCAACAGAAGACTTTCAGCAAAGGGGTAATTTAATTTTCTAAAGCTGTTGACTTTTGCTATGCTCCCTAAAATGAAGCATGTTGTTTTAGGCCTGCTGGTGAGAAGTATGGATCTGCTTATTGTACTGAAATTAGACATTTCAAGTCTCTACAAATACAACTATTTCAAGATCTGGCAATGATGTTCGGTGAATAGAAAAGGGCTTCCTAACCAGAAACAGTGTGCTATAATCTTTCATAAAGAAGCATTTGTGTGTAGTAAGGAAAGCCACTGCTGGCAGAACGATGAATAATTACTTAGTTCCCTCATCTGTGCCAACTTGATTTGAACATAATGTGACCATGTCTAAGAACCCAAAACGTAACAACAGAAAATCTCTCTGAAAGATCACATTTACTCAGCTTTAAATCCTGCAAGTTTATGTGACAGAAAATTCTTTGAGAGTGTGTAGATGGAGTAGAGGAGCAGATAGATTAGTTACACCCTCATGTGCAGCCCACCACCTGTGCCACTGAGGTGACACATGGGGGCTTCCCAGGGACACAGACATCCCCAGCACCCCTCAGCTCAACAGATGCCTGGTCTGGCCAGGGAGGAGTGGCTGGAGCTGCACATGGAAATTTCCTGGGTGGAAACAGGGACCAGATGAGTGGTGCAGAAAAAAAACAGAAGGGCCTCTGAATGATAATCATTGTGGGGATGATGGCTGCACAGGGAAGTCACACGCTCCTTGGGCACACTTCAGCAGCAGGGGGAGGCCAAGGGGAGGAAAGGAGCAGCTGAGGAGGCCCTTCTTCCCCATACCTGGAGACAGCTTTCCAGGACTGCTCTGAAGGCAGAAAAGGACCACCACTATGGGCAAGTCTGGACCCTAGCTGCAGGAGCTGGGAGACCTCTAAGGTGTGTCTGAGAAAAGTATTAGGGAGTGGGAAGATATTTATTATCTAGGCTTAGATTAAAATTACAATTTGCATTGTTTTTTATTATTTTACTTTATATTTACCTGTTTTCAGTGCTGCAAATAACACCTGACTTAATATCTCACTAGAAAAAGCAATTTTTGCTTTCATTTCCTGTCAAGCAGCAGCTTGATGCTGCAGGGAATTTTATCCTAAATTCCCAACAGTGAGCTGTCTCCGCAGGGAGAAGGTGGAGGACATAACTATGGGAAATACAGACCACCTGGAGGCTGCTGCATGCAGGAGATACATTTTGGAAAGCCAAGGGTCAGGGGAAGGTCACCTGACAGCCTGACATGGAGCACCATGATTTAAATCCAGGTGCCCAAGAGGCTGAATTAATTAATCCCTGCAAGAGGTAATTGCCCAAGAGAGGTCCTAGGGCCCTCAGAGAGCCCCAGCACCACAGACACCAAAGAGTAGTATAAACCCAGTGGCTCAGCTCTGAGCATGTATTAGAGAAAGATGATCCCATGTATTTCTGACACACACGTGCTTCTCCAGAAGCACTGCCTACACCATCAGGTTCTGAAGGAGGGAAGCTTAAAGCTGGCAGTTAGGAAGAGAAATCCATCTTAAAAGGGCCTCTGGGTGCATTTTCTTTATACTAACCCTACAGAACATACTAGAAGAAATGGAACATGCATGAACATCATTCTCTCAGTGCAAAACAGGAAAAATTTTTTGCTCTTTCTCCTCACTCCATTCTTTCCACCTTTCCACAAATCCCACCTCCTTCAGCAACAATTCCTAGCCATGTTCCACTGACTGGATTTTCCTGCTGTGGAATGGATTTTCACTATTCTGCTACTTAGTCAATAAGTATTAACACAATTTTTCCATATTCATCAGTGGTATAACATCAATAGTCTCAGTTGGAGTTACACCAAGAATTAATGTGATCTATTAATTTTGCAGATGTTGTTGGTATGAAAGTAGCTATGTTTTGCAGTTGTCAAGGGTGCTGATAACCCCTCCAGTCCCTAGGGCAGACACCAGTTGTTGTGGGGAGCTCTGCACTGTCTTGTTTAAGAAGATTTAATTGTGTCTGGATAAAAGTTTTTTGAAGCTATTTTTTGTCCAACCTGCTGATTTACCTGCTGATTGTATTTAACATTAATTTTAAGTTTTCTGGGATAACTATGTCATTCCATGGTACATGATACTTCTAACAATACATGATATCACTGTTGAGCCAATGTTTGGGAAAAAGATACATCAACCTTGTGCATGTAATGACCCTACACTCCTTTTCACAGCAGATCACTAAACTGTTTTTAATAAAGGACTTGTGTAAAAATTATCAAGTTATTGACCTAATACTTGGAGCAACCAGATTTCCCTGCAAGGATTTTTTTCCCATGTATTAATAGGCTTCTCATGTAAATTAAAATTTTGACATTCGTCTTGGAATAACAGCAAGAATGACAGAATTAAGTTCAGTGCACCTAAGGTCTTTTAATTTGATACAAAAATTGATGTCATGCTATGTCCATTGATCTTTGCTATTTTAAGGAACTAGAAGATTGTTAATGGTAAGTATTAAGAATGCATTCTGTAGAAACTCAGAAAAAAGGCTAGCAGACAAGAGGGAAATATTTCAAATTTCATCCATCTGGGAAGACCCATGGAAAAATTATAGGCTATTCATAGTATACAGATATTTTAATGAAGAAAAACTATTTGTTTTAATAAATTACAAGACATCTATGTTAGCATTAAGCTTTAATGAAAATACGTTATTTGGATGGATGATAAAAACTCCTGTAGCCATGTTTTATAAATGTATTGAATATGGAATACTCACATTGGCTTCACAACCCAAAAGATTACAGACCCAAATTGTCTGACAATCCTAACAGCTCTGTAGCTCAGAGGAGATCATGATGCAGAAGTCTATTGATATTGATGAAGAATATGTGCAACTATTACAAGATTTATCAAAACCTCTTGAGCTCTGTATGCATGTATCACACCTTTCTGTATGGGTGTAACTCAGCCAGGCACAGGGAACTGAGAAATTTGTAGCTGCAAATACACTTCTTCCTTTTGGAAGACAAATTTTGTTAAAAAAGGGATTCCGAATGGCTAGTCTGCATACCCAGAGAATAAGGTCATGTTTTCAGCCCAGCATGCCCTAGCTCTGTACAAAAAGGGCAAGGGGACAGTGCTGCTAAGAGCTCTATAAATAACCCAAGAGCAAACATTCTCCACAGTTTGTCTGATCTGACTATGGAGACTATGCTCTGCTATATATAGCTAAAGAACAAGTATTTTTAAAAGATCAGAGGAAGAACAAAAATAAGCCAAGCACATCGAAGCCTGCTTTTGAAATACAGGTTTGAAGCTCAGCAGCTAACTGAATCCACAGACAATGGGATGCACCATCTCCTGTCTTACTGAGAAAATCCCTGCTGATTTTCAGGTTCCAGAGAGCTTGATGCAGGAAACGGGGGCTGAGGCTTCTGTTGAGGACAGCAGACTGCACAATCAGCAAAAAGACAAGAGTGAGTCTTGCTCTCCTCATCACCTAGAGCAGACAAGAAGAGGACAGCAGAGTTCCAGCCCTACCTCAGAACCAGTGGCAGGGAAGAGACAATTTGCATTTCTGGACCCAGACCCACAAATGGAAGAGCAATCCAAGTCCATCAAAGAGAGTGGGGTTTTTATTAACAGCTTTATTTTGTGGTGACTTGAATAAGTCCTGGTGTGGCCACAGATGAGGGCTTACCTCAGAAGTGCCTCAGAGGCAGGTCACAAAAGCATTTTTGAGGTCCTGCCCTATCTGCCAATTTAAGCCTTCTCCTAAAGAGCTGCTGGAAGTAAAGCCTATCACCAACCTCAGCAGAGCCATGGGACACTGTGGAGATAGGACACCCTCAGAGAATGGGACACATTGTCAGGGCCAGAACCACACAGTGCTAATACTACCCATGTAAAACAGAAAAGAAAAGGGAGGGGGGAAAAGGAAATGTTTCAACAGATCCATTTGCATGATAGTTCCAAATCTGAAAAACAGCACTAAAAATAATATTTTTAAGGAGTTTTAAAAAATCATGGGAATAGGAGAAAAAAAATTCCAGCAGATCTCTTCAGAATGAGATGTATAGATGGTTGTTTTCATTAAAACCAGGTTTCTAGGCAGCATCCAGAGTATTTTGAGGCATGTGTCTGAAATAAAAATCAGATGCAAACCAGGAGCCCACAGATAAAAGCTGTCCAAACCTTCAGGGAAATTAGCAAACTCCCATGTGTGCTTTTAAGTGAATGATCTTCATGCTTTGCTTTATATACACCAATTAACCTTGCATGAAGAATAACACTGAGGAAGCACCATTATTGCAGTCCAGTATGAGACCAGACTGGGAGGAGCAAAATATTCTTTACTATAGTATCTCACTTCTTATACCAGTTATACAAGTGAGAAGACCTGACCCTTGATCAGAATACCCTCACGTGCTGGAGCCACGCTGTATTATACAGGGGACATAAAGGCAGAGCAAAGATCTTTCCTTCAGTGACATTTAATGCCTAAGCCTTTGGGCACAAGGAAACATTGGGCATAATTTCATGTCACGTTTGTGGGGTGCTGGTTGAGTTCTGTTCACAACACCAGCTAGGATTTTGGTAGTGAGAAATGGGTGGGAAAGGATTATGGAGAGATGTGGAAGAGAGGGAAAATGCTGTAGCATGTGCCAACAGTCGTGCTAGACATTGACTTCCATTTCTACTACACGTGTTTCTCCTTTCCTCTAAGAATAATAAAATGGTTTGCGTTGGCCCCATCCAGCCTGGTGTTGAACAGCTTCAGGGATGGAGACTGACAACTTCCCTGGACTACATGTTCTTTTGCCTCACCACCCACACAGTAAAGAATTTCTTCCTAACATCTAACATAAACCTTTTAGTTTGGAACCATTCCATTTGACCTATCACTACATGCCCTTCTATAAAGCCCTTCTCCAGCTTTCTTATGGGCTCTTTTTGTGTACTGAAGGTGCCATAAGGTCTCTACAGAGCTTTCTCTTCCCCAGACTTTACAGGCTCTCTCATAGGGCCTTCATAGGAAAGGTTCTTCAGCCCTCAGATCAATCTTCCAGCCTCCTCAGGACCTGCTCAAACAGTTCCATGTCATTCTTACATTGGGAACCCCAGAAGTGGATGCAGCACTCCAGGTGGGGTCTGGGCAGAGCAGTGCAGAAGGACAGAATCCCCTCCCTCAATCTGCTGGCCAGTGCTGCTTTGGATGTACCCCAGGACACAGCTGGCTTTCTGACCTACAATCACACTTTGCTGGATCATGTTGGGCTTCTCCCTCACCAACATCCCCAAGCAGCAGGACCTCACTGCCTGGCCATAGTGGCAGAGACAGCCACTGCTGAGGAAGCAGCACCTCCCGTCCTGGAATCACCAAAAGGGTGAGATTTCTCACATTCACACTAGTCTCCTTTCTGTCAAAAGCAGGAGCAAGGACTGCAGGGTATGGTGGGCCAGAGAGCAGGGCCAGCATCTTCTTTCCCATGCTGTAAGACCAACAGACAGACCACATGATGCTCAGAGCAGCCCTCCCTGAGGGAGGGATGTTCACAGGTTCTGGTTTAGGTGCTTTTTGTCCCAGTTCCAGTTTCAGCATGCCTTACTTTTCACTTTTTACCCTTTTTATCCTCTGTGAGCTAATTAATACATTTCAAAAAGCTGGCGTGAGTTTTGGAGCATGCACGGCATTGGTTTCTGCATTCAAAACCCTAAACTGTGCTCTCAGTTTCTCACAGTGAGAGGAGGAGTCACACCATTACCTCCAAAGTCCACAGGTCCAGTTAATCCAGCAAAAGTCAACAGACAGTATTGAGCAACAGTATGATTTTTTCCACTAGTGGGAGAATCCACCAGCAGCCCATTGGGATGATTCTGCATGAGAAATGCCCATGAGTCAGGTGGAGGGTCCCACAACAGGCAGGTTCTGCAGGGCTGTGAGAAATGGATAAAACCCCTCTGTCACCCCAGCTGGAGACAATGATTACAAAGGGCAGAGATTTCAGTAAAGCCACCAATGCAGTCACAGTGAGCTCACACAGCAGCATATGGTGTGTTTTATTTTTGATCAGCTCAAAAGCCTTCCTGGGGAGGTTCTTGAATTCATTTGCAGCTCAAAGACTCCAGAGGCAGGGGGAATTATGGGAATCCACTGCCTTCAGAGCCCTAGGATTCAGGGGGGACTGCAGAGGACACTGAGGTGGGATTGCAGAGCTGTCACAGGATGGCCCCTGGACACGGGAGCTGCAGAGAAGCTGAAGGAAAAGCATTTGCAATCAGGGCCATCAGCAGATGCCAATTTTATAAATTGAAACAATAATAATGGCAGAGGCATGACAAGGCTGGCTGCAGCTGGTTGGGATTCAGCCGGCTTTATGTTGTTTGGATTAGCCTGACGTTCAGCTGGTGGGATGCTTGGATGGGCACACGTGTAGGCGGGAGGATAAACACAGCTGAGCAGATCTGGTCCCTCATCTTGCTTCTGCACAAGCAAGTGAGCTTATCCTCAGCTCAGATAAGATCCGTGGCCATCCTCCCTCCCACATCCAAAAAGGTGCAGCTGTATTTAATGGCAATTTATTATGGGAGTGTTTGTGGCAACTTTGCTGATGTTTATTGTTATAGACAAAGCACAAATGCTTTTAATGCTGTGTCAACCTCGTGAAACTCAGACAGTTGAGAAGTAAAAAAAAAAGGTATCAAATCACTTGGGGAGGGAAGAGGGAAAAAGAGCATCATCTTTACAGAGAAAATAGAATAGTTTTAGTTAGGATTGTTCCTTGTCAGGTCAAGATTACCCTTCAGGAAACCTACTTCTGTGGGGTTGCAAATTTTAGTTTAGAACAAATTATTAGAATAGTGTGATTTTTAGTTTTCCCCAGAAGTGTGAGTTTTAGTTTTCCCCCCGATGGGCCCCTTGGTATTGGAATGCTTTCTTATCTTAAGTAGATAACAGTTCAGTGTCATCTCTAAGCTTTGCCTAGAGACAGACTCTGATTGGCCCCTTTTTGGGACGAGGTATACCCATCCTCCTGAAGATGCCCCCCTCCCTTTTTCCTTCCTCTGTCCATCACTGAATTTGATATAGTCCAGAAACCTCCAAGGCCTCTGTCCTGGATTGGCAGAAGTCTTGGGTTCACTCCCCTGTGTACCTGTGATTTGCTACTAACTATGTAATGTGGTAAGCATTTATTGTATTAATTATTTCATTGGTTTTTAGTTTTTTCCCGCCTTTCCTTTGTTTAAAAAATATAAATACTGCACGATAGCCCAGGGGAGTTGTCTCTCCTGGGGCATGGTCTGAAGAAGTTCCCCCATGTCCCCCAAATAAACCTTTGTTTCCCTCCCAACTTCGGAGAGTCCACTTTTCTTGAAACACCACAATCAGGCCAATGAAGAAGGAGGTGCTGCTGAGCCAAGAACTCACAAATTGGTTCTGTTGAAACGTGCTGTGAGCCAAGGAGCCCAGCTGAGGCAGCTGGGCTCAGGAAGAGGGCCACACACTGCAACATACTTCCAACCAGATATTTACTGCAGAAGCTGGACAGACTTCATACAAGTCTATATTTTTTGTCCTTATGGCATGTTAATGGCAACTGGTTGTAAACAGAAACTGCACCAGAAAGACCTGAGTCTAGGGGAAGAGGGGAAGAGAGAAAAACCATTAGAAGGAAAGAAAACAAATTTATGAATGGATGGAACAAAAAACATCCCCCCACAGTAAATATTTTGCAGTTCTTCAGCCTCTTAATATACACTCTCTACATGTTTTGCATGTTTTGCCTCCCCCTGTTTTAAATTAATGGCTTGACTTCCTCCAATTCAATAATATTTTTAAAATGACAACATATCATTCCCATAACTTATATAGAAACATGATGGAAAATTATCTCAAACTGACAACAATAAAGACTCTGTATTCTGTCTTCCCCTATTGCTTCTAATAACTGAATTTTTTTCATGATGACTGCTAAAAACTTATAGGAGCTGCAAGCCTCCCCAGGGGTTAATAAATGAGCACAGATGGCTGAAAAGGCACATCCAAGACTGCCTCATGGTGGATCCAAGGTTTTAAACCCAGTCCTACTACTACCAGTTTGCTCATTTCCCCCAGTAGCACTTCAGTGGCCTGTGAAATTCATTTTTAGAGCACTCAATGCGTCAGAGATGCTGGGGGGTGGTAAACCTCAGATTACCATTAATCCCTTTGCTACCAGTTTCTCCTCCTCTCTTGTATCTGCCATCTAAGAGGTCTAATGCCTCCCAACTCACTTTGCATCTGCCAAGGCACTTTGAGTCATGTCAGCTACCTAGATCGATTTGATGGACACATAACTCCACCAGGAGGGAGGCAGTAAGCTTTTCACTAGCACAACAGTTTTAAGAATATTCAAAACTTTAAATCTATAAACACACACAAGTTTAATGCAAAAGAAACTTTACCTCCAGTTCTGCTACCTATGCCCATCAGCAATATCCTCGTTAATTAGGATGCAGTGAGGGTAAGTATTTCAGCAGTAGCAGAGCAGGAGGTGGAAAGCCAAGGTGCTTTGTGCCCATCTGTGAGTTGCAAGGGGACCAAGGGATTTCAAAAAGTAAGCACAAAAGAGGGAATATAGATGTTCAAAAAGAAGATGAAAATGGCAACCATAGCTCTGTTTGCCTCAAGCTTACCTGAATAAGAAAAATCCTTCAGGATCATGCAAATGGGAAGTGAGGGGACCCTTGCTGATATCAATTTACTTAACCAAACTTACACTATATCAAGTATTATTCATCTCGCCTTTTGACTTGTTGTGCTACATAATACCACCATGCAAAAAATTGACTTTTTTCATGTATTTATTGTTGGTCAAGCAGTAGAAGTGACTACTTGAACGAATTATTCCTTATATATTGTTTGGAAACAAGATTTTAATTGAAAAACCCTTTTTTCTGCTCTCATTTTTAAGGTAAATATACCAAAATTCTTTGGAGAAGACACAATTTGTCATTCAACCAGCACCAAAAATATGATACATCAACAATATAGTTTGCGTGTCTTCTCTTGCAGAGAATAGCCTTAAAAGTGAGCTAGAATTTATAAAAATCACACAACAAATGACAGTTTTAGGGACACAAAGACTATTAGAATTGCTTGAATTATTTATGACATGACTCAGTCTTAATCTTGATATTCCACCAGTGGAGAGTCTTCTGTTTGCCATATAAGGAAGTTTTTCTGTGTGGAGTGGGATTTCCCCTCTCTACACCAGCACTTCTTTTCCAAGGAAGGGGAATGATCTGGGTCAGAGTGGGGCTCCATGTGGGTTATGGATCTGACTAGCACAATGCACAGCACAGAACATCTCTGAACCCTTTCCCTTATCACAGAGTCATAGAGTAGTTTGGGTTGGAAGTGACTTTTAAAGTAATCTAGTCCAAATCTTCCAAAAATTACCAAGGACATCTTCAAGTAAGTCAGCAATGCTTCAGTAATGCTCAGAGTCCCATCCAGCTTTACCTTAAATATTTCCAGGAATGGGTCACCTCTCTGGGAAACTTGTTCCAGTGCTTTACCACCTTCATTGTAATAAATCTCTTCCTTACATCTAGAATCCACCTACNACATCTCTGAACCCTTTCCCTTATCACAGAGTCATAGAGTAGTTTGGGTTGGAAGTGACTTTTAAAGTAATCTAGTCCAAATCTTCCAAAAATTACCAAGGACATCTTCAAGTAAGTCAGCAATGCTTCAGTAATGCTCAGAGTCCCATCCAGCTTTACCTTAAATATTTCCAGGAATGGGTCACCTCTCTGGGAAACTTGTTCCAGTGCTTTACCACCTTCATTGTAATAAATCTCTTCCTTACATCTAGAATCCACCTACTCTCTTTTAGTTTAAAAACATTACCCTTTGTCCCATCACAACAAGCCCTGCTAAAAAATCTGTCCTTATCTTTCTTACAAGCCCCCTGCAAGTACTGGAAGTCTGCAAAAAGATCCCCCTGGAGCCTTCTCTTCTTCAGGCTGAACAAATCCAAATCTCAGCATCTCTTCATGGAAATGTCCCAGCCCTCTAATAATTTTTGTGGCCCTTCAACATGGCCATGTCTTATCTGTGCTGAGAACCCCAGAGCTGGATGCAAGACTCCAGGTGAGGTCTCACCAGAGAGGAATAGAGAGGCAGTATCATGTCCCATGATCCTCTGGCCACAGTTTTTGATACAGGCGAGGATTAACTGTATCTTGGATTTTGAAAAACCAAAGGATTAACTAAAGAAATTCTACATTCCACCAGGAAAATTTAAAGATAATCCATGTCGTACTTTACTACTTATTGTCTTTCTGGACTTCAAGCCCTCATTGTTGGGTCCATCTTTTCATCCACCATCACCACCAAGTCCTTCTCAGCAAGGCTGCTCCCAATCTCTTCATCTCCCAGACTGTGTTGATAGTGGGGGTTGCCCTAACCCAGGTACAGGTACCTCTCACCTAGACCTGTTACAGCTCTTGAGATTCCCACTTTAACAGCTTGTCCAGGTCCCTCTGGCTCACACCCCATCCTTCAGGTGTGTCAACAGCACCTCTCAGCTTAGGGTCATTTGCAAATCTGCTGAGGATGCACTGAGTTCCTCTGTCAATTNGGGTTGCCCTAACCCAGGTACAGGTACCTCTCACCTAGACCTGTTACAGCTCTTGAGATTCCCACTTTAACAGCTTGTCCAGGTCCCTCTGGCTCACACCCCATCCTTCAGGTGTGTCAACAGCACCTCTCAGCTTAGGGTCATTTGCAAATCTGCTGAGGATGCACTGAGTTCCTCTGTCAATTTCACTGATGAAGATATTAAATAACTCTGGTCTTGGTTCAGACCCCTGAGGGCATCACTTGTCACTGATGTCCACTGGCACTCTCAGTCCTTGACCACAACCCTCTGGATGTGACCATCCAACCAATTTCTTTTCCATCTTACAGTCCAGTTCTCAAATCCATCTCTCTCCAATTTAGAGAGTAGGATGTTGTGAGGGACCATGTCAAAGGCTTTATAGGAATCCAGGACATCTACACATCTTCCCTTGTCCACTGATGCAGTCAGTCCACCACAGAAGGCCACTGGTCAGGCAGGACTTGCCCTTGGTGAAGCTGTGCTGTGTCTCAAATCACCTCCCTGCCCTCCACATGCCTTAGCACATCTTCAGGGAGGATCTGTTCCATGATCTTACTAGGCACAAAGTGGATGTTTTCAGGTCAGCAACTCAGTTTTAAAACCAGCTCTATTTAACTATTGGAACAACTGCAGAATCAACAAAATCTAAGTTTTGGCATTGTTCTTTCCATATAGGAGCTAGTCCAGACACAGCCACAAGAGTGGGCCTTCCCTGCCAAATCCACAGAGACTGTCTAGCCATCTGTTGGTTGGATTCAACTGAGAATAAGTGTGTTCTTGCCAAAATTCATCTCACTGGAGCACAACTTCAAGAAGTTCCCAGCAGCAACTCTCTCATCTGTCCAGGTGTAATAAAGGGAAAGGACTTCAGTGGCTCACAATGTTCTGATGAGCAGCTGTGAGTGTAACTATTCTTTGGTGGATATAATACTCAGGCAGCATCATTCGTGTAGTCCTGCTGGGTACAAGCTAGCTGACCACTCCACCCAAAATCAATTTGGTCAGAGAGTATCCAAGATAAAGAAATAATTTTTTTCCATATACAGTATATTGACATCATCTATCATCTATCAAAATTAAAAGCAATTATCCACATTGTCAGGATTATCTAGGACATGAGATACAAAACAAGAGGCAAAAAAAAAAAAAAAAAAAAAAAAAAAAAAAAAAAAAAAAAGTAGAAACTTGCTGACGTGAAAAGGCAAACCAAAGGATTAACTGAAGAAATTTAGCATTCCAACAGTAATAATTAAATGTAATCCATAGCCTGCTTTACTGCTTGTTAATTTATTCTATAGCAATGTACTGGCTCATACAAGATTCCATCTAAGGAATTTGGTATCTGTTGGCTCTGGTGAACCTTTATTAAGTAAAAAGTTACTACAAAAAAGACTGAATTGGATCTCCTCTTCAATCCATTCCTGATTACAGGGTGGGCCCCTATGCTTTTTCCCCCCTGTATTTTAAAACATTTATTTGGAGACTTGCAAGCCAAACCCAATGGCTGATCATTTAAAGTTAGGAGATGGAGCAACTAAGTGCTTATAAAAAGATGCAAGCCAGTGACCATCTCCAGTAACAGAGAAATCATGCCAGAAGTGATTTTATAGCTGGATTGACAGTGCATGCACAAAGCAGACAACTCCTACAGGCAGCAACATGCTGAAGTGCAGGAAAGAGCCATTTTTTCCACATCAGAGTGCTGGCCACCCAAGGAAGGGACCAGAGAGCAAGCTGAGAGGGGGCACGGGCCCTGGTGAGGAGCAGTGCTTCCTGCACTCCCACCCCAGCTCCAGCAGCACACCCATGTCTGCAGAGCTGCTCCCCAGATGAAGCTGCTCCCCAGATGAAGCTGATCAGTATGCATGCATTGGGACAGTGAAATTTAATTTTCCCTGAGCTGCAGAGCCCCCTGGCCCAGGTGTGCTTTAAATAAAAAGACTATCTGTGGTAGAGCAGAAAGGAATTTGGAAGCCACAACTGTCCCTGGAGCAGTGGGAAATGACCCAGCAATGGCAGCTAGCCAGAGCTTTATTCCTTCTCTCCTTAACAAAGATGGGTCAGATGTTTCCAGCTAGATCATCTCTGATATAGAAACTTCATTCCTTCAATCACAATAATTATTTGTATCCTGCCATTATAAATATAGTTTTAAAGGATTGCTGATTTTAATTTTCTCCATAACGTTCCATTTTCAGATGTACTGCCAAAACCACTAACACAAAACCAAAATTACATAAACAATCGAACTATGCATTCCATGTCTGAATTAAGTGTATGTTATATTTGTCATCTGTATTTAGAAACAAATTATTTTCTGCGTTGTATTTATTTGAACATAAAAACATAAATCTTGTAATTACTAATAAAATATAATAATAATAATTTATTTTTTGTGCTTGACATTAAAATACCTGCTTCTGCACTGAACAGAAAAACCTTAATTCCATCATGCTGCTATCACAACCTCTGCCATAAGTGAATGTCTTGACTGAATTACAGCTTTACAGTTCCTTTCCAACATTTATTTCATCAAAGATACTTCTAAAAAAATATTGCTTTCATCCAAAAATAAATCTGGCTGAAAACAAATCCTGAGACCTCTACAAAAATTGATTAAATAATGGCATCTAGAAGCAGCTGCCAAGCATAAGAAAGCTCAAACAGAACACGAATTTTAATCAGTATGGCTCCTACTACCAACTTAACAAGGGCCTGACAATATTAGAGTTTTGAGTTCTGAGATCAGGACAAAGTGTAATCACACAGTACAGACAACAGTTTGAAAAACCCAGGATGCAAAATTTTCTTCACCTAAAAAACTCACGAAGACGTCTAGGGAGAATTCTGCAGTCATCCTGGAAAAATTCTGCAATTTATATTTTCACAAATATTTGAAGGGCTGTCTTGGCAGCCTCAGTAATCTAATTCCAGACATCAAATCTGACTCTCATTTGCACAAAAGAATAATCTAGATTTTTCTAGTAATGCCAACCCGCAGCCTTTGAGGTTGTATACATGATGCAGCACAGCCTGTTTCCCCTGCAGCCCAAGCAAGTGCTCTTTGGGGCTGTAGCAAGTGATCACTGACAGCATTAACCTGTTGACTGCCAAAGATTACGGAATCTTAGAATCATTAAAGTTTGAAAAGGCCTCTAAAATCAAGTCCAATTTTGACTAAATACCACCATTCCACTAGACCATATCATGAAAGTACCACAAACAAATGGTTTTTGAACTCATCCACTTCCCTGGGCAGTCCATTCCAATGCTCAACCATTCTTTCAGTGAATTTTTCTGAATATCCAGTATAAACTTCCCTTGGTGCAACTGGAGGCCAATTCCCCTTGTCCTGTCACTTGTTACCTGGGAGAAGAGGCTGACCCCCACCTGGCCACACCCTCCATTCAGACAGATATGGAGTGATAAGGTCTCCCCTGAGCCTCCCTTTCTCCAGGACAAACACCCCCAGCTCCCTCAGCTGCTCCTCACAGGACTGCTGTTCCAGACCCTTCCCCAGCCCCATTCCCTTTCTCTGGACTCACTCCAGCCCCTCAGTGTCTTTCTGGCAGTGAGGGCCCAGAACTGGACACAGCACTCGAGGTGTGGCCTCACCAGTGCCCAGCACAGGGGGACAATCCCTGCCCTGCTCCTGCTGGCCACACCATTGCTGATCCAGCCCAGGATGCCATTGGCCTTCTTGGCCCCCTGGGCACAGCCTGGCTCATGTTCAGTCACTGTCACCAGCACCCCCAGGTCCCTTCCAGCCCCTCTGTCCCAGCCTGTGGCCCTGCCTGGGGCTGTTGTGACCCAAGGGCAGGACCCAGCCCTGGGCCTTGTTGAACCTCACACCATTGGCCTCAGACCATGGTCCAGCCTGTCCAGATCCCTCTGCAGAGCCTTCCTGCCCTCCAGCAGACCAACACTGCCACACAAACTGGCATCATATGCAAACAGACTGAGCATGCCCTTGATCTCCTTATCCAGATCATCAATAAAGATATTACCATGTGATTCATTACTGAACTGTCAATATGAGTGCAGGAACCTGTCCTCAATTACGACAGCTGTACATCGCCAGTTCTTTTATTTCCATTTCACAAGCAGTATCAAAACCTAGGCCTGTCTTTATTTTCTTTCAAAGCATGGACAGATAATGAGTGTATGTGCTTTCTGTCACACGCAGCCCCTCTGAAACCTGGTAGATAAGTAGAAACACACTGTCTTTTCACAATATAAATCAATTTGTAAAAGACTGCACTCAGAGATACAAAATTCAGTTGTCTCAAAATAATGTCACTATCAGTATAAGGAAGTTGTTATGAAGTTTATGCACCCCTTTACTGGTGAGTTACCACCATGTGCTATAGGAGTTGACCACCTTCTACTGGGTGATAGCACTTCTCCTATTCTCTCCCCAGGCAGAAGACATGTCCTCCAACAACCTAAGCTATCTCCTAGGACAAGAACCCTTTGTGGATGTGCATCATTATCAGGTGCAGTCAGCAGTTACCCAATTCCATTATTTTAATAAATTATTACTCATTTTCATAAGCCTTTGATTTGGGAGTTTCATGGCTGTGCTCAAAGAAAACCACTACATGGAGTCATACAAGTCTAACCAGAAATTACTGGAAACGTTAAGGGTGATTTATTCTTTCAAGATTATCTAGGCTAATTTTACAGCCTTAAGAAGTTCAAAGGTAATTTGGACTAATCTGAAATGCTGCATGCTTCTTGGAACCAATCAGTAAAACAAACTAGTGCTTTTGATAGGCACTATTTACCACTACATAGGAAGAGACCATACCATTCAAATATATACGTTGCTCATTCCATACCAGAACTCTCTTTCACAGTATCAAAAGGCCACAAAGTTATTTGGATTTTGGAGAAGTGAGATCTCAAATGTGAAAATAAGAGTGTTAATTCACCCTCAGGCAGTATAACAAGTTTGGCCAAAGGGATCAAAGCAAAACTTCCCCCCTTTTTTTTAATGTGCTTCCAAGTTGGAAATTTCTATGACAAGTTTCAGTGTGATACTATTTCAAACAGAAGAGATAACATAGAGTACCATGCAAACCAAACTGCTTAGTAGAAACTAAGGGGAAAATACATCTAGATAAATACATCCTGTGATGGGTGAACAACTGGCTGAGAGGTCAGGCACAAAGGGTTACAGCAAATGGGGTTACATCATGCTGCCAACAGCCCACTACAGTTGTTCTGAAATAAGCTGAAACAAGTGAACTAGCAGAAATCTGTGATGGCTATGGTGTTATATGATCTACAAAATCCTTTTACATGAACTTGCATCGTAAAGTTAAAGTCGGCAGATCCAGAACACATTGTTATTGTAGAATGAATGTAGAATTTCACTTTTTGAAGTCTTAAAAAATGTTACGAAAGAATAAAGTGAAAACATTATAAAAATAATATGAATTTTTTTTCCCTGATTGATCAACTGAGATACCTGCAATACAAGAAAATTCTTGTGTCTTGGAGATTATCCGTGGGTGACAGGATGAAATCCACTATTCTTGTCCACTCCTAAGCACTTCCTCTGAATATTATTTTCTTACGTCTTACAGATTACAACTTCTGTCCCTGAACATTTCAGCTAAACACTTCTGCTTTATAAAATCTAATTTCATCAAGGTGCTAACACCGAGTATGCTTTACAAGTCAGCTGAGTACCTAACAGACAACAGACCAATATTCTCTGTATTTTACAAAACTTCTACAGAGGCAGGAAACCTGTTGCTGCTTCACTGGCTGTGAAGTGTCCAATGTCCCACTGAAATGGAGCAATGTAGGTTGTGGTTGGTAGGGACCTCTGGAGATTGTGGGGACCTCCATGCCCTGCTCAAAGCAGAACCAACTTCAGAGTCAGATCAGATTTCTCAAGGCCATATTCACTCAAGTTTGGAAAGACTTGTAATATTTCAAATGAAGATTACTGTATTTGGAGTTATAGTGAGAAAGCTTAAGACAGGAATGGATAACACCAGTCTTGCTGAGGCTATTGACCTGTTGCTGTTGGATTGTAATGTTATGAAGAGCTGCCAGGATAAAGGCAGCAGGAAACCATCTACAGCCATCTACAAAAAAAAAAAAAAACACTTTCTGGTTGTTCCCTGATGGAAGTTCTCTGCCCTTTTTAAGCCACCATGGCTGCCATATCCCCTTACCTCCATCTAAACAGACTCACTGCACCAGCAGGGGCTGTGGACAGCCAGGACCACTCAGGCATGGTGTTATCCTGTAAGCATCCTGCAAGAAGATCTTTATATCTTCCCTTTGCTCTAGAAGAAAGGTAAAGTTATGTGACACCTCTCGACTTTCCTTTACATGGGTGCACACCCAAATACCTTTGAGTTTTGATTATTCCTCTAAATAATCTTGTAACATAGCTATGGGGCTTTTTCAGTTCTTCAAACTGTAGAGTACCACGGTACTCCCAAGAACAAACTGAATAAAGTGGATGCGTTAGATACACCAGCAGGATTTTCATCCTGTCTGGTGTTAAAAAACCCCAAAATGCCAGATACTCAGCTTGAATAAGTCAATACAATTTCACTGCTTTAGTAAAAACTACACAGACTTCTGTCTCCTGAGGATCTGCTCCACCATGCTATTAAAAGCTTTGAGCAACTGAGTCACAAAGCAACTGCCAGAAATGTGTAAAAAACAGTAAAGCACAGAGCTTTAAAATATACAAGGCTGCCTAGAGTAAAAAAAACGGAGCACATTCATAGCACATAAGTACTGTTTAAATTAATTAGGGACCCTGCTTTCAGAGGATACAGATACAAAACCTTTTGAAAAGCCAACAACAGGACAGCAGCAGCATAGAAGTAGCATCTTATCTGCACCCACTTTGTCTGCTCCCTCTGGTAATCATTGAGCACAGACATCACCCCTCTACAATCGTAGATTGTCCTAATCAGATTAAGTTGATTATTTTCTGTGTAGTAATAGCAGTGAAGTTGACCTGAGCAATCTAACACATCTCTCATGAGAGGAGAAACTCCTCTTGTAAACCTGTACAGGCCTTGAAGCTCCACCACATTTTTACTTCCCAGGGACAAACTCTCAGCTAGCACAAACTGATCCCACAGAGCTCTGCTGGCTAATACCCACTGGGAATCTACTGAAAAGAAATAATCCCCTTCAACTTTGCAACAAAAAGGCTCAAATAAAACGGAGGTTAAAACAAAAACTGAGAGGGAAATTAGTTAGGGGAGGTGTGTCTTCTGGTAAAGGTTTCTTTGCTATTTTAATGAAACAAATCTGTGTAAGAACTAAACAACTGAGAGGATGACAAAAGTGGCAGCTTACATCTGTGCTAACTGCTGCCTGTTCCTCCTAAATGCAAAGGGAGAGTGGAGAGCTTCAGTACTCAGTAAGTGACCAGCTTCTGTTTAATCTGAGCACCCACCATGGATGAACACGGGATACAGGACTCTGGGCTAAAGGGACCTTCACTCTGCTACACACTTCATGCAGTCAGGGAAAGAAGTGCAAGCCAGATTTCTGGAGATGAGGCAGTGGCATTTTTAGCAGTGGTAACACTCACACTACAGAGGAGCAGTACTCAGGTCTGCAGCTGCAGACCCATGTCTGCAGACAAGACACCATTGCACAATACATCTATACCAGGTCAAGGTTGGTTGCTTCAGCCCCATTCCTGCTCCCAGCATGTTCATGTGATCCAGTAGCTACAGTGATACAGGTGGGGTGGGGAGGTCAGGGCAGCAGGAAGAGCAACCCACCCAAAACACACCACCTCTTACACAAACGCCCTGTGGCCTTTCCCTCAGGGAAACACCATCTGGCACATGCCCTGTGGCACAGGCCCACTTCCAGCCTCTTGACAGCAGCCTGATGAGCAGGAAGGTGATGGCACTGGGAACTGCAGAGATAGACCATCATGTAGTACACCTCATACCCACCCCAGGGTGGGCATCACCCTACCCTGCCTGGGACACAGTACAGAAAAGACTACCACATTGTACCTTAAAGGCAATAATGTGAAGTAGCAGAGTAACAGGGTTGGTTGCTGCTGCTGCACTAGACTTTGCACTCTCAAAAATCACAGAGCAAGAAGCAAAAGGAAAATTTGAAGTGTTTTACTCTTTTGCAGACTCTTTCCAGACTCACAAAATTTGCAAGGTTGACTTGAGCTAAACCCAGTGGCCAATGTTCCCCCAATGAAATCCAGAAGTCATAATAAAGTCCTGTATTTGTTCACAATATCACAGTAGAACTAGTTCATGACCAAGATCTGTAACACCTAGTTGAGGGGGCAAAACTAACATGAGTATAAAATTAGCTATCATAAATAAACTCTGTCTAGCAGACCCCATCATCACACCATCTTCCACAGCAGCACAGAAAAGAGGCAGCTGCATCATATCCCCTTAGTGCTTAGCTGATAACAGCATGAACAGAAAGAGCAAAATCAACTGTTGAAAATCTCCCTCTCTACGTTTGCAGCCACACGCAGTAGCATCACGTACTGCGTATGTTCTGCTCCAAGTAGAAACAGACTTAATTTCATCCTCGTGTCCTCCGGTTTAGCCATTACATCATTCTGAGCTGGGAAACAGAGTAACAGCCTAAAAATCAGCAAAGGAAATCTTTTCTCATTGCAGAACCATAGCTAGTGCATCCTAATTTTGGTGCCATTAATGAATTAGTTAGTGGTGCATGGGGGAGTTACAACACATGAGGATCCCAAATCATAAAGCCTCATACTCTTCAGTGCTGAATCAATTTAAAACCTGATTTATGGTCTATATAATAAACAAATTAACTTGTTATGGATTGCTATTATGTCCTACCCCCAGGGCATGCCTGTGGGGCATTAAATAAACACTTAGAGCTAAAGGAAGGACTCAATGCTAACCATGGTAGTTCATGAGTTAGGACAACATCACAAATTATAAATCAGGGTTGGTTTAACAGCAGCAACAATCTTGACTTTTGCTCTACAGGGGGCCTAATAAAAATGCATTTCCATGACGAACAGGAAAACAAGTAACTGATTCAGGAAATGTAATCACTCCAGCTCTCTTTCAGCAACTAGCAAGCTGCTAAGGAAAAGTATTTGTGACATGAATTATTATTTCAAAATCTGTGAATGACTGGAGCTCCCACCAGGAGTTTATGAAGAAAGGTGGCATACAGTGTAACCTGGGGCACTGCAGAGGTATCAACACTAGGCACAGATGAATTAGGGCAAATGAACCTATAATTCCCCTCAGCAAAAGACGAAAACAAATACTGTTGTTTTAAGAGATATGGATATGTTTACAGAAAATTGCAAGGAGGCATAAATAGGCCTTAAATAATAAATAAGTGTGAGTTTGCTCTGGAAAACAGTTCATATCAATAAAGCCTTCTTGCTCATCTGACTGTCAGCACATACTCACAATAGACTGTGATCCCATGGGCTCACTTGGGTGCAGACCTAAGGTGTTAAAGGGGTAGATATTTTACCTTGTAGTTTTGCCCTTCCAAATGTGATCCTGTTAGTTTGACCTGGTTAGTAGGATCCCTTTATAATGCCCTGTATACTGCCTAAGGCTCTTGGGTCTTGAGGCATACCATCTGTTGTAAAATCTTAGTAGCCAAGTTTGAAATTTTCTGCTTTCCAGAGTTTTACATGCATCTTAATTCTTCTTAAGACACCGAATTTTGAGTTTCCACTTATCTTAGTTCTCCAAAGGGTAAAGTTAGAAAATGAGGAGTGAATACAGCAAAGCAGAAAAGCTTCTACCCACAAATAGAACATAAGGGACTCTAACGGCTGCCAGGCTGTTTCACCAAGCAGCCCACAGCTGAATTGGTGTCTGGCTTCCACTGCTGTCTCCAGAAAAAGACTGGAGATGTCTATGAAGGAGAAGGCAAACCTTACTCCCAGCCAAGGCAGAGGATGGATGGAGTAGGAGAGAGGGGTCAGCAGTGACACAGGACCAAAAGGAGACACCTGAGGGCTGGAGCCAGGCTTGCTGCTGTGTCAAGACAGCTGCATCTCAGGTGTCCAAGCTCCCACAGATGGAGAGTCTCAATGACCAAGAATTTTCTCAAGGGGTAAACAACAGTAAGAAAGAACTGCCACAGAAATGGGAATGCCTGACTGTTCACACCATCTGGATCAAGCCCTTGCACCCAGAGCTCTTGCAGGACCCCCACACTGGCTCCCAAGAGGGTCCCAGCTGTCCCAGCACAGCCACAGAGGCAGCAGAAGAGGAAGGTGACCTGCACAGTGCACCTACTGCCCCACAGGTCTTGGATGCCAAGCTGGAAGTTGCCACGCTGGCTGGAGTTGCTGAGGAAGAGGGGAACCATGTGCCTCTCTCTTCTGCAAAAGCAGCAGTTTCCCCAGCCTTTGGTGAGCAGGTGACAGCAGCAGGGACAGAGAACCAGGTCCCTGCCCTACACAGCTCTTCTTGCCCACCCAGTCCCTCAGCAAGCCAGCTGGAAGCCCCTGCCCTCTGCAGGCAGCAGGGAGAGGCAGTGGGGGAAGCACACAGGAAACAAAATTATCACCTTCCAAAACAGCTTCTGTGCTCTCTGCATTTCAGTTTACACCTAGATGAGTAGGGAAAAAAGTCAGGCAGTCCTTATTTGTGACTCTAGTTGGCCTCTAATACCCGTAGCTAGTTGCCAAGTCACCTTGGTACCACAGCTGGTGTTGTAGAAGGTGCTAGAAGTGCCTGAGTAGAAAAATGTGTAGTGTAAACACAAAAACAAAACACTTTCCCCTAACATACCTGCAAATGACACATCAGTTCAGTCTCTAGGTTTGTCCAAACTCTGCAATCATGCTGATGCAGGCAAGTGTTGATGGGGCCCACAAGAAAGAGCTGGGCCATGAAAACCATTGAACAGTAACCAGAGTAGGAATTTAGCCATTATGAAGATTAATCAAACCTGCCCTTATATTGCCAAATATATGCTCCTCATACTCAGAACAAAATCCCTCTCAGGAAAGCTCTCTGGCAGATGGAATTGGAGCGTGAGAAACCTCACTTCACTACAGTTTGTCACACGTCTCTAGACTAGAAACATTGTCTTTGTGCTTCCTTGAAAGCACTGAGTGAAATGAGAATTAACAGCCTCCCTTTTGTGACAAAAGTCTTGCAAATGTGAGTATATTTGTGACGTATTCAAACACTATACCAATAGGGCTGTGATAGAAAGTTGGCTAGAAATTAAGTGTTTCAGCAACTTTTGGTGTTAAATCTTTTGAAATTAGTTTTTTTAAGTAATTTATTTTTGACTGGCTTTAAACCTTTTAAAAATATCAGTTTTATAAATGAGATTTTTAATCCAGATGAATTATTTTGACTGATCCCACATCAGATTTTATAATATAATATCATAGCATGTTCTTAAATCTAGGGAGAGGAAGGGTGATCCATTTACAACCTTCTTACAAAGTAAAGAATTGTTCCTGAATACTTACAGGCATATTTTTCAGAACGAAGGATGAATAGATGGCATTCTGACTGAGAGAAGGAACACAAACCTATAAAAACTGTGTGTATGTCTATATATGAAACCAGATACATGTGGTAAAAACAGTCTGTAATATTCAGAAAGGACATCTCCCTTCTCTTGTTTCAGTTAAGGTTTTTCCAAATTTTTCTCTTCTTTTATCTTCTCCTTTTCTACTTTTCTCTTTATTATTATTGTTATTGTTGTTGTGCTGCTTTCTTTATTTTTTCATTGCTTTAAAGCTATTAAAAATATTAGGCAAAATAATTTACTCTGCATTTTATTTTACTTCATCTTGGAAATTCTGCATTGAGCACAAGTATTTTTTAACCATCAAGTTTGTGAATCATGCTGAAGAGTAATATACTGAGGCTGAGAAAGAAACCTTCAAACCTTGAAGAATTTTCTACACAAGTGGCTGAAGAATAGTTTGTAATGATCTGACCATATTTGCCTTGTATATAAGGGTTATTTTAAAAGACATGTAAAAATTATAAATAATTAATAATAGTAATAATAATATTAATAATAATAATACCCTTTTTTTTGCAGGTAACACCACACAGAAGACTACTTCTATATAACATTTAGAAATAAGTAGCTCTATCTCTACCAGCATGCCTGAATAATGATTTCTAACATGGCACAGGATCAAGCACTAAAAATAAGTCTAGATATTATTTCTTACTGCATGTAAAAGCCACTCAGACAGCTGCTGACACTGTTAATACAACCACTTGGTTTTTCTCTCCTTTGACGTCATCTGTGTTCTAGCAAATAGTTTTTTTAAAAATCTCATAATGATCTGTTAAAAATATATTAACTCTAATCTGGACAAAGGTATTTTCTTAAAAGAAGAGAAGGACCAGGCCCCTACCACCAGAATGTGTAGAACATGTTGATTCATTTACTATAGGATTGAGATGACACTTCAGCTCACCTCATCCCAGGAAAAATGAAGTGACTGTTGTTTTCCTTGGTTTCCCATGCGTCATCTGCAGCCAGGCACCCATCCAAACAATTGAGGTGGCAGTGCAACACCACTGGCTGCCAAGTCCTGGCACAGCCCTCAGGTTTGCTTCTGGTGACAACAAACTGTGTTCTGCCTGTGCTTTTTGAACCCCAGGGATCCAACAGGACATTTTATTTAAAGGCTAAATTCCCACTCCCCATTGTTCTGTTGTTTTCTTTATCAGGAGGTTTTGTGGCACCCCTCCAGTTTCTCCCCATCTCTTTACCACAGATTCAGGCTTTAGTTTATTCTTTGCCTCCTTGTTATCAAATTCTTTGAATGAATTTACCTCTACAACACCCTGTAGTGATTAACCCATTCATTTCATTAACCCTTGTTTTCCTGTTTCTTCTAGTGCTTTCACATGCACATTTCATTTATCTTCACCAGCCTCAGGGCTTCTGTTAAAACACTCTGACCTGTGCCAAAAAGCAACACTCTCACCAGTGCCCAGGCATGACTTGGAGATAGGTACTGCTTCCCACAACCAGCATTACCACCCTGCTTCCAGGAAGTAGAAAATAACTGTACAGATGTGAGCTGCATACATTGCTACATGCCATAAGGGCCACACAATAGACCGGGGTCTCCATTATTTATTGGTGACAAATAGCCATGTCTGTACTTATGGGGAGAGATGAGAGAGGGCCAGGAGCTGCCTCATGCATTTGAATGCATGGCTGCAAGGTCTGCATAGCAGTCTAGGCAAACAATCCCTGGCTGTTCTGATCATTCCAAGTGGATTCCTCCATTACCAAACAGCTACAAATGCGGCCAACCCCAGATGGGAGGAAAGAGAAATTAAAAGGCATGATAAATTAAAAGAGAAAAAGAAAGAGAAATTAAAAGAAAAGATAAATTAAAAGAGAAAAGGAAAGAGAAATTAAGAGAAAAAGGAAAAGGAAAGAGAAATTAAGGTTCTTGTTAATCACAAGAACCGCATTTGCAAATTCTACACTTTAGTGCCGCAGTAGGTTGCTCTACACATTTCCTACAAATACTTAGCCCTTGCTTCACACCAGTGGTGGGGAAGTGCACTTGCTCGTATCTGAATGTGCTCTGAAATGCCTCTAAAAAACAAATCCAAAGCCTCGGTGTCGTCTTACAGAGACCTACTGCAAAACAGGTTTAAACCCTCACTGCTACAAAGGACTTACTCCATACCATGATGCTGAACCTGAAGAGGCATCAGGCATCCAGACTCTTAATATAATGCCAAGCTACAGTGTGCATTTTAAATCTAGCAGAAGAGAGATTTAAAATCACCATTTTGGAAAAGCTCTGAATTCCGGCTACAATCTCACCTTTTCAAATCCACTGTTGTGATATTAATTATGGTACCATTTAGCCACAGAATAATAAAGTCACTGAGAACAGATAATTTCCAATACTCTTCCTATCACTGTCAGCCTACTATTGTAAAAAAAGCTGTGATGATGGCAAATTTTGATAGCAGAAGCAGAAGGAAAGCAGAAAAGCCAGATCTGCTATGAGTACATGTAGCATATCACTCACCTCTACTAATACATCTTTTCATGCAAATTTTCTTTATATCCCTCTCCAAACATGCACATACAGAATTACAGACATAAAGAATTATGTCATCTTGGAGACCTAGTTTTTCAAGAAAATAAGGTAGAAAAAAAATGAAATCACAGCAGTCCTTCCAAAGGAAATAGCCTCAACCTCATTTGTCTATGTTAACACAAATCTACCTAGGTCACTGCAAGACTAAAACAATTTAAATCAGTTTATGATCCCAGGAAGCAAAGAGAGAAAGATTTCCCAGCGTAAGTTGAGAAAGGGTTAATGTCTAAAGCACTCAAGGGAATAAACAGAATAAATCAAATCATTAAGAATTTCAAACTAAAGAACTGTGGGAGCACCAGAAAAGGAGGTAAGTTCAGCAGTAGCCTGGCTCCAGCTGAACCCACCTGTCCTTGTACTTTGCTGAACTGATGACTAATGAAGCACAAGTGCTGCAACTACCTCAGCAATTCCTTCTCATTATAGACCCAGGGCCCCTGGTGACTGCAGGGTGGCTGTATCTTTCTACCTGCCCCTGTAGAGGTGGCCTTTCCTTTTCAGAATCAGGTGCCAACGTACAGCACAAGAGCTGCAACTCACTGCACGCATGTGTGGTCACACAAGTGTTGCTTTCAGGATCTTCATACTGCATTTCATAAAGTTTTGTTAAAATGAGACAAAGTCACACATTTGTTACTTATTTGCTTCACCTGCCTGAAAAAAAAACCACTGATGGGGTGTGTGGGATGATCATGGACAGCAGAAATGTGTGGAAAATCCAGGCAAGGCTGTTCCACAGCTACAGTGCTCACTTAGAGTGCACTGCCTTGCAGAGGTCCAAGCATTTGAGGAGAAACAGGTCACAGGCCCTGGCTGAGAAACTCCACCACCACTCACACTCAAATCTGAGACAAGAGTCAGTGGAAGCACCCCAGTCCCCTTGGGGCCAGATCAGAGTGCATCTGCTGTGACAGCAGCTTCTCCTTTCCCTGTTCCCCCAAAGGCAGTAATGGGTGTCATGTTGTATTAATGATAACAGAGGAAAATGCTGGCACAGCAGAGGTACCCAACATAGCTGCAGCTTCACCTCTGTGACACCATTAACCCAGAAGAGCAGCCCATGGGTAGCAGCAGTGTTGTATGGCCTGTGCTGGCACACCAAAGACAGCTGTAATTCTTTTCAGCATGTAGCTATACATTTCATTTTGGCACAGATAACCCCACACCATTGCTTGAAGGCAGATGTGAAGAATGAGACCCCTCCTTTAAGTGCTGCAGTGTAACGACAGTTCCACATGCATCCACATTCATCTAACAAATGTACATCTGATAAACCATAAAGACCCTGTTCTTCAATGCTCATGTTTTAGAATTATTTCAACATTTGACATTAGAGAACAGTGCATAATTCTTGGGGCATTTCCAGCCACACTAAGCTGAAGAAAAACATTCAGGATTCTGATTCAGTTTTAGCCCTACATCTGAAAAATCCGCAAAACAGTCACCAGAGTCGAATCCCACCACTACAAGAATTTATTCCCCAAAACAATGTTCCTTTAAAGCCAGAGCTGGCAGCTTGTAAATCCCAGCACAATAATTGCCCTGCTGAAAAAGGCTTCAGACCAACAGTGCTCTGATAATTCACACACCCAGGGGTGCAAATACCCGCCCCAGAGGCTGCTTTGGGCGCCTGGCACTGTGTTATGAACAGCCAGTAAACACTGATAGGCCTAAGCAGGCTCCCTGAGCCTCTCTCCTCTTTTAATCTCTTGTATCTAAAAAAATCATCACATATAGGCGCACAAGAAAGGCATTTACGTTCAAGAAAAATAAACTGCTGAGTTTATTCTGCATTTTCAAAGCAGTGCACATATCGTTTTCTGCATATGAAAGCTTAATAATGCCTTAATTTAAGCCACCTGACTGCTGGTGAAATGTGATTGCTTATAGAGAATTAACACCATATGATAATTTGTTTTTTCCAGAGTTCGTCACTTTGAACATGGAGATGAACTGAATATTTTCTGGTCATACAGAAAATGAAAAGCTTAAAGAGATTTTAAAAACCAGGATTATTTAAGGCAAGGCAAATGGTACCCATTTTAAGTTTGCCTGAAGTCCTACCCTCCCACATTAAAAAAGGCTCCCTTACCCTTGATCTGGAAGAGAATTGTGGCTGATGACAGCAAATACAAATATGAAAAATATTAATGTGCTACTGACTCCAGGGAATGAAGTCTCTGATTC
Organism: Sinosuthora webbiana; assembly: GCA_013397395.1. Lineage (NCBI taxonomy): Eukaryota > Metazoa > Chordata > Aves > Passeriformes > Sylviidae > Sinosuthora > Sinosuthora webbiana. Next base: position 37,601 of record VXBN01007158.1, on the reverse strand, counting down.
TTTATCGGATTTCCTGTGGTTGCTCTTTGATCAGAAAAAAAAAAATAATAAGTTATTTTATAGAACCTATCATCAAGTGAATGGTACTGGTGTGATATATTGTAATAAAATTCAGTTTTAAAAGGTCTTTATAATCGGAAGAACTGAAAACAGAACCACAGGAAATGCATATGCAGAACTCTATGATGTGGGTGGTAAGAACAAAATTAGTCTAAGCTGTGGTATCTGAACCTGACTACCATCTTTCCAAAGACTTGGGGGGTGTATCTTTGTGTGTAGGCTATATTTACCACTTTGTGTTATAACTAATTCTGGTATTACATTTCCTTTCTCTTTTGTCTGACAGATTAATAGACTGACTCTTAACCAACAGAAGGCAAAACTCTGCAGGTATTTTCTGGAGAGCTATGGACAGAAAATTGCTTTTTCCTCTTCTCTACCATGGAGAAACTTCCATCCCTCAGCAGCCACCTTTTTATTATTCAGTGCATACAAATTAGGTACTCTAAGAAATATAAAAAGTGTAAATACCCAGGTGTTTCAGTTTTTAAATTGTAAGTAATTGTAAGTCAGCTTGTTCCCATACATTTTCTTTTATGTTACACATCCTCCCCACATGGGGAGCCAGCCACAGCCTCTATCATACAGGATCACCCTCTGAAGGCAGAGCTGACCTGGATTCACCTCTGCAGAGGACTGTAGCATAATTCCATGCCATGGCTACCTTGGTATAAAGCAAGAAATTGCAGCAGTCCAACAATGTCCCTGCAAGCATGAGGCCTTTACCCACATGATTGCAGGCTGTCTTGGTCTGGAGAGACAGGTGTCTGCTAAGGAAGGCAGGAGCCTCCCTTGGAATGGAGAATGTAAAGCCCCTCCCTCTGAATTATTATAATTTTGAAATTGAGAGGCTCTCAGGCAAAGATATGGGAATAGGAATAACAGTTCTTTACCAGTGAGCATATGGATAACAAGGCAAACAATCAACAACAGTCATTCAAACCAAGACACCACTGAAGGCCAGGGGCCACTCTGGCTGCTCCCAGCTGTCACACAGCTGCACCATCAGGGCTAACAATGTTATAACTTCTTCACAGTTTGTATGTTTTCTGCAAGTTTTAGAGCTCAAGTTTGCACTGTACATTTCATAGAATCAAGGAATATTTTGGGCTGGAAAGCATCTGTGAAGGCCATCCAGTCCAAATCACTGCACTGAGCAAAAATATCTTTGACCAGATCAGGTCACTCAGACCTTTTCCTTATAGGAGCAATGTTCTCAATAAATGCTGGCAATTAGAGGGAAACATCCCATCTGTTACTGATAGGACTGTGCTGCTGTACAGACAATGCAAAACTACCAAACATCAGAAGACCCATGAATCCCACCTTTCAGTAGTTTGTATCACACAACCAAAAAAAGATCCTTTTTCAAGATTATGTCCATTGCAGCCAGCAAAGTGTGTGTGTCACGAAGACAGATGTGTGGCCATGAGACAAGAAATAACGTGGTCATATTAGACAAAAATTACAAATACACACTTTTCTTACCAGCAGTACATGTAAGGTTTCCTTACAAGCAGTATATGGGAATTTACGCAGCTTTGGCATATATTCTTATTAATTATTTTTACAATGTTTTCAGATCTCAGAAATTAATTACATGAAAGCCAGTCTTATTTGATCATAAAAGAAACTGTTCCTATCCCCACTGTGACAGAGTTACAAAATTCCTAATAACTTCAAAAAGAAACAGGAACAGATCAAGAAACTAAGTGACCTTTTTACCCCACTTCCAGTTTTTGCTCTTTAGATCTAATATTTATGTATGAAGATCAGCATCATGAAATAATAATACCCTTAGCATCTGCCTAACCATGAGTTTGAATGAGTAAACAGAAAATAAAACATGTGAAATCTGCATTGTCTGCTCAGAGGGGTGTTAAGCAGAACAGCAGTGCACCCCTGCATGGTGAGGCCAGCTGGCAGCCAGGATCATCCTGCACTGGTGGCCAACTGAAAAGATGCAAGCCAGGAGGATGCAGCTGCAGGCACATGCTGTCTTCCTAAGTGTCCCACACTTGGGGGTCTGAGATCTGGACTGAATAAAATTACTGCTTTTGTAAGCCAAATCATTAAGTCTTAACTAGGTCCCCTATGTATCCTTGTAGTCTTATATTTCCCCTTAGGGATTCTTTTTCCTGGGTTTTTTGGGGAGTTTTTTTGGGGGGGAGGTGGTTTTTTTGGTTTTGTTTTTTTGTTTGTTTTTGTTTTGGTTTTTGGTTTTGTTTTGTTTTAATGGAGGGCATTGGTTTTGGTTTTGGGTTGTTGTTTGTTTGTTTGTTTTTTGGTTGTTATTATTATATTATTGGTTCTGATTATTAAAAAAAAAAAAAAAAAAACAACAAAAAAAAAACACTCTTAAGAATTTCTGTTAATGTGTCCAAAGCAAATACATTTTTTTTAGTGTTGCTCATGGCTGTCTTCATTTACGTGGGCCAAGCATCATGTGGATGGGAAGATTCAGTAAAATTAAACAAGAGCCAAAGTAGCCAACACTTTGCACTTCCATTTTGGCACTGTTGACAACAGCAGCTCCCATCTTGCAGGACGTTTGTGATGCTTAAGATTCGGCATGGGTGCAACCCACGCTCACGGCTCCATCTTTCTCTTGCCTGCCACAGGTGGCTGGGTGAGCTGCAAGTGGTTCTTCAGCAGCTTTAAGCAGTGGGTCTAAAGGCCCTGTGTGGGGTGCACACATGGGGAACTGCCTTCCAGAGGGAGACTCCTGCAGACTCTCCAGAGTGACAGGATGAGCTGTGGGACAACATCAGGAGGAGCCAAGACCCGCCTAAGCTGCTGGGGACCAGCCTGTGAAGCATCCCATAAAACAAGAAGCCTTCTGTACTCTCTCCTACCCAATGTGAGGGCAGATGTGGGGGGTAAAAGGGGCAAGTTGCACCTGTTGCCTCCAGCTGTCTGTGTGAGAGGAAGCAAAGACATCACCACCACACTTAGAGCACAAAGGTGGGTAAGATACTGAGGGTGTGCTGTAACGGGAACAAGGTGCTAATGAGTTATATCCTGCACAGGGAGACAAAGGCAAATTGTGACTTCCAGTGTCATTGTCTCCTGCACTGACATCTCTAAGGATCAGCATCATCTCCTGTATGGACTATATGCACCTCTACATGTATTTACCTAGTCTGCTTCCATTCTAGTTCACAAGTGTGTTGACCCAGAAACCAGCCCAGATTCCTGGTAGTTAAATTTGCATTTAAGCAGTAAATAGAACCTCCTTTTTTGTTGTTGGTGGTGGTGGTTTGGGGTTTTTTTGTGTTTGGTTTGTTGGTGGTGGTGTTGTGTGGGTCTTCTGGGGTTGGTTTGTTGTTGTTTTGTTTTATTGGGTTTTTGGGTTTTTTTTTTAATTTTCTTTTTTGTCATTGGAACTGGAAAGCCACGTCAAGTATCACTTTTCTGTCATCTTTATGCCAGAAACTGCCTAACTACAGTCTCACTGACATCAAATTGCACCAGAAACAATCACAGCCCACTAAAATATTACAACCTTTATTCTTCCTTTTGAAGAAGGAAAAACATGCCCTCAGGCAAAAAAGTTTATATAGCAGAATTCAATCCCAGACTTCAAACAGCTGAATGGAGCTGCTGTAACAAGGGATTATAATGAAACAACTTCAGAGCACTGGGTGTGGTGGGTGGTGGAACAAGGGCTGCTCAAGGGAACTTGGAGCCTAATGTTTCATGTGACATTGTTCTCAGCTTCAAAGCCATAAGCTAAATTGCTGTGCTGAAACCACTATGAAAAAACACAGTTTTTAATATACAGCATTCCGTATAACCGCACTTAAGAACACAAAATTTTAACAAATGTTTTCCTTTAACTATTGTGTGGTCTGTTGGGACAGAATTTCCCAGAGAGCCACGTAGATGGCACAGACCAAACTTCATTCTTGGATTTGGTGATTCACAGCTGCTGGTACAAAATAACATCTCACAGACCAACTCCTAACCTACTGCTTACTTGTCTGGTCCTTCAGGACATGCAACATATTTCCTCGCATGACATTTCAAATACCACCCACCCATTTGATGTCTGCAGCTCGCCTCTTGAGTTTACTCCTGTTGGGGCAGGGACACAGGGAGAACTGCTATCAGGCAGATCCAAACTACTCCTGCCCCGGCTGGAGCGGAGAGTGCATGTCCTGCTCCACAGCCCCTGCAATCACAGAATCACAGAATGAGTTGGAAGATGGAGCAGGGTAGACAGCTGAGGACAATACACTCTTAAGGCACTTCAACAGTAGGCACTGCCAAACAGGCTACAGGGTAATTTCTGAGCTCCCTTTCCTTAGAGATTTGCTTTTGCTGGGCCAAGAGTGGAAACAGGATGTGTAACTTCAAATGCCCATGCAAAAAAGTATTTTCCAATCCCATTTAATGCCTGGCTTTGCACAGAAATTCTATCTCTTTGTACATCCATATGTTCACCATAATTAACTCTCCCACACTGGCAGGGAGCAGAACGTCACGGCACAAAAGTTAATGATGTTGGGACATTATCTCCTCCTACGGTTGCCTTGGGCCACAGGCACAAAAAATGAGCTACCAAAGGGCCTCTTCTAATACCTATGAGTCTAACCAGAAAGGATAGACAGACAGAGTTTTCCAATAAAATAAGCAGTTCTGACATTGAAATATCACCATTATTTACAAATGACTGACTAAAACAACAAAAATATATTGGGCATATATTTGCCAATATAGTGTATTAAATAAAATAGCAACATTTTGTGCTTTAAGTTTCCTGGTCATGAAGAAGATACAACATTCTCTGCTTGGACAAAATTCTGGGGCGTTGTGCAAAGCACCTTTTAAAGAAATNTAAATACCAAGTGGCTGATATATTTATTAGAAAACTTGTTCTCTGTTCACTCCAGGATAAATGCTCAGCAACAGGAAGAGAAGGTAGAAGTTTTTTCCTGGCTCACAAAGACTTAGGATGTATCATGGGTCCTGTCCCAGCCACAACACAACCCTTGCACAACCACACATGTACAGCAGCCAAGTTCCTGCTATGAAGAGAAGTTATTTCAAACAAGGATTACAGATTGATAGTTTCAGACAAAAGCTAGATCAAGCAGCACAGCCTCAAAATCAACAGCCTTTCTCATTATGGTTTTGATAATCAAAATCAAAGTGCTCCGCTCTTTTCTGCTTTGAGGGGTAAAATGCACCATTATGAAAACCAATACATAAAGAGGGAGTTTGGCCCTCTGTTGCTCTTTGAAAAAGCCTCCTGCTGACTCCAGTGGCAGCTGGATCAGTTAAGTTTTTAAATACATGAAAGAGATCACTCACCCTGACTGAAAATCCTAGGCATGGTGGCTTACGGTCTTATTGCTGCTATCAGCTTACAGCTGATACTTGGCTTACAGCTGCCTCCAAAGTACTACTTTCATGTAGACAAGCAACAAAAAAAAAAAAAAAAAGAGATAGAGTAGAAGAATATGATAGAGTAGAATTCAAGATTTTAATGAACTAGATATAACATCTGAGGCAGCGCAGTGGAAATGATAGAAACTGAGTCACTGAACATATGGTGCATCATATTTCAAAGGAATTCATTCAGAGCATCCCTGAATGAATCAGTTATTTTGTAAATAATAATACAACCTCTTTATTACAAGATCAGAGCTGTGAGCAACTCAGCACCTCTGCATTTTCTCTGTTATCTCCTCAGTTTATACTACAGCGGAGTGGAGATGATGCAATCAGCTTTCAAAATACTCTATTAGGAAAAATCACATGATAAGTACAGCAAGCTACCAGGCTGTTTGCCAGCTCAAAATCCAAAGTATGCAGCCTACTCGTTCATCTCTGTTTCAATGAAAATCCATTTATAAATATTTGTTTGCATGTTCCAAGTTGGAGTACAAAAACCCTGTCCTGGGCATTAGATCCAAAATCTCAACAGTTTTATGGTCACAGCCAGACTGTAGTCTTTATCATTTCCACTGAATGCTGCTTTCACTGTGCTTGAACCACAGAGCTACCAGATAAACAGGCTGACAGACCCCTCTGCAGACAACCTTGGTGGCAAGCAGGGAAGGCTTTATCTCTTTTTACAGGGCTTTTCACAGTTATAACTCTATAGGGACCGCCAAAAGTCCCTATGCCATTAGAGTACAGTGTCCCCATGGTCCCAACCCTCCATTCTCTCCCCAGACAGGTCTTTCCATTTCTGCAGGTGTGGCACAGGATCCAAGCTTCTGAAAGCCATTATGTGCAGATTCACCTCACCATCTTGCCCCTTTTATCTTTCTGAATTTCTCATTTCAGCTCCCTGGGTACCCTCAGCACCTTCCTATTCACACTCCTTCCCTCCACTCCTCATTGCACACATGGGCATCCTGGAGCCCTGCTGTGCACCCTACTTCAGTGCAGCACTGAATCCTTAATGCCACCACCATGGTCCTTTTTCAGTCAAACTTTCTGTCCATTTTCTCCCACCAGAAGGAAGGACCTCAGCTAGGTTTCAGGGCTGGCTCAAAAGTGAAATGCTTAATTCCAAGTGCTAGCATAACAATCCAGACCAGATCCATTTAGTTTTCTGGAGACAAACACTTTGACAAAAGACTTTTACAAGCTGCCATCATTCGTATTTCTTCATTAGAGGGATAAGAGAAACAAAATGAGAAACTCAGACTTCACTCAGTCCTAAATTTTGGCAGGCCTGGTGAAAATGAGGCTTAGCCATCCTCTGTTTTTTTTTAGTAACAAAACTCATCTTTCTGTTTCAATTTTTAGAATTCTGCTCCTATTTTATCTTTGCTTTATTCTTTTTGAAAAGATGTACTGTAAGCCAGATCAGATTTTAATATAATTATGGCTGCAGTTAAAAAAAAGACAGGGTTTCTGGTATTACTGCTATGATTTTTGTCAGAAATAAGTAACCCCTTTGTGGGGGGAAAAAAAAAAGCACCATATGGTGGCATGAGCATTAGATCAAAATAACAATTCACCTTTTTTACTACCCTCTTTGGAGTATTAGTGATAGATGCTTAAAACACAGAGCAATTATAGAGTGATCTTTCCTGCTTTGGCCTAACCTGGAACCTCTAAATACAGGAAGATCCCTTTCAGACCTCCTAATTGCCAGAAACACTTGTGTAAATCTGAATTTGATAAATCAATAATTTAACAAATTCTGAAAATCTTGGACACTCTGGGCAGCCTTTGCAGGATGCATTTTCTAGGTACCGTTACTGGTGATACCAAACTAAAAAAAAAGAAAAAAAGAGAAAGAAAGAAAAAAAAAATATTGACAAAACAAAAATTTTTCAAGGTTTGGCAATTTGTTATAGCTGGGCTATACAATTTGTTGTTTTGTTGGGGTTTTTTTGTTTTCTATGGTGGTGTCTGGAATCACCAGTCCAAATAGAAAGTTTGTATCCTTGGGTTTGGAGGGTCTGAACCTCAGGCTGAAGCGTAGATTGGCACGGAAGAAGAAAGAGTGACTCTCACGTGGGTTGAAGATAGATGTTTATTGCTCCAGAGAGAGCGCCGGAGAGTCCCTCTGGGGTTCAGGTTTCAGCTTTTGTATCAGGAGCATGGGGAGGGGCAAGGGTAAGCCATAACCAATACCAGGTAAGGAGGGAGTGACCAAGACAGAAGGACAATACACAGGAATCTGATACATGATACAGGGTTGAGATGCTACAGGCTTTGCCATTCATGTTAGCCCTTCCCACCTAGAATGTTTCAGGTTTCTGGACAGGGACACAGAATGGTTGGCACACCCACCACCAGGGAAAAACCAAAAGGGTTATTAGGGCAGGGGGTAATTTAGACTGCACCATGCACCGCAACAGTTTTCTTTTCTTTTTCATTGGGTTTTTTTGTTTGTTTGTTTTTTTCAAAATAATGTTCAGCTGTGGGGGGTAATGATTATCCATATCTATATTTTGTTAAATGAGACTTTTTTTCCTCAGCACCATAAATTATAAGTGCAAGAGAAAATTACATGCAATTAACTCTCATTTCAAAAACAAAGGCCTTTTCCATTTAAAGTAAAAGTTCAGGTGGAACAATTGAATTCAATAAGGAAATAACAGCATTAGAAAGTTATCCTTTTTCTTAAAATAAATCTCATGGAAAACCTGGTATTTAAAATACAACAGTGGAAGAAAAATAAGCAAAGACTGAAGAGACATGAAAAGAGCCATCAGGTTTCTGTGATATGTGCTCTCATACTAAGGCATTTTTTAACAGCCACTTTCCATTTTTGACTTGCATGTGCAAATCTTAGAAACATTTAGAAACATAGTAGGGTTTTATAGACCACTTCTGAATGGAGTATTGACCAATCTATAACCATAAGACTGCTAAGTTTTGTTTATAAAGTCAGCATGTGTGGGTACAGTGATTTTCAGGCTAAGTATTTCTGTACTGATTAGATCACCATGCCATGATGCAGTTTTCTTCATGTCTGCATTCAGTGGCCAAAAAATTGTCTTTATTTATGGCTCAGTTGATCAAAGCCTGGTGCAAATAATGCCAGAGTTGTGGGTTCAATCCACAATATGGGCTATTCACTTAAGAGGTGGAATTGGATGGTCCTGGTGGGTGTCTTTCAATGCAGAATATTATGTGATTCTGTGACTCTTATTTAGGTAAACCTTTGATGTTTTAAGCTTGCATCTTTCTGGTATCTATTTGCTAAGCTATGTCAACTACAGGCCTTCTAAGTCCTGTACTTTCCATTCACTAAAACCACAATCTCCCTGACCAGGAGAGTAAGGGTTCTAAAATCTGAAAACTGCATTTTTCAGGAGATGTTGTGAGGAAAGCATACATAACATTTTTCCCTCCTAATATTTATTCATGGAAGTTTGACAACAACATCTTGATTCACAGTAAATCATTGTGATTTAATAGTATTTTGCAATTAAATTGCCCAGCAGGAAATCATTTAATCTTCTGAGTTTGAAAATACTCTGCTTTAACAGAGAATTTATTTGCATTTTAAAGAAAAATAATTGTTACAGTTTTAGTTCTCTCCTCTGAACTGGCTATTGTTTTGCAGGATGTGATCTGCTAGGCCCTAATTTATTGTCCCATTTTCTTCAGAGAAATAAGACCTGTTACTTGAGAGAACTACCCAGGTTTGCTTCATTGCTTACCAGCCATCTGTAACCATGTTCATTGGTAGTTTCACCATAAAGCATTAGTAACAATAAATTAAAATAGACATGTGCATGACTGGTATTGAGGCACTAGAGGTTCCCCAGATGCCAAAGAAGGGAAGCCTGTGTCTTCAGTTCTTGGGGTAGTCTGTGTGTTGGAGGACATGCCACCAGACATCCTTTTAGTTGAGGTTACCACAGTCTTAGATTTGCTTCTAGCTGGTTTGAGAAAGCCAGTCTCCCTGGAGGAGCTTTTGGGGATGAACATTAGAGGATAAAGCCAGTGATATCACCCCCATGCACCCAGGACAGTAGACACACAGAAGGCCGGGCTCAGCAAGGGGTCCCCTGTTACTTTTTACTGAGAAAACTTCATATTCACTTCATATGCAGTCTATACATGGAAACTTTAATCAAAACTACCACACAGATAAAGCCTGAGAGAGAGCAACTATTAAAAAGCAATTGTAATTATGAAGTGAGAGCTTTTGTACAAAGAAGACTACTTTCATTTTTTGCAGATTAAATTATATAAAAATCTATCACAAAGTACCATGGCTTTTTGCTTCCCACAAGAGATAAAATATTATAGGGCCTAAGTGAGCATGTACAGTTGGTCTGCTTTCATAAGATGTGGTGTTACCCACAAATTATAAGCCACATAGTATCCTGCTAGTATTTCAGTAGAAATACAAGCCATCATTCTGAATTCTTGAAAGAAGAAACAGATGAAAACTCCCTAATCCAAAACTGTTTCTGAAATCAATTCATTTGAAAACTATATATCTTATTGAGCAAAAGCATAAAGAAGAAAATTTGGTACAGTCCTCATTATCATCAGTCAAATGGAGATGTCTTTTGCTCTTGGCTGTGATGTAAATACTGAAGAGATGGATAATCACAGCTATGGAACACTTAGTAATTAGCATATATCTCAATATTACTGCAAATAGGAAATAAAAAAAATTGTATTTCAGTTCTTATTTTCTGTGTATTATGAGAGACACACTAGGATGCAATATAGAAAAGTAGTATATAGAGAGCACTGTACATGGAAGCTACTTACCTCCTCTACAGGAAGTACAGGAAAACAAGTACTCTGCCTGCTCAAAGCAGTGTGTGTTTGTTTTTTAAAAGCCTGCATAGGTGAGAGGTGTGGAGCTACTCTGTGTTGGGTGACATTCATTCTGCCTACAGTCACCTAAAATGTAGTTGTCCAATCACAATAGGCTTTCCAAGGTTTCCTCTGTACTTAGTGAAAAGGGATGTGAATCTCCAAGGCCTGTTCAGTCTATGTATCTTAAGAGGAACTAATTAACTCACTAAATTGGCTTTGTGCACTGGCAACAAAGGGGGCATTCAGATAATCTGCATGGCCAAAAACATTACCTTCACCTGGTCTTGCTTGTTGTGCCTTCACCTCTGTGAGACCCTTGCCACTTGCTTCCTCCAGGATTACAGGGAACGCACGTCCTGGCATCCTTGAATCCTTCCAGGCACCAGTTTGCATGGTGCCAGTACACTCAGGCATGCTGTGCACATGACATGTATGCTGTGTAAATGTCTAGAATCTGCACAGAATGCCTTCCAGAAGCTTTGGATCTTGTGCCACACCTGCAGCAACAGAGAGACACCCACTGGCTTCATTCATTGGGGAACAAGCCGGGATGAGAAAACAATCCTGAGGGTTATCCTGCACCCTAACGAAGGGGAACATCTGGCCTGTTAAAGTATGCATTGCATTTTTATAGCTGCTTCATCATGTTTTTTAAATTATTAGGATTATAAGGATACTTCAAAAAACTTTTGCACCTGTCCACCATAATTCTTCTAAGTGTATTACTGCACTTTTCAGGGATTGGAGGAATGCACATGATTTAGGGAAGCTCGAAAGTTTGAATAACTTCAAAGTGACAGAATCCTTTTCTTTTGCAGAGAAAAACTATTGATTCTGTAAGGGGAGAAAACATAAAATCTTAATACAAGCAATCATGGTTTAAAAAATAAGTTCTCCTTTTAAAAGTTCAAAATGCAAACGTGAATATTCAATGTCATCTTTAAATGAGGTCTTAATGTATCCCAAAACAGATGGTTCACTGTTAATGGTTCTTGTACCTAAAATGATTTATTCAGTATCACAAAAACAACAACTTTCAACAGCTGCTGAAAATAAATACTAATCATAGCAAGAAGACATAACCAATCACTATGCCGCAAAATCATTAATAAGACAACATGCACATTCAGAGGCAACACCAACAGTCACAATAAATGGTACCCTGTTTTGTGTGTGTGTTTTTAACTAAACAGGCTTTGCCATCTGTGGTTAATTATTCTGGGATCATTGCCATTATTTTATTCAAGATTTGCTCTCTGGTTTTAATAAATTAATGAGGTGTTATAAAAATCCTTATGTGAATGGAAAGGATGCATCACCACTGTTTATATAGCAGTCCCAAAATCCCAGTATCAGCTGCTGTTCCTCCCCTTAGAAGACATCATAAATGACCACTAGCACATCGTGTGCTTAATTACCTTACTAACCCTCCTCTAGGAAACAATACATGGTTATGCTCCCCATTTCAGCTATCCCAGACAGACTTAAGTCCCAGTTCCAAATTAAGTCCTCTTATACTGGATAGCTCTTACAATCTTTCTGGAATTTTTCAGTTAAACCAGCTATTTTTGTTTGAGAAGAGAGGTCAGGATAAAAGAAATCAGTGGATCTTGGTGAATCAGTCTTAGAATACACCTAGGATCACAGACAATTATGAGACAGAGATAAAGGAGAGAGGTTGAACCTTGGTTATTTAAAATGCCTTTGCAGTTCACATAAAAATCTGTCCGGGCTGGAGCAGCTTACACACCAGAGGTTTGCTGGTATGCTGTGGCTGCTCAGAGCTCCTGGGCAGCAGCTGACCTCTCTGCTGCCTTCAACAAGGCTGGGACAGGGCACTGCCGGGTCTGGCTGGGGAATTGGGCTCTTAGGCATCAGGCAGGTCACTACCCCCTTGCTGATCCTCACATGGAAGAAGGAAGGTTTGGAACCAGCCAGTTGGAGAGGCCCTATCAGATGAAAGACAGGGGACCTGACCAGGACATATCTGGCCTGTTAGACATCCCCCAAAGCAATGTAAATAGGGCTGATCCTAGAAAAAGGAGCCTCATCTGGTCTTCATCTTCAGTGGGGATTCAGAGCAGCTGGGCTCTCTCTGTTAGAGAAGGCTGAGTGTCTGGGCCAAAAGCAGGATACGTCGACTTGTAATTAAAGATGATCACTTTATACTCCATATGCTACATAAGGCTGCTCAAAACTCTGCTCACTTTGGCCTACATTAGGTTGTAAATATTTAATCTTGCAACATAAGTATTTCTTAATATCTCCTTTTTACATAGTTTTTGTGTTAGTGCACCGTTACAGATAGAAAATACATCAATGTACTACTATTTAAGTACTAATAACTGAGGTCAGTGGCATTGCCTGGGGAATGGATTATGGATAACAGAGTTGGTGGCCCAAGGAGGAGCTGGGAATTATTAGCAAAACATGAATTATCTTAGAAATACTGTGGAATGAGGTTGTCATTTCTTTAGCAGGGATGGCTGTGAACTTTAACTTTGGGGATCTGGTTGTAATCTGTAAGGTGTAGACAGAGGAGAATGAGTCCTGCTTATAAACTTGGTGCTACGAGAGCACATAGGTCTCCCACTATTAGACAAAAGCAGTAGAAGAAATTAGACTTACTTGTTCAAAAATTATTGGTGTCATTCAGTCAGATCACCCTTGAGCAGAACTTAACACCCCCACTGAAGCAGTTTTTCTCAGACTGCTTCAATTTTGTGTGATGGTCTGAATCTATTCAAATAACACCAGCTGTCAGACATTTCTCAGTGTGTCCTGCTCTCTACTTGCTCTTTTTATGCTTTAGCCTAAACATTATGCCACCTAGAGTATTGATTACATCAAGTATTTTTTGCTTTGTACCTTAAGTTAATCTGAGGCAAATAATGTTAAACCAACACCTTCTTCCACATCATGGGGTTCAGTTGTACAATCTGATGGGGAAACCAACAGTCCTTTTTTTTTTCAAGTTAGCACTACAGAGCAATTAACCCAGACTCTCGTCATTGCCACAATGACTCATTGTTGTAACAGAAATAAAGGCAATATACATGCTAGATTTGGAAGGATGTATATTTTATACAGTGCTCATAATGATTCTATCTAGACTTGTATGCTGTAAAAACACTTTCTAGAGTGTCAGGACTAGAAGTTTACTTAGACATACATACATACACACACAGAGGAAACAGTGATTTTGCTAAAATTCCTAGATTTCTAGCAATTCTATACAAAGCATGATTTAGAACAAAATGAGATCAAGCAAATTATTTTTTAAAAACCCTTAAAAATGTTGGTGGAAAGGGTGCACAATTTCTGAGAATCTTTTCAAATGTGGTCCTTGGGGGAGAAGTTTGGATGCTGCCAATGTCAAACAGGGCTTTATTCTTGCAGATGAGGGATTCAGGTATTACCTGAGACCGGTGGAAGTAATGCAGCCAGGGGAGGTACATATCACTGTTCCCCTGCTTCCCCTCTCCCATCCTACATCAACATAAATACCAATTTACTTTCTTTCTGAAACAGAACATTGCACTTAGCTAAGTCAATCTTCTAGTCTGTGGATAAAAGGAACAAGAGTATATCTTGAATAAGAGGAAATGTAACAATTTTATCTGAGGCTTTGGCAGCCTTTATCTCAGAGACCATCACACCATGTTATGATGCCTGCCCAGGGCTGTGATGAAGACTTTTTCCCACAGGCACCAAAAATAGTGCTTTGCTTGTGTACCACTCTAAGGGCAGATGACCTTCCCTAGCTCATATCACTGCAGAAAGAAGTTCTGTTCAAAATCAAAGCTTTGCATGACCCCCTATGTCCCCAGAATGCAGCAGCTGAGTCCCTGGGCCTGACTGAGTCCTATCCAAGCAGCAGAAGGACCTCTCCCAGAGCAAGGTTATGTCCTCTCTGCTTGTTACACACAGCAGAAACCCCAGGTAGCTTCAGTGATGAGTTCTGGTACTGCCGCAGCAGCAGCAAACCCTTTCTGTGGCAAATCTGACAGTCTTCTGTGCTGCCATGGCAGGATGGGTTGATGACAGGAGAGCAGTGGATGTTGTCTACCTTGTCTTCAGCAAGGTTTTTGACACTGTCTCCTACAACAGGAGGTAAGCTTAGGATATGTGTGTTAGAGGAATGTATAGTGAGGTGGACCAAGGACTGGCCGAACACCAGAGCTCAGAGGGTCAGGATCAGGGCAGTAGAATCCAGTTGGAAGCCTGTAGTCAGTGGTGTTCCTCATGGATCAGTACTGGGTCCAGCCTTATTCAACCTGTTTACCCATGACCTGGATGAAAGGATATCCACAGCAGGTTGGTTGATGTGACACTGGGGGGAGTGGCTGATACACCTGAAGGCTCTGCTGTCTTTCAGCTGGACCTTGGTAGGCTGGAGAACTGGGACAGAGAAAACCCTAATGAGCTTCAACAAGGACAAGCACAGTGCCCTGCACCTGGGGAGGAACAACTCCAAGTACCAGCACAGGCTGGGGCTGCCCCACTAAAAAGCAGCTCCACTGAGAAGGACTTGGAAGTTTGGGGTGACTTCCCAAGATGGGTGACAAGTTGACAATGAGCTGTGGCAGTGTGTCCTCATGGCCTGGAGGCCCAGTGGGATCCTGGGTTACATCAGGAAGAGTGTGGCCAGCAGGCCGAGGGAACTGATCCTTCCAATTTTATCAGCCCTGGTGAGGCCACATCTGGAGTGTTGTGCCCAGTTCTGGTCTCCACAGTTCAAGAAAGACAAGGAGATACAGGAGAGGGTCCAGAGGAGGGTCACAAAGATGATGAGGGGTCTGGAGCATCTCTGTTATGAGAAGACACTGAGGGACATGGGTCTGTTTACTGTCAAGACTGAGGGGGGTCTTGTAAATATACGTAAATATCTCAAAGGCAGGTACAAAGGGGATGATGCCAGGTCTTTGGTTTTTTGGGTTTGTTTTTGGTTTTTTTTTGGTTGGTTGTTTTGTTTGTTTGTTTGTTTGTTTTTTGGGGTTTTTTTTTGGTGGTGGTGGTGGTGCCCAGAAACAGGACAAGAAGCATAAACTACAACACAAAGAAGACCTTTACGTTGAGGGTGGTACTGGAGCAGGTGCCCAGGGAGGTTGTGGAGCCTCCCTCTCTGGAGACACTCAACACCCCCCTGTATGTGTTCCTGTGTCACTGGTACTAGGTGACTCTGCCTTGGCACAGGGGTTGGACAGGATGATCTCCCGAGGTCCCTTCCACCCCTAACTATTCTGTCATTCTGCAATTCTTTCCTGCAAGCATGATCATAGTCAAATAGAAAAAAATAGAATAAATTTTAGTTCACATCATATATGAACCAGGTAAAGCTTAACTCCTTCTAGAGTGAAGTGAAAAACCACATTTTCCATGTAATTTCGCCATCCTCCAGAGCAACTCAGAGTTACAGTGAAGGGAAATATTTACATACTCCAAAGGCTGAATAAGTGTATTACTCAAGGCTAAACTTCTATAAATTAGCATGAAACATGAACAAATACTGAACTTTGAGAAATTATTACTGGACCAAGCTAATGCATACTAAAGCAGTTTACTGGCAGGAATCCACGCACATCCTAACACACACTCACATGTACAAAGGAATGGGTTATGTATCAGTAATTTCATAGTTAATCAAAGAAGCTGTCACGAAAAAGAAAAGACTGAAGAGGAAACAATGTTTTAGAAGTAAATATGAGTGGTAAGGATGGGTGAAGTTTTAAGGATTATGATGAGTGCGACATTTTAACAGCAAGTAAAAAACTGGTTACATTCAGCTACATAAGTCAGAAAAGCTCTAGTACTACAAGGATGAATAGATAGGACCTAAAACAAATTGAAATCAGAAATAAAATATTGATTGAGGAAGATGCTACTACAGACAGCAAAGAGAAGATGGGACTAAGGGTATGAAAATTCAAACTACCTCAAATAAAGTAGAAGCACAACTCAAAAATTTTGTGCATTCTTGGTTGAAGGAAATGGTTGACTGAAGCAAACTGAATCTCAAAACTTTTGAAGGCTCTCCTGTATGAAATCCTGACTTTGATAGCAAATATTTTCTACAAACTTCTTGAGTCAGTGAAGGCATTGGATATGACTGGAAAATAGGAAAAAAATCCATATTCAAAGAAGAGCAAGACCAAGTGAACTAGGAAAAACAATCTATATTAGCCAAACGTCAGTGGCATTTAAGGTTTTAGAACAAATTAGGCAAAGTTGTCTAAGGAAGGCAGAGTGAAACAGAAATTCCAAAATACGAGTATCAAAGGCAAAGCCAGGCTGAAGTATTCTTTCTCCTTAGGAAAAAAACCTGAAAGTTTCTTAAAAAGCAAGCAAAGGAAACGAACTAATAAACACCAGCTGAAAACTTGCAGAAGACTACATGCTAGTAGGAGGAGGGATTTTTGCAAGAGCTCTAAGGGTGCGCAGGCAGCTGCAGGAGAGCTGACTGTAAGCTGAGCTGAAAGATCTGTCCCTCTGGAGGGACTGTCCCCTCGTTTGTGCTTTAGGGCACCCATGTTATTTCAGTCTCCTTAATGACCTTGGGATAAAGTATGTAGGTAGGACTCCACTGGTTAGACCAATACAAACCTGAGGAATAGGACAAAAGCAGCAGGATACACTTCAAGAAGCAGGAGGTCTCACAACTTGAGTAACCAAACCTGACCCTTCCAGCTCAGCATTTCCTTGACCTCACAGCCCTAAGGACGCCTTCCTGTTTTGTGCAGCATGAAAATAACTGGAATCAGGGAGGGTGGGTGTACACTAAGCAAACATGGGAAGAGAGAAGATGATTTGGAAAACGTCATCACTCTTTCACAAAGGCACACCATCCTGTACAAACCTCTCTGAGTTGTCTGGGCAGATATGTAACTGTGTGGAGGTCTGTGTATGACTGTCAGATAATCTCTCTGCATTTCCAACACTATCAGCAAGGTCATCCACCAAGGATTTCTAGACAGGTGACAGGAAGCATTCTCCAATTCTGGGATTTGTGGCATAGAACAAATTTAGAATGATGTGGAAACACCAGTGTGGTGATATTGCTGATGTTTATTTTTCAGGGTAGTTGAAAAGGGCAATCTTCAACAATTTGAAGAGAACCTCATGAAACTGAGTGACTCTAGATAATAACACAGTAGAAGTTCAGGACAGATAATAATAAAGTCAGCCTCAAGGGAGAAAAACAAAATGTCCTAATTTCCAATGTAAGATGATGTTTTCCAAGCTAACCACTACCACTCAAGCAAAATTTTGAGATTATGATAAATAGTTACATAAATACAATTTAGTACTCAGCAGAA
Organism: Sinosuthora webbiana; assembly: GCA_013397395.1. Taxonomy (NCBI): domain Eukaryota; kingdom Metazoa; phylum Chordata; class Aves; order Passeriformes; family Sylviidae; genus Sinosuthora; species Sinosuthora webbiana. The sequence goes on along the minus strand of VXBN01007158.1, from coordinate 19,965 downwards.
GTCAAAATAACAAACTGAGTAATAAGAATTCTTGGAAAAGGAACAGAGACCAAAATCAAGACCATTATGTCCGTGTATAAATCCAGGGCTTATCCATAAATTGAATACTGTGTGCAATTCCATTACTCTCATCTTCAGCAGCACATAATAGAATTGGGAAGGGTTCAGAGAAGGGACAAAAGTTGTTCAAAGGTGTGGATTGTTTCCCACTAAGAAGAAAAAGTTTGGGATTTTCCAGACTCAGGACTCAGAGTCCTGAGTCTGGAAAAGAAACTACTGAGGATGACAATGATAGAGGTCCACTAAAAGGTGACACCCTGCAGGGACAGATGCACTGCATCTGGCAGGCAACTCAGAAAAGGCATTTGGGGCTGGCTGTCCAGGAAGGGCACTGTACCATTAATCATAAAAGAAGCAATTTGGCTAACCAAAGTCTGCAGGGAGAGATAATGCCTCATTAAATCAAACACTGCACTTGGGGAAGAGATGACAAATTTCTGGGTATGCCCATCCTTCAGGTTATTTGGCATCTACCACACCATACATCTGGCAAGAGAATGTCTCTCTCAAGGCCAGTATTGAAATGTCTTAAACCTTTCTCCTTTTGTAATGACTTGATTGTCTATTTTGTTCACAGAGCACAGCACACATCAGTTGTTTCACAGTCCTCACAGTGTCCCTGTGCTGGCTGAAGCCCACATGATTTAGCTGAGGTGAGAATGGGAGGGCACAGAAAGGATCCCCCTACACACCCTTCTCCTGCTCATTGCATGGGGAAATGGAGCCTGTGGCTCAACATTTCATACTTCTGCAGCACCTGCATTAACTTAACACTAGCCAGTGCAGGAAAACCTTAGTCACTTCTGAGTCTTGTTTCCTTAATTAGAGACTTTTTGATGAAAAATAAAATAATCCAAGCAGGAAGAGTGCTTCCTGCCATAACAGGAGTGTTTAACAGGGTGAAGATAGCAGGGCAGCTGTACATTCTCTTTTTTCTCTTGTTGGCAAGACATACGTGTAAGTGATATTATTCAGCAGTGTCAGTGCATCTGCTCATGCCACTGTGTTACAGGCTGATAAGGAAGAAATGCAGGCATCAAGGAAATTGCTGTAGCTGAGCTCTCATCTGAGCTGCATGCTCTGATAGTATCTTCTCTGATTTACAGTCCAGAGCATTCAATTCTTATTATACACAATCAGGAAGCAGTCTGCATTTTCTCTCCTCTGTTGTGATCCAGTGGAACAGGAGCTTTTTGTCTTACCTGGCACTCCTGGAAGAGAAACCTTTAACATAACAGAATGATAGAGTATCTGTTAAATGCAAGGCTACTGAGTACAAGTTATTTGCCCTCATGCTTATTGTTCCATGATTGGAAGTTAAATACGTTTGCCATGCACTGTTACCTCAGTGACCTAAAGAGCACGTCAGTGGAGCTCTACCCACGTTGCTTTCACTTGTGATCTCCCCGGACGTCTCTTTCAGAAACAGCAGCAGCAAGAGAAGGAAACAAGAACAACCCAATAGAATCAGTGGAACTGCCACAATGCACACCGGGGGCAGAGTCATTAAAATGCTGGAGAATTAGTTTCAGTCTGGAAATTATCCGTGACCTAAATGCCTTTTATAGATTACCAATCCTAATGACGTTTTGCCTAATGGCACATTAAAAGCAGTTTTCCATCATTTGTAATTAATTGTTGAAAGCAAACAAACACCCAAATGTCTGATAGCATGGCCTCAATTCTGTAAACCAAGGTAAGTGTTTAATTTTATTCACACAAGTAGCTCTTTTAACTTCGTACATACAAAATTCCAGGAGAACAACTACATTCATCTGCACTTGCAAAATCACAGCCAAGGATCATTGCCAACCTTCTCTCCTCACAAAGCAAAACACATACTTTCTTTTCTTCCAGAGCACTTGTGGTAGAGACTAGTTAATCTCTTTGTTGTGAGGTCACGGTGTGGGAGTGGGAGTTGGGAGGGAATGTGTGGAAAGAAGGAGAAAAACAATAAAGTAAACATTTCACAACAATGTCCAATAAAAGTCACCACAAGACATGCCAGCACTGCCAGTTGGATTGGGTAAATATGAATTTCAACAGATTTTCCTCAGAGATGGTCTCTTAGCTTGAAAAGCTACATTGTGAGTTGATTGTTTATGGTTTGGATTTATTGCATCTTTAGCTTAGATATGTTCCATTTAACAGAAAAAAACACAAAGCAAACAAAATCCCTTTCCTAACAAAAAATTTCCTTCCCAGAGGAACAGAATGAGTGAACTATTTGATAGAAATTTGTCATATTCTGCCTTAGAACTACTCCTGAAGTTTTATTACTTTCCTTCCTTTCATATGCTCATTTGAAATTTAGTACTGCTCTATGAGGTTAAGCAGCTGCTGTACACAAGGGTGAATATGTATCAGCAAGGTGCAGTGGTTTCTGTGCACAATATACACAGGCAGCTATACAGCACTGTCCCAAGAGATGAAACTGTAGACAACTAAAGAGTGCATCACAGTTAAGCATCACATTTATGCATCCCCATATATCTGGGGATTCAGCAGCTGCATGCCTGGTCAGGGCTTTCTGGAACCACAGCCCAGCAGATGAAAGCATACACATACTGAAGTATTGCCTGAACCAAAACCAACCACAGTAAGTTTCTGAGATACTTAGTAGCTGCGTGTGAAGAGCTGAAGCATCCTTCAGACCTGCAAGCTTTTATTCTGGGCTCTTACCGCTAATTAAATAGGTCAAAACTAGGTCCTTTCAGTAGAACAAACATAAACATAGGCTTATAAAAGAAGCCACAGGTCTATTGCTTTATATGTTATTAGTGAAGGAGCATAGTTTGGCAGCCTGGGAAAACATTTCATTAAAATGCCCAATGCAAGTTGAATGCTGGGCTGCATACATTTATTGGCCTCTGCTCAGTCGAAACTGCTTCGCTACCAATTATTATGGCAAAGCAACTTTGGCAACAACAATGTCCTCAGACATCTCTGAAAGTAGTCTCCTGCCTGTTCAGCTCAAGCTGCAAATGCACTATGGGATTCTCATGGGTCCTTCTGCCCTTTTCAGAGGAGTTCATTAGCCAAGCATCAGGGCCAAGCCTTTATCACCTGCCATCTGCCCTGGACCAGAGGCTGTCACACGGTGTTTTCCACCTCCACTCTGTGTTATTTCTGTCTTTCACAGGCAAAATAGATAAGCAGACCTTTGCTGTGAAAAGCTGAAGGCAGCTAAGCCCCACAATTTCAGCATAACAAAAATTACAGCCCCCTGACCTCCACGTGGAGTGCAGAGTGCCCTTCCAGATACTGCAGCAGAAAACTAGTATTAAGAGTGAAAATCCATCATGTGAAAGGTAGAGAACACCAGAATTGGAGTTGCATTCACAATGTTGTTGGGACACAAATGTTTTTACCTAGCCAAGTCTGTTGCTTTGGAATTGGTTCTCAGCTTGATCTCAGGGTAAAAGCTGGTGTTCTGAAAATTATTACTGCTTTATTATTTGTTTTGTTTTAATATTTTGAGAACATTTGGTTCTAACTTTGCCCTTTTCATTCTTTAATTCTTTCACAGAATTATGTTTATGGTAATGTTTAGGGTAACACTGATTTGCACTTGAAAAAAGACAAAGCAAATACAAAACCCCAAATATAAATTTTGTCTCTAAATGAAAAGAAGAAAGAAAAGGGACAATTGTGGGCAATTTTTGAAGTTTTTATCCAGAACTATCTGATTAGAAGATGCCATAAACCAGCCCTTTCCCTACAAATGTTTTTGCTCAATCAGTATTTCTGGTTCTCTCTGTGGATGATATTATTTACTGCCAACTATTCAAACCACACTCAGACAACATAATTATGTTGTTACTCTGACACTGAGTTTTTCATGGTGCTCCTCTTCCCCACTGCCCCTTCCCAGGCTCCACAGGAATATGTTGGACCTTTCTGCATGACCTTGCCCCTTTTCTGCCACAGTCAACACATTCTTGCCCCAGTTATATCTTTCCTTTAACACCATTTCACAGCCACTGCTTCACTTCTTTCTGCTCATCACAAAGGTATTTTTATTTCCCAAGCCAAGCTAACCGTCAGTCACTGGAAATCTTCAGAGACAGAGGCTGGGATGGAAAAACAGAAACCTGGATAAGTGGAGCTGTACCCAGCTACTCACACCTCTTCCCCTCCAGCATTACCTGCCTGTAACATTCAGGTAGCCATGGGCAAAGCCTTCTTCACCCTCCATCAACCCCCTTCAAAGATACGTACACTGGCCAACCTGAGACAGGCCCACAACACTCATGATTTCCGCCCATGCAGTCAAAGACTGTCGAAGTAACAAGAAACTTAGTTAAAAAGAAATAAAAAGTCTTCTAATGCAAAGCATCAAACAGCCTTAATAAATTATGTAATTTTTTGCTGCTGAAGGAGGAGACAGCCTTTCTACAACATGAACCCGACTTCCCTTCTTAGAGAGCATTTTCCCATATTTTGCCTCTTCCTGCTTGTGTTTATTGTGCTTCCTCCCACTCCTTAAGTGTCTTGTGTTCCCTCCCATGTTTTCAACAAAATCTCATCAAAACAGACCAAGGTCCCACTCACTCTCTTCTTCCATGGTTGAGAACTCATTGTGCCATCTCAAGAGCAAGCTTGGGTATCTAGGAAGTCATGGCAACTGATGTCAGCTTTTCTATTTATAAATAGTTCATAGCTTTTAGGAATATAAACTAACTTATATTTGAACTGAGGAGGATAAAATTTTCCTTCTCATTTAGAGATTAGATTAGAAGGAAGCTCTGCTGTCCCTAGAATACAGCAGCACAGCAGCAGCAGTACTGGTGACCTGCTGCTAGCTAGGAGACAAGGCTGCTCCAGCATCTTCAAATCTTGCTATTATATTCATTAAAAAGTGTCCTTGGGGGTGATAGATTAGAAAAATACCTATGCTGGGCAATTAGTTGTTATCTGATTTAATTAAAGGGCTGTGTGCTGATTAACTACACAGGCTATGGTAAACATCCATAGAAGTTGCTCATTCACACACCTTTTTTCCCACCTTAGAAAGGTATTAGAAGCACATGTGAGCCAAACAGTTCATCATCTCTAAAATAGAAGACATTTGCTCCATGAGCTCAGTTAGCAATTGCAAAATTGTGCGTGCAAGGCGTGCCAAGAAATTCTGAAACCCTGATATATGTACCAAGAATCTGATATTCAGGAATTAGGCTTCAAAATAATTTCCAGTGTACAGGTATGAACTAAAGGACATCTAATAGAGATAGAAGTTATTGTGAATTTAAGGGCTCAGATATGGTGCATTAAGATGAAAAAGTTAAATCAGCATAAATAGTGCATTAAGAAAAAATCCTTTAAGTGTAGAGACCCAGGAGGTGCAAGCTTTAAATTAACACTCTATCTTGAGCCCAGAACCAGGACAAAACAAGAGATGAGTGCAAGCAGCATTTGCAAAACAAGGTAACCTTTTAGAAAACACCATTTGCAATACTTCATTTTCACTGTGAAGCCTGAGGGCTGGGGATCAGTGTTCTGCTCTGTGGAGGGCCAGCCTCCAGAAGGGCAGAGCTTGAATTCTGTGTTCAGAAAAGAGGCTGTCACTGGCACTGACCCCTGCACGTCCTCCACCATCTGCTCCCTGTCCTGCTCAGCTCAGCACGAGGATCAGCCACAGGCACTGAGGGGCTTGAGAAGGGCCAGAGAGGGTCACACCATCACCTGGAGCCCCATAACAACAGACTGCGTCAGGCAGCTGACACGGAAGTTATGGAAAATCAAAGGATGAATAACAACTAGTCCTGATCCATTCCACTGGCTGAGAACAAACTCTCACTGAGCTCTTTACAAACACAATTATTACATTTAACAAATTACTATATGATGTCCCTTTGTCCTCTGCCTTCCCACCACACACTTTTCCTAATAACCCTGATCCCACAAATTGCAAAGAGCTCTGGAAAAGTGAAGCATATGAAAAAAATAGTTGAACTTTTTAATCTTTGCTTTGTTTGATGTTAACTACTTCATTGCATAATATTAAAAAGCCTGACTTTGAGTCCATTAGCTTAAAACAGCAGAAAACAAACAAGTGATGAGCTTTGTCAGGATAAGATGCACAAAAAGACCATTTTATTTCTATCAACCATACAATTTCCAAACAACACGCTATTTGTGTGCACTTAGTGTGCATCCTTCTGGCTCAGCTGGTTTCAGATACATGGGTGATTTATGAGATGCTACACTGCCTGCTCATGCTAACGTGAAAGCATTTGGAACAGCTGCAGAGCCCTACCAACAACCTCTTTTCTGAAAAAAAAGAAAAAAAGAAGAAAAAAAAAAAGAAAAAAACCAGATTGTCTAAAACCAGGGAGACATTTTATAAGGTGGGTCAAGCAAACATTTCACACTCACCAGAAGACAGTTTCACTTTTCTCAGAAAAAATCAAATAGGCTTAGGGTTTTTTTTCCTAATTCAATGCCCTGGATCAGCTTACCAAGGGATCAAGGACATCTGAGCCAATTTAAGGGGCATTGGGGCGTGGAGGATCATATAGCCAGCAGGCAAATGCTCCAGAAGTAAAACCCCTTCTTGACAGCAGTGATCTGGTAGACGTGCTCTGCCAGTGCCATGAAATTACACCCCCATTTGTAGCATAAACTCACACTAGCAGAGATAATTTTGGCCAGTGAATGGATGAAAGATAAGGGGCTGTCTTCCAAACAGCAGTGTCTGGCTTATCCAGGGAGGATGGCTAATCATGCAGCAGCAGAAGTTCCCAGGCAGAGGGATCAGCACAAAGCCAGCATTTTTCTGGGCAGTATTTAACATAGGTAACTTCAGAGCGACCACTACCACAAAGCAGAGACATACAGCAATAGGTAAAGTGTTTGCTGCCTCTCAGCAAACTATCATTTTTATGAAAAAAATATGAAAATGCAAAAATAAATAGAAAATACGTTTTTGAAGGTGTCTGTTATGTGCATGATTAGCAGCACCAGATCGCAAAACCTTTAGGTTCTTTGTAGGCCACTGCTTAAATCAGTGCTATTTTCCTGTTTTCTGGTGTAGAAGACCTGGACCACAGACAACAGGAATGACAGAGCACACAAAAGCATTGATGTGCACAAAAGGACCTATCTGGAAAAAAATACACTATGAATTCTCAAATTAACATAAAGAAGTAAGGTCCTTTCCAAACCTCAGTGGAATTATCTTTGCAGTTGTAACTGAAATCCAGAACTAAACAAATACACACACAGCCAGGCAGGACTGGAGAGGACTCATCAGCATGTGTCCTTATTTCCCATGAGCTGGCCTAATGCTCTGCCTCAGACTTACTGCAGAATTCTGTGTCCAGTTCCTGCTATTTCCTTCAATTCTATGCTTAATTTAGAAATTAGAGTAGCTAACTTTTTGCTTCAAGGAGGAAAGTAGCAGGGCAAGAAACAAACTCAAATGCAAGCATCCTAAAGGCACCATTTCCAGGATTAGCTGATATCAATTAAAAAAAAATAATAATAAAAAAAAAAGAGCTATTTTGATTCAGAAAAATCATTCATACTCTTTGAACTCTTTGGTTCAATACCCACAACCATATTTCAAACTCCTCTCAATCATCTTGACTTACGAAAACAGAAGCCATATAATACAAGCCTGTCCAAAAGGGAGTAAACAGGAGTAAAGTAAAAGGAGCAAAAAGCACAGAGACTGCCAGGAGATACTGAAGCTGAATTTGAGAACTCAGTTTTACAGACACTGACATATACTGACATATCCTTGCACCCTTTTATTCTTTACTCCCTAAAGCACCTCCAAATAATCTTCTTCCACGGACTTCACTGGTCTTTCTCCTCTTTACTTGCCTTCATACTGTGTTACCATTTTGCTGTGCATTCATGCTGGCTTTCACACCAAGCAAACTGTTTTAAGAGCCTCAGATCTTGATATAGTTACAGGATGCCCAGAGGATAAGAATCAGTGCCCCCTTCTAAATCCCAGTAATGCTAGACACAAACATGATAGATTTCAAAAATACCATAAAGTCAGCTAAGCACAAAAAACTGAAGACATTTTTATGAATTTAAAACTCACGAAATCTACCCATATGAAAAATTTCAGCTTTGGACTAGGTCCAGCTGGGCACCCTGTCTCCCCAGCAGCCAGGAACAGAAGCATGAGTGCAAGAAGAATGGCACCATGGTGATAATTTCTGTGGACATTGTACCCACAGGCTTTCTTGAATCAGAGTTTGTGTATTCAATCTAGTCACATTAATTTTACCAAGGACTTCTTGAACCATCTTAGCTTAGCAGTTACTTCTTTTGCTCCAATCCAGCATCAGGTTTCTTTCCTAGTGCTGTTACAGAAAACAGAGGGCAAATCTGGATTTCCATGGCTTCACCTATATAAAGCAGAGAAGAAAAAAAAAAAAAAAACAAACACCACCATAGGGAACAAAATAGGAATGCACAGCCAACCTCAGTGTGAACCAAACCAGCAGGGTTATTTTGGCTACTCTGTTTCATGTTCTTCTGAACTTTTAGGAATTACTTAGGAATCTTGCTGCTTCACTTTCATGTGGGCAAGAAACCTGGCAGGAGAAAAGAGAGGCAATGATTCTCATTTCAGTCTGAGATTTGGTTGAGTTTTGTCTCTCCAACCTCAGTGAAGGGAGGGGAGTCCCAAATCAAGCTTTCCATGCACTTCAGAGATCACCAGTAACTTTTACCCTAGCCAGTCTCAAAAGAGGACTATTCAGACTTGGTAGCAGAGGATGAGATCTCCACTGCTTAGGTCTTGCTTGCAGTTAGGTGTGAGGAAGGGGAGTAATACCCACTCCTACAGCTCTGACCCTTGGTTCCCGTGCTGCCACAAACTCTTGCTGTCACCTAATTTGATACTATTGCCGTTTGATGAGCACATGTTGGTAAACAAAGCAGCAATGGAAGGGCAGCATCCTGTTTATATTTCACTGCAGGATGATTCATTTACAGTTCTTCAGCAGGGCAGAATCTGTAATCATGCAAAAGGTCAGCAGTTTCTGCTAGGGCTTTTGCATTTAGTCAGATACTGTTTAGGTTTAAAAAAAAATCTGGTGTTGATATAATCCTGCTGAACAATCTCCATCTTTCCTGGAAATCAAGAGTGTGACGTAGATGGAGCTTCTTTAATTTAAGGTATGGAAAACTACTCCCAGTGTTTCAAAAGGAAGTTGATTTTCTCCCAGTACATCTAATGCAATCTGCCTGCAAACCGTACCTTCTGGTGGGCACTGGCAACGTGCCACCTCCCACAGATCTCCAAAACCAGCACTGCCAGACTTGCAAGGTGAAGGAACAAGAAATCTCCCTAAGCATTAATGTCCTCTGTTAAATGGCCAATCTGCCATTGGTTGGATAAATAATTACAATAGGCAAACAATCTAAAGCACTTACACTTCTATTATAAAGCACATGGTCTTCAGGATCAGCCACTGAACCTCAGCACCGAGGTATTGAACACAACATCCAGCACAGTAGGAGCTCATCCATTTCTGATGAGCTATGATTTCTTCACACTTAGCATTTGCCTGAAATCTTGTCTTCCACCCCAGTCACCGAGCAGCAGCTTTCACATGCATTATGTAACATCTTTTCATGGTGAGGTCTCACAGTGAGAGCAACACGTGTAGGCAGTGCTCATCCCCATCCCTGCAGGCACACACTTCATGAAATCCATGCACGAGCTCCCAGAAAAGTTATTGATTTAGAACTTGACACTAACTCCTAAATATAGCAAACCCTTCAAAGGTGTATCCTCTTCAAACACTAATCTTAGCTTGCCTTTACCAGAACACACACAAGGAACAACCTTCCCCGGAGTCTGACCTTAAAATGCTGCATTATTTATATTACAATCAAATAAACATGTCCTCTGAGAAGATTAGAGCTACTTATTGCTTTCCAAATACTCACATATGTACTTTCAAACCAAAGATGTCCTTAAATCAGTAACTACTTCAGCAAGCCCTCAAGGAACTAGGATGTAATTATTACAGCACTAGCTCCTGATTAAGGACTTGTTTGAAACAGAGTTCATTAGTTTTCATGCACTTCTGATTAACTGTGATGGAAGGGAGTAGACAGAGAGCAAGGCACTGCTTCCCCTGCACAGTGCTTAGAGCATCAAATACATGTCTATTAAAAGAATTGTCACCTGCTCGTTTTCCACCTCTGCTATACCTTAACCCCTAAAACCTCAGCTCTCTCCTCACTGACCAAATTACTGTTAATAGTTCTGTGCAAGTCTGTCCAGATTGTAAAGATATTCACAAAAAATAGGGTTTCAGGAAAGTCTGACCTGCTTCCAAAGAGTGCACAATAGGAGGGTGGGATGCCAGCATGGAAATAACCTGCTGCTGGTTTTCCCCTTCATTCCACTCTTATATAAAACACAGCCATCTTATAGTGATATGAAAAATAATTCTGTTCAACTGCTGATACTGTATTAAGGATTGCTCAGGAAAGTGTGAATACAGCTCCATTATATGAGTGCACTTTAATAAACAGAAAGATTTAATTACAATTAAATTAAATCCACTGTGAAAAAGTTTTCAACTCTTTAAAAAGAATTTATAAGCTTTATAAGCCAGGTCTATGCAATTGAATTATCACAGGCCACTTGGCCAGATTTACCCTGGAAACCAGAAGGAAGGCAGCTGAAACTACCTCACTACTTAAACAAAACAAAGGCCACTGAAACAGGAACTACAGGAATGATAAGTACACGGGAGTACCCTGGTCAACTTACCTGGCAATGCTCCCCAGCATCAGCTGACAACACCACAAACCCACATGCAGGGAGCCCAGGTGCCAGAAAAAAGTCTCCCTCTCTGGTTCCACCCCTGCACACGTGAGCAGTTACTTTGCCTCCAGTTTCCCAATACCTGCCTACAACCTCACTTGGAATACACTGGAGCTGGCTCTATTTTGATGGAGCATTCTGCAAAAAAAAATTGGAAGAAATGCTGTAGGAATGTCAGGAAAGCTAATTTTCTTCAGGTCCTGGAACAGCAGAAAGGCAGAGCTAACATGTTTGTCCTCCCAGTTACTTCTATACTTCTTCAATTTGTATAATATTCACTATTTTAAGTCAGACACTAGTGCTGCTTTCAAGCAAGTGGCACATCTTGCAGACAGAATTCTTCACTTTATTAATTCCAGGGAATTATGCCTTGAATAAATGGTTGCAAGCTGTCTGGGAGCAATACCTCCCCCCTGCCCTTGTTGAACAGTGTTTGACATTATCAGGTCTTTCACTTGTTTTAACACACAAGCTTTTCACTTGCTGTTGATTCCAACCATTCATAAGGTTTTTTCCCCCCAAAACCCTAGAATTTGTTTTGTTTTCCTAAATATCCACTTGCTTGTTTGTCTTGGCAAGAACATTCCTGTGTTCACAGTTAAACTTTCAAGAATCTGGAGGAATCTAAGAGAACCACCTTTTTCTCCATGCTCTCAAAGTGATTATGTTGGCAGCTGTTACCACTCTCGACATGGGATACATAGTTCTTCCCAAGGCCTGCTTCTCCACCTGTCCTCTTCCCTAAGGATCAATTCTCACACTCCTGACAACACAGAACTGTTGGATATCTTGACTCCGGAGAGCAGCTTCATCCCGAAAAGGACCACCTCTGAGGTGGTCAAATGCCAGGTATTCAGGCCTGCTAAAACTTTTCCTACAAATACTGTATAAAGACAAGTAATGTACAAAGAAAAGCCTGTTCTTCTACCTTCCTATCCACTGTGCTTCCAGTCTGCTTCCCTTGCTATGTGAGCTTTTGTTGCCAGTGATGAACACAGAGGACAGACTGATAGCAGTGAACACAGGCAGTCTCTACAGTCAGTAGTTATTTAGCACCCAGCAATCACAAAAGGCTTGGCAGGGTGGCCACAATCACAGAATCCTAAACTGGCAACAAACCCTTCCCCAGCACTGCTGAGGCTCTGGAAGGCAGCAGCCAGAACTGACAGCCTACGAAGTCCAGGGTGGCTTTACAGATTTCTCTGGGCGATCATGTTTGAAGAACACAAAGGCTTTCAGACTGTCCCTACAGCAGCAGTAACAGGGAAAAATCTCAGAGCAGCAGGGTGTGCTGGCAGCTCTGAATCTCCCCTGGGCAGCTCTGTAGAGCAGAACTCAGTGCCAGGGCACAGAGCATTTTGGCAGAGGTCACACAGGCTGTGCCCTAGCGTGGCAGGGGCGTGCACAGCCCCTTTGCTGCCCCTGAGTCACAGTGACACACGGCCCCAGCAGTGGCACCAGTGGCCTGGAGCCCAGGGACACCATCCTGGGGGTGACCCCCAGCAGAAGGTGGGAACTGCCAGCCCAGGGTCCCATTACACCCCCAGGCAAGAGCAATCTCGGTGCATTTGCACCCACTGCCCATCCTCGGGGATATTCAAAAAGCCATGTGGACATGATCCTGAGCAGCCATCTTCAGAGAGCAAGAAGGTTGGGAAAGATGACCTTCAGCAGTCCCTGGAAGCCTCCACCATTCCATGATACTGAAATCAGAAGTTCTGTCAGTTCCTACTGAAGAAAGCTGTGTAAATCCTGTTCAGCTATATATAATATTCATTAAAATTATGTGACCAACTCCACCCAGTGCTTTTACTGAGCTTTGTAGAACTAGAATAAAACAAGATTTTAAAACTCACAAAACACAAATCAGCATACTTATATTAACATTGCCAGCTGGCCTTAGATCCAAGAAAATCTTGATTTTCAGTAGAAGAGAAACACGGTTTAATCAAGCTGTCCCTGCATGGCTGCAAATTAAAAATTATTCTGATGTATGGGAACTTTGCAGTTTATAAAACCTACAGAGACATGGAAAGAAAAGTGAAAATTGTTTCAATCAATATGAAAATGCTCAAAATCAATAAACATGAAGTAAATTACTTGCATTTCTCAATAAACAGAAGAAAATAATGATTTAAGATCTGCAGGTAACAAGTTACAGAAATATTGGCTTTTAAAAAAATTGGTTTGCCCTTACCCTTTTTTATTTTATTCATGTGATGGTTTAAAAAGAATATAATAAATAATGTCAACAAAAAGCTAATTACTACAGAAGTGTACTTGCATTCCGTTTAGGAAAGATCTGATACACGAAAGCCAAGAGCTGCTGATTGCTGCTTTTGTTTCCCAAATATAAACCCAAGCATGCTGTAAGGTCTATAAAACCAACAAACAAACATGATGAGTTCATTGGACTAAGTGTTCACTTTAACCCCAGAATATATTAATCTGCATGTACAAACACTGTGTGAGAAGAGTTCTCTGTTTCTCAATTACACAACATATTTTTTAGACATATGGTAAATAACCTTTGGAAAGGTTGCCTCTGATTCCCCTGCACAGTAAGTCGATTCACTGCTCAAACATAAATATAAATCACATACTCCAGGAAAAGGGAACTGGTTTTCTTGAGAAGTCCTGAAGAGGGGGACCATTTGTCTTATGCTTGGTGGGTGCAGTGGCATCAGCGGGTCCCAGAAGTGACCCAGCAACAGCCTCGTGCCCTGAAATGCTCCTCACACATGGGAAAGGCATGGTAGAGGGACAGACCAGCCTCCCTGATCTGAGGGGAACTGCTTGACGTATTCAAAAGCCAATGTGTGGTTTACTAATACTGAAAAATGAGTGGCCAACACAAGGACTAGCCACTGAAGGGCTGCTTTTAGAGAGTCCTGCAGGTATTAACCTGCACAGGTGCCATTTGCAGGTGATGGAACTGGCAGGTCAGGAAGGAGACAGCATAGCTACACCCAATCTACTCTTCCAGATCCTCATTTAGATTTATTCATCCCATACCTACCACACTTGAAAAGAACTTGTGAGTACTCAGGCCTTAGAAGAGAGTTTATAGTTTGGTTCATCGAGGCAGGACTTTAATCAGTAACAAACACGGAGAGTAAGTTGTTATTACTCTCAAGAGGTAGTCTGAACCTGGAGGGAGGATAAGGACATATTCTGTTTACACAAAGCAGCACAAGTTGCAGTCAGGCACTCCTCTGAACTTTCTCAGGTTGTGTCAAACCAGGCACCTTAAGCAAAAGCAGGTTTGCCCTCTACAGCCACCTATGTGCCTTAGGGTACCTGGGGCTTAGAGACTAAAACAACAGTGTTAAACTTCTAAACAGCATGTCCTTTAGCAGAGAAAGCAGAAAAAATTAAACACTCCACAGAAAATGAGACGGTTAAAAAAGGAACTAAGGACTGAAATACAATCTGTATTCAGAGTCGTCATACAACTAAAGAATTCTACATACAGACTTATACACACACTCTCAGATGCATTGGTTTTAAGAGTTTACTATGGGATAAGAAAAAAAAATTAGAAAACTCACAGTGTATTTTTAATAGATTTCATATTTTTGCAACGCCACCTCTAACAAGTCATGAAAAGTTTAACAAGAAGAAAACTTCAAGGCTTCACCTGAAGAAAACTATTTCCTACTTTAAAGTCTCATCTCCAGTGCCTGCTGCACACTTACATCTCATCATACAGTGACATTTTTGAGATGGTTAGTTACCTCTCCTGTATTTCACCTTGCTCTATTTTCCATCCACTCTAAACCCAACTGTCTTTCTTCAAGCACCTGCTGTCTCAGAAGCCTGATCCCTCATATTTTGGTGAGCCTCATGTATCCTGCCTTTACCAGTAGAGCAAGATAGACTACAGAATGTTCTTTCCTATAAAAAGGAATTATTTGGGCCTGTCTTAGAGGCAATGAAAATGATTTTATGGGTCTGGAGCTGTTAGAATTCCCTCTGCCACACAGCTCTGCCTCAAGCACTGCGGCACAGCGATGCCATCTGCTCAGAGCAGCGAGATGCACCCACCCTGCACAGCCCAGCCTGGGCACCATCGCTGCCACCACCCACCTGTGAGAGATGTAATCTGCTCTGCCTCTGGCATGATCCAGAGAAATTCTCGGATTTGAAACACTCGGGGTATTGCTGCTGAGTGAAGGGAGAACTGAAACACCCAGGCTCTTCTTACAGGGCAAAAAAAGCAGTTGAAGAATTGGAAGAAGATGAGGGCAGAGGATTTCTTTCAAATTAGCCTTTGCAAGTGTGTTTTGGTTTGGTTTTTTTTTTGCAAAAGTGTGAAAATCTGAGCCCTGATTTGAATGGTGAAAAAAGCGGAGGCTTGCGTGAGAGAGAGAGAGAGCAAAATCTCTCATGTGGGCAGGTGGGGGATTAATTCCTCCAGTAGAGAAGTAACACGAAAAAGATCTATGGATTTACTTTTCCATTCTCAGATGGATACCTGCTGTTTTACAAGGAGTTAGAGACAAGGGTGGGCACCTTTATTTCACCTGGACCTATATGAATCCCCACAGCCCTGTCATAAAAGGGCTTTGTGCTGTGTAAATGCCTGACCTCTATTACACATGTAGCCTTTGATTTTTATTTATAAAATTGCTTAAGCAGCTCTTTAGCCCCACGGAGCAGGAAAATGTGCCCACAACTACAAACAAATGTGATTGAGGAACTGAAGGGCATTTAACCAAGGACACAAACACCTGCAGCATCTCCTTCTCCAATAGTGTAATTAAAGAAGAAACTAGGGAGGAGTGTGGCCCGTCTCCCTAAGAAAGCAAGGCAATATCACCTCATATCCATAGGGACAGGCTGGCACATTAACACATCTTATTTCTTAACTCCCTTAGGTAAGGAAATTTTCTCCTAGTTAGAAGTCTAAAATCAAGTTGTGAAGTCTTGTTTTCAGTCATTGTATCTGTTACTCCCACTGGTGAACAGCAAGGGATTTGGTCTCTATCTCTGAATGACACAATTACATCTCCAAATGAAGGTGCCTAATGCTAGCCCTTCAAAATTTAAGATTTTTGTCCAAAAACTTCAAAAATGTGTTATAAGTGCTCATGGCTCTTTTCAAACAAGCATGCATCAGCATCAAAACTGCAGGGGCAAGACAGAGATTATAACTTCTTATTAAGAGAAAACTCCTAGAAGTGAGCTGCAATTTGCAGACTATAGAAAGCCATCTCGTCCCAGCTCTGAAGAGAATCAATCTTGCTGCAAATACAAAAATGAGAGCATGTTTCAACTATATCTTTTCTGTCCTCTAGTGTCAGCTTTTAGTGAGTAACAGAATAAGCCTTTTTCTGTTGTCCATTTTAACTGTTTTTTTTTTTAAACAAAAAACTGTCTGTCCTATTGTGAATTGGCAAGCACACATCTCAAAAAGAGGCCAAGTTTTAACTGAAAAACATCAGCTTTCCCCAAACCTAACTGAAAACTTTCAAACAGCATCATTGCAGCACATAAGGCAACCTGCAAACCTTAAACAGGGGATTTGCTTCAGGGGAGAATCACAGCAGAGCAGAGAACGCAACTAATTTTACTTCCATCTTTTCTTTAAACTAATGTTCTTGCATGCACAGAGTTTGTGTGGCTAAAAATATGTCGGTATGTTATTTCCCTCCTTGATTTGTAACAGACCTATCCATGCAGGCTGTTCTGCTTGAGAACATGTCTAGCCAAACTCCAACTTATAACAGGCTGCCATTTCATGCATTTTACGAGTACAGGCATGTATTGTATCAAAATAGAGTAGTTCCATGAACAGTGTAATTGTCTCTGCATTTAGGTGCTGGCATAGAAAACTATTTAAAAAATCCTAGAATTCTTAGGTACACTAGTTGAGAAAAACAAAACCATATTGATAGTACTTCCACGAAAGCTGTGAGCATAGCATGAGCAGAGCAAGCAGAAGATCTCCAGCACCCTCTTCTGGTTTCTAGAGCCCGCAGGCACCACTGCAAAAACCTCCCTTCTGCTCGAATGACATCGATAGACGCAGCTAATTAATACACGAGTAGAGAGGAGTGACTGGGTGCTAGTGCCCCCTGCTGCGCTGACTTATGTATGTTGTCCTATTGTTTTGAAAATTTCAGGAAGAAATTTCAATAGTAGTGGGATCTTTCCTCACACTCACCATGCATTGATTACATGATTACATGTAATCACGACTCACATGATTGCAACAGCTGCCAGAACATTGCTGCTGCTGGGCACTCCTAAGCTTAGAACTGCTATGAAATACCTTTCCCGGGTCCACAGTGCTCCCTGCATCCTCTGTGCCCAACCCACTCACCACCCACCTCCCCCACCACCAGGTCCTTCAGCTCACCTCGCAGTACAGCAAAAAACACTGTCCCCTGTCATGCTGCAGCTCTGCCAAGACTGCCACCCTTTTAGAGATCAAAAAGGTTTCAGCTTTGCTGAGGCTTGCTACATATTAGTTAATAAAATCTGTCTATCCTACTTTGGTAAATCCTACCGTGATAGCTACCTCATATAGCAGAGAGGGGTTCTATCATCTTTTTGAAAAAAATTAACAGTGAAATAGTGGCAGTACCAGACTCCTTTGCTCAGCCTCCCTGCCTCCCCCATCTATGTACCACTCAGCAAAACTCACCCCTAAGCCAGTGGATTTCATCCACATTTCCTCCACATGCTTCCATATTTACTCTTTGATGGGGCTTAAACCCCCTGTAAAGTACTCAGACATCCACTCAACCACTCGCAGGTATTTGATGCCTGCACCAGATACAGTCTACCCAATACATGAGTAAGTGCCCACCTCCTATCAGCCACAGGACCACAGAAAAAAAGCCGAGTTGAAAAGGACCCACAAGGAAACTGTGTCCAACAGCTGGCCCTGCAGATCACCATCCCCAGGAGTCACACCCTGTGCCTGAGAGCATTGTCCAAATACTTCTTGAAATCAGTCAGATTTGCTGCTGTGACCACTTCCCTGGGGAGCCTGTTCCAGCCCAGCCACCCTCTGGGTGATAATATCCAACCTAAACCCCTCCAGACACAACTACAGGCCATTCCCCTGGCTTCTGTCACCAGTCACACAGGGCAGAGATCAGTGCCTGCCCCTCCTCTTCCCCTCACAAAGAAGTTGCAGGCTGCAATGAGGTTTCCCCTCAGTCTCCTCCAGGCTGAACTGACCAAATGACCTCAGCTGCTCCTCAAATGGAGCTTCCTTTTACCATCTTTGTTGCTCTTCTTTGGACTCTGGTAGTTTAGCATCTTATACTATCTTACACTGTGGCACCCAGAACTGCCTCCAGCCCAGAGCAGAGGGGACAATCCCCTCCCTTGCCTGGCTGGCCGTGCTGTCCCTGATGCCCCCAGGACACCCCAGCCCCCTGGCTCATGTTCAGCTTGCCATGGCCCAGGACCCCAGGGCCCTTCCCATGGCACTGCTCTCCAGCCTCTCATTGCCCAGTCTGTCTGTACATCCAGGGCTGCCCCAGCTCAGCTGCAGAATCTGGCACCTCCCTTAGTTGAATTTCACATCGTTGGTCCTTCTCCTTGCAGCTTCCCTTCCCCCAGGCATGTTTCTGAGCTGGGGTGTCAGTGTCTGTCCTCACGGCTCTACCCCTCTCTGCTCCCACAGCCCCACCAGGCAGATCAGACCCTGCTCCTGCCACAGCTGCAGCACGGCTGAAGCCCCTCTACTCAGCAGAGCCAAGCTGACCATCCTTCATTTTGCCCAGCTGTTTCCACCGCCCAACCTGAGAGCTATGCCTCTCCAGAGTCCTCTTCACCCTTGGTGACCTCTATTTCCCCTCCTCATTACAGCAGATTCTGCTCCACCCTTTTTTCTCTACCCTCACTCATTGAAGCCAGCTCTACCTGTAGCTGCTACTTGCATTTGGGCATAGGGGAAAGAAGCCAGTGAGTCCCAGTGCATGAAGGTGTCTTGTCTATGTCCTGCTCCCTCAGTCCAATTAGCTTCTGGGCACATCTTTTTGCTACCAGTTGGCTGTCTCTGCATCACAAAATCTACCAAAAATTCAAAGGTAAGGCCATCTGCCTTTCAGAAGTTTTAATAGCAGCCAAAAATTCAAATGCAAACCAAGAAAATAACATGCCAGGAAAAAAAAAATCATCACAAATAAAAAGCCAAAAAAAACCCCAAACACAAACAAATACAAAACCCCAAACACAAACAAACCCCAAGAAATACAGCCCAAACCAAAAGGTAAAGAAAAATGAAGGTTTAATGAACCTATATTAAACCTATATTTAACCTATATTAACGTATTCTCAGTGCTGACCTAGGCCAGACTGTGCATATTTTTTTTTACTCCATTTCAGTCAAGTACCAGCTCCCCCTCCTCAAAGAGCTTTGACCTCTCTCCCCACTCCTACCCTAATCTAGCAGTGATGAATCTTTTAGATAGGCACACCCCTACACCCTGGGTTACTTGGAGCATACCCTCTGAATCTCCGACCCCACAGAATTGTGTCTGCTCCTACAAATACCTTAAAAATTACACACAAGTTCCAGTATTTTTCTCATCCCTTCTTCAGTCCTAATTTTCCCATTCATAGGACAGGGAACTAACATCACCACCTCCTTTGAAAGGGCTTTAAACTAGGTTTGAAGGGGGTAGAGGACACAGCTGGGCTGTCTGGAAGCAGGCCCAAGGGTGGTAAGCCTGGGTTAGGGGTGAAATCAGTAGCCCAGCTGAGGTGCATGTATACCAATGCAGGCAGCAGGGGTAACAAACAAGAGGAGCTGGAGGCCAGGGCACAACAGCAAAGCTGTGATGTAGTCTCCATCATGGAAACGTGGTGGGACAACTCACAGGGCTGGAGCACTGCACTGGATGGCTACAAGCTCTTCAGGAGAGACAGGAAAGGGAGAAGGGTGGAGGGGTGGCCCTTCATATTAGGGAGGCTTTTGATCCATAGATATTATAACTAGTGATTATGAAGTTGAATGCCTATGGGTAAGAATTCAGGGGAAGGCNTCTATAAGCAGCTGGAGAATATTTCAGGATCACCAGCCCTTGTTCTTGTTAATTTTAACCTACTAGACATCTGCTGGAAACTTAATA
>VXBN01007154.1:0-37447 GCA_013397395.1 Sinosuthora webbiana | reverse complement strand
CTTTACAAAACCCACAACAATTTACCAGGTTTATCCAACTGTAATACCAGGAAAGTTATAGGTCTCTTTGGGTTCAGTGTATTTAATTTATCTGGGTTTGACAAGCGAGGGTAAGACCACGATCTTGAGTTTGCAGACAGGGAATTATGGGAATAGAGAGCCTTGGGGAGAAAGCACAGACCAAGATTTATGTTTTGTTATTGTTAGTCAGTAACCAATAAAGCCAAACCCATCAAAACATAGCTAAGCTATACAGTTGTAGGGCACAGCCATTTTCACTGGCCAGCAACCCTTTTCTATGCTCAGGGAAAAGCAGAGATACTGTTTGAGGATGTATTGGCATGCTCCAAGTCCTATAAAAAACTGAGAACCAGCACAAGATTGTTGTCTTGAATTACACTTTCACACTTTGTACACTGCCTCTGTCTCTGCAACTCATCTCAGGAGGCCCTTTTCACTTCTGCTTTGTCCTGCAGCTTATCTGTCTTAGCCTTACACTTTTTAATGGACTGCTAAGGCTCAATCCTCCCAAGACAGGAGAAGAGAGGCAGGAGACACTTTGCCACAAGCAGTCAGCACAGAATCTCAGATTGATGAGCAATCTGCAATCCATCATGCACAAATGACAAGACCTAGAAGGAAGCTTTCTAAAGGAGTGATGTCATGTTTGATAAAGTCTATCCAGCTCTCAAGAGCTTTTTGTGACACAGACGGAGCCCTTCTCCAGGCAGGTAAGGTAAGGTAATAATGAGTAGCAACAATAACTAAAGGCTACTAAAAATTCTGAGAAATAATGAGTAGAAGAACAGCTGGAGACTACTAAAACTACAAACTACTACAGGCTACTAAAAAGGCACAATGGACATATACAATGCAAAATAGATGGTTCATTCATTTGTTAAAGACAAATGGACCTTTTGCATTCTGTACAAGAAGAAAGAGAATAAAAAAGGGAAGTTGAAAAATAAAAAAAAAAATCAGAATTTTTTACCCACACAAAGTAGTAAACTTTGCTGTAGGCATTCAGAAAGTAAATTAAGCATCTCAGTTGAAACAGACAGATGCCTAATTTTCTTTACAATAAATAGGTAGATAGGTACTTAATTTGCCAGAATTTTTAATCTCTTTGACAGCAAAGGGCTGTCTATTAAGTAACTCTGTCATCCAAAAAAAGTAAGCAACTGAATCAGAAACATATTTTGTTTGTAACAGCTGTACCAGCAATTAGTAAAAGTTACTTTGTGAGCTGCAAGAAAAGCACATACAATTCTGAATCTTTCAAATTGTTATTTTTATGTTTCCACTACATGACATTTACTTGTACAGAATAACTTATACTTTCAGATCCAGTGAAAACAGCCACTTTCCAAAGCATACACTCTTGGTTCTTGAGACTTTAATATAATTGCCCTAGCCACATGAAGAAAGTTATCCCAATTTGATCAGAGAAGAACTCTGGAGAGTAATCAAGTTAGAACACTTAATAAGGTCTTGAGTTTTAAATCCTAGTAAGAAATATTGGAAAGGAGTTAAAATAGGCCACTGTGTTTATGTGAGGATCCATAGTGAAAGAAAAATTACATATAATGGAAGGAAATAAATTCATAAAAAAAGCTGGATTAGTATTTACGTAAGGGTTAAAGCACTCTTTTCTCTAGATGGTCTCATCTTAATAATATATGCAACGTGCTTATGACATAACTCCCAAAAACACAACATATTAGAATTAAAAAAAAAAAAATCTTCATATACCTGTGTTTATTTGTTAGAACACAGTTGGCATGGCTGGGAAAACAAATAAAACTTCTGAAACCTAAATACATTTATACACTTCTAAATAATATGTCTTTTGGAAAGTCAGATAAATCTGGTTGCTCTATTAAACAGACCAAAAACCTGGAGAAGAGAATCTGTAGGGCTCAACTTTTGTTCTTTAGACATCATATAATAAAGACTAAGGAAATAAGAGCTGACACTGCATCCGCTTACTGATTTATAGATGAATCCTACAGCTCTACAACATGAGAGGGCAGCCAGTTGGTTTTTATGCTAAACTTCATATCCACTGAATTACCCAAATGTAGTAGATTACTAATTGTTTATCTACATGAGTTTCCATACTACAATCATTACATGCCATCCAGATGTCTCAAGTAGCTAAAGCTAGGCCTACCAAAGCTAAATGGCAGATACACTATCAGCATACCTAAGGAAGAAAGCTTTTTCAGTTTCTCCTTCTCACCTTTGAATTTGTTGATCCATTTCAGCCTGTGACAAAGCCAGACATCTCAAGGGCATTAAATTACCCAGGTGGTCTGTATCTACTGAGAGAGAAGATTAAATCCAGCATTCTTGCTGAGGGAACTGCTATACACCATGCCCTTTGGCATGGCATGGCAGGCCATCCATCCCACATGCTTTGGCTGTCCCCTGGGAACATGGCACTGCCCGGCTCATTAGCTTGCTCTTAACTGTAGCCCGTGTTTGTCCACTCACCTCAGGGTGAACACAGGGGGTGGGAAAAGAGACAAGAATATAGAGGCAAGTGGTGAACTGGAAACACTCCGAGCACAGCAAGATCTCAATTTACTGAGATGCACATCTCCTGGAATGCTGGAAGGGAAACTGGCTTAGAGTTGGATGACAGAGTGCATGGTTTTGGAGGAAATCAGGCTTCACTAGTTCTGCTGCTCATGGAATAGCTTGTCTTTCCTTCTGGTTTACTTATGGTGTCTCAGCAAGCACATGGAATGTTGCTGTTCTGAGAGCAATTTCTGATCTTTTAGGAACTGCATTCTAATGCGGGTTCTCTTTTTCTTGAGATTAAATTGTCATGGGATATTGCTGCTTGAAAACAATGTTTGGCTAAAGCTGTCTGGATACGAATGGGTGATATACTGGTTCCAGGAAACAATACACGTGTCCTGCTGCGTGGAAAGTAGGAGGAAAATACATTTTAAAAATCCAAATAAGGAAGGCTTCAGCTGAAAAAAACATGCAACATGTTGCAACATGTAGCTCCCTTGACACTCCTAAAAAAACCCCAGAGAGATCATTCTCCCTTTTGCAGACATTCAGTTACTACTATTTAACAGGAAAACAGACAGTATCATGCACCTGGTCTGCATTCCTTTTTCAACTGGAATAATTTGTTTAAGATTTACTCATATTAACTTACGGCTGGAAATATTAGTTCACCTTTAATGTACTCATATGACACTCCAACCAATCTGTTTTGTTTGCCTTTGCAACTGTCAGTCAGCTTGGCAAGGGACCAAATCCAAAGTCAGGATGCTTAGTGAACCCTAAAAAGCCGCAGGCCAGTAGCAGCTTCAGAGTATGCAGAACCTTCGGGAATCACCAGTTTTGATGCCAGAGATGTTGGCACCTTTCCACTCAGTGGTTACAAGGTTAACTGGATTTCATGATATGCTCAGGAAGACGCACCCACCCAGACACTGATTGTTGTGCCTTTTTTTAACACTTAATCCTTGTTTCTCCTTTCAGCATCCCTGGTTACTATCTTCCCATGCACTATGTTGCTTGGGTGGATAAACTCTCAGAAGCCTAGCTCTCCAAATCCACTGGAGAAGAAGCTGGGCCATGAAATCCAAGCAGAAAGATACTCCAATCCCCTTTTATTGTTTTGAATCTTGTTTGACTATTTTTTTCTGAAGTCTGGAAGACCATCCAAATAAGATAGATGGAGAGCTGAAATTCCTTATCTTAAGGCAGAGCCTATCAAAAGTTCATTCATCTACAGCTGGGCAGATTACAGGCAGGGATTTTTATCTGTGTAAAGAAAGAACCCTAATTAGGATTGCTTCTAAGAACTTTTCTGTTTGCAAAAAAATTGCTAACTAGAAAAAAGAACACCATAAGCAGAGGTCCAAAGTTATTTCATCAGCCTTGGCTTATGATAGTAGTAGTCATGTGTTCAAATGCCATTTAAATATGGCCTTATAGACCTTCTTGTCTTTTCACACACAGCCATATTGTGAACCATTTATGAATGTTAGGATTTTGCGGTTTGACATGGTATGTGGTTTCAAAATAATGCTGAGCTTGTCACTGGGGTTGTCACTGTCTGTCACTGAAGAGACTGAAGCTGTTGTCACAGCTTGTCACTGTCTCTCTGAAGAGACAGACTTGTTTAGATCACTCTTTGCCAGTCTTTGCTAATTTTTGCACTCTTTAGAGGAGTTTGTGCAAACTGTAATATCAAAGAGGCTCTGAGAACGAGAGGTCCCAAAAGAATACAAGAAAGTACAAAAATGCATGGAGCAACACTGGCAAATTTGATCACAGGGTTCAGCCCCTCATCCTACTTCCAAGACCCTTTATGAAAGTTGCTTAACCCCTTAGTCCCGTTAAAAATACTCAGTTAAATAAACTTGTCTTTAAAGGAAGATCTAGCTTCAGTTTCCATTGTTCTTGTCACAGTTCTATGCACAGAGGTGCAAGGGCATCAAGGAAGCTGGTTTGATCAGTACTGCTTGGTCTCAGAAATGTAAATTGTAGGTTTATTGGTTTCTTTCCTAGTATGCAGCTATGCACACTGATTGCTTCCACTAATTCTGACTGGAGTCCCAAATGAGAAGTTCAACTCTGTTAAAAATAGCATGACCTCTTTGGAAAACACATTCTCTGTAGTCAGAGCTCTGGATTTCCTGATCCTGCTTCGTGGTGCTGAAGACTGCAAAAGAAAAAACTCCAGATGGTATAAGTCTGGCTTGTAACCTCTCCCTACAACCTCCATAACTTAAATTAAATGGGAGGGATATGAAGAATTACATGAAGATATAATGTTTCTTATAAACCAATAATGGTAACTGTAAACACAGGTATATTTCTCCCATATAACATTAACTGGCACCTGAAACAAAGAATTTTCTCTGTCTTCTGAAAATATTAGATTTTTGTTACTGCATCATACAGAAAACAAAAATGTCCATCTTTTATTAGCTTGAAATATCACATACTGAGAAAAAAAAATCTTTTATAGTTGTTTTGATACACGGTAGATGAATGTATTGCATGTTTTCAAACAGAAAAAAACTATGCAAATAAGGTCAAACTTCTTGCGGTTGAACCCATGAAGTAAATACAGAACATATTTTGTTTGTTTAGATCTTGGGGGAACAAACTGTTTTTATGTAGTCATATTACACTAAAGTAAGCACTGTAATGTATTGTGTTTCAAAATGACTTGTTTATATAATAGGGAATGTACTCACATCCAGTATAATCAGTCTCAATCACAAAAACTGGGAACAATTCTGAAAAGTGAAAACTTGTAAAAACACTCCTTTGTTTTCTAAATGTTGACATACAAAGGAAGAAAAAACCCCACTACAGGCCTGAAGTAAACCTCACATCATCCAATTGTGAAAAGCTGTTTATCATACATAACTTTCTTACACAAGTCTGATTCAAAGTGGCTACCTTTGAAACATCCTGCCTTGCTAAACTCCACTAACCTCCTCACAGTCTAGGTCTTCATGATGCTGCATTTTACCTTAATTCCAACACTTGTGTTTCACTAGGGCAATGTCTGATAAAAATCATTAATGTAATTCATCTTTAGTGAATAGCACTTGACAGGTATTGCTAAGGCTGAGTTGCTTAAGACAACTACAGTTTATTAGGGATTAGGAGGAGTGCCTGGAAACTTTTCCAACTTTGAAAATTATTCCTGCACCATTTAGGGAGAAATCCAAGATGGTTCAAGATGGTTTCTTTCCTGCAAAGAAATTGGGAGTAGGAACTTCAGAGTAGGTAATAACACTGTTAATTTGGAATTACTGTTTGATTTCAGGGGTTTAGCTGTCCATGCACCTCTGCTGCTTTGGTAGTTGCTTTGCTTGTAAACAAAAACTGCATGCAGTGAAAACTGTCATTTAAAATTCCTGTCAGCTCACATTCACTCCTTAACAACCATGGTCACAACCAAGCACCTTCTACAAAACTCTAATTTTTCAAAATTCATAAACTGCTGAATTGAAACCCCTCTCCCCAGATAAACAAGCTGCTCTGTATTGATTTACAAGTGATTTCATTTGGGAATTGCTATGTTGTAGAGAACTGTGACATTTCTAAATAAACAATGATGCTGACCACAAAAATGCTAGCATCTGTGATCCACTGAAACACGAGATGGATCTCAATATTCCGAGAGGAGGAGTAAGTTTAGCTGATTAGTTTTAGAGATACAAATAAACATGGTATGTTTCTAATTACACAAGTGAGTCACAACAGAAGGATGGTTTTGTGCCCGAAGTTCTACTACCTCTTCAAACAACAGTGTGCTTGTCCTTCTTCCTTTCCCCAAGCACAGCTGATTTCTTAGATATATAAACAGAACTGAAACAGTTTAGGTCACAATCCTCAATCTCCTTTATGTGAGGACGTTTAAGCTGTCAATACAAAGCTCTACATAAGGAAGTAACAAAGCCTCCTTGCTCGTTGTGACAAGTGGTATGACTGCTTGAGTGTGCAGAGCTCAGTAAGTGTTCTACTACACTAACAGATCTGAAAACATCCCAGTTACACCTGCTCAGACCACCTCAAACAAAAAACATTTAAAAATCTACTTTTCAAGGTTATTCTTAAAGGGGCAGAGAAGAACATATTCAAACACACAGTAACTTCACAACACAAAATCCAGGGTTGTTTGTGTTTTTTTTGGTATCCTATTACTTCTTAATTAGGGGCATGTGATTTTTCAGACTGGAAGTGCACCTTAGACAGCTGCAACTCCAATTTCCTGACAGCTTTACTTTTGTACGATTCTGTTCAAGAGAAACCAGAGGAAGGAGAAGAGTGGCTACCTAAAATAGAAATTTTGTGGGGGTATATATATATATATTTTTTTTTTTTTTTTTGGGGGGAGAAGGTTTGTTGTCCTAAACTACAGAGAAACTATGACAAATTAAGTTTAATTTTGACAGCTGTGCTTATTTCTTGGTCACTGTGTACACTACAGAGTCATCTTGACAAAACTGCCATGTAAGTAAGGCTATGATTTATTCATCTAGGATGAAATACCTTTCACAGTTAGAAAAGGAGTTCCAAAAAGTAGTAAAATAATAAATTACTGTACTTTATCTGTGTATCTCTATTCACCTACCTATCTCATCTCCCCTGTAAGCCCTGTCCCACACACTTAGAAGCAACTCCTACACAACTTTGAAATGTCACTTTAATGAATTTCCAGTATATATCAGATCCCATTTTCCTCCATAAGCATCAGCAGTAACTCCTAGAGCCCCACCTTGATTCACATTCCTCTCTCTTCCAGTCTCTCCACCCAAACAATTCCATAACCAGAAAGTGACATGCTTTACCATTTAACTCTAAGTTCATACTAAAACAATGCACTAATAAAAACAACACAACCTTTATGTGTTCACTCCATGGGTAAGCAGCTGTACAGCTCTCATTTGGACCTGTATACTTTGGCAAATATAGTATAACTCATGGAAATTCTCTGTAATGAATAAAATTGATTATATATATGTATGCATGCATGTATGTGTTTTATATTACTGTGTTCACAAAATAGAATCAATGTGAGTTTGGTATTAAGATTTAATTTATGATAGAACAGTCTGTCCACCTGGAGAAGACATTACAGAGCCATCTAAAGAGAGACCTTCACCCATATTTCTCCCCCCCAGAGGCTTAATGGGATCCACAGTGTTCATTCAGTCAAATGGCTCTGCAGCAAAGCCACAGTCCCTCCTGACTTTCTCATCTGGCAATCCTCTAACAGACTCCACGTTATGCCGGAGTCCTTCAGTAGCATCTTGATTCCTAGCGTCCCATTCTACATTTGTAAGTCATCTTTCTGGGTTTTTTTCCTTCAGAAATTTCTACATGTGGCCTCTGTGTGCCTGTCCTCCTTCCTGTGACTTTTTCCATCACCTCTCTCAAAAATCGCTTTTCCCCAAAAAAATTCTTTTCAACTTCTTGGCAAGAAGTTCAACTTCTTTTCTCTTTTTGGCAAGAAACTCCCTTTTACAGTTTCTACTTGCATCCCCAAGTTTTCTATTTCTTTCATTTGAATCCATTAAATTAATGGATTTTGTCAAAACCACTCTTGCCTGATGTCAAGCAAGGAAGTTCAGTGGCCTCTCACACAGAAACACTGGGGTTGCAGTTTCCTCTCCAGCTAAAGTGAGGGGTATGCAGCTCCCCATGTGTGCTGTAACCAAGGTCTTCCCACACAAAAAGCTGTGAACCTGAGCTCTCCATTGGATCACCTATAAACCCATGCTCCATTCAAACTGCCTCCCCAAACCCCTCACCTGCTAAATCAGTAAGAGTAATAATGATAATGACGACAATGATGATCATAATCTTATCTCTACAAAAACTCTAAGTGAGCCTTTTTTTTTATACTGGAACTCAGAAGCTAGGAAGGGGAAAAGAGAACAATTTTGCTAAGGCAAAGAAAACATATGGTGTAATAATTAACCTGGGGACAGAAAAAAATTTGCACTGGTCCTGTCCTGAAACCCTCTGTGCTAAACAGGTCTTCGGCCATTAAATATCACTGGAACTCCCAAACCTTTGGCACAGTATTCATATGTAACAAAAAGACTAAGTAAGTGAAAAACCACTAGCATGTCTTCTGGCAATGGACTATCTCTATTTTCTTCACTGTTTCCCCTAACTCGAAACACCCTGCATTCAGCCTCCCCGCTGCTGTCTAGACACAGCTCTGCTTTTGCCATCCACCCTCGGGTGAGTCTGTAGCCCGAAACCACAGTAGCACATTCTCAGGTCTCTCATAGACACTGTGCATTGAAGGGCTCATTGGAGGCTGCAATTTCCCCTTCTAAAGAATCCAGGCTCCCTGCTAATGCACCAGGTATCTCCAGGTAATGAAGATGTTACCAGATGATAAATTGTCTACACCTGGTGAGCTAACATAATGCTTATTCTCCAAAATCACTGGCCTATAGAACTGCACAATGCCCACTGTGCAAGAAGGAGAACTGAAAGTTCACCAGCCCAGTCCCCTGCCAACTAAGCCGGGTCACCTGGAACAGTGGGGTCTACGACCACCAGGGACTACCAGAGAGACCCCCAGGACAGAAGAAAGCATGCATAAAGGAGAGGGGAAATATGTTAATGATTTTAGGGAAATGTATGTTTATTCTGGGACAATCAATCAGTATATGTGTAAAGTACAGTATAAAACCAGAAACATTCCTGTACTCAGCATACATGGATTTTGGAGGAGCTATGCCCCTTGTGCACCCACCCAAATAAAGAATGCCTGCTTCTTAACTACACTTGTGTTAAGTAGGTTTTTATTTTAGCAAAGTTTTGGTAACAAAGATAGAACTTAAAAGAATCAGCCTGGGAGGAAGTGAGTGAAGCACCTTCATTTTGAAAGCTCACTTAAAACCCTTGTCATCTTCATTAACAATTGTAGCCCTCCCAACATATTCAAACCTTTATTTGGAATTATTTGGCTAAAAAATGATGAGGAAGGAGTGATGAGTGGGAAGAACAAGGAGAGACATTTGAAATTCCAGAAGTGTGTCCTCCTATGAACAAATATGACTGTCACAGCACACACCAAACAGTGAGTAGATGATAGACACCCTTGCAATCAAACTCAGAGAAGAATTCTAAATACAATTCTGAAGTATGAAACAAACTGTTATTTTCACTCTTGATTTTGATAAAGAGGCTTTGTGCTCCTTATATTCTCACAAATCTGAATACCTACAAACTTGAAAAACATGGATGCCAAGCAAACTTAACGCCTCTGGAATGTTATTCATTTTTCTGGTAGGCAGGAGAGAAATTTTCTTAAAAGAAACTTCATTTGGGAATCACAGTCTTGGCACTGAAATTGACATAAACCCTGAAGGAACTCAGCCCTCCTCTGCTTTTAGCCTGTCATTTATTTAATAGGTAGCACAGATAGAAGGGGCTAGGGGAAATGGGAGACTGGAGAACTCATCTGTCATCACCACATACCTTGAATATTCACCCCACCAGCAGCCCTATCACTGTTTTGTATCAGAAAGTGCACAAACATGGTGCAAGTACTTTCTTATGTTCACAAATGCTAATACTATGTAGCACTTAACTAAGAAACAGCAAGTTTTCTTTTCTCACATTTAAATCCATTAATTTTTTCATCTTTGTTAGTGCTTCCTCATCACTCATGCTGCCTTTAGATAAATGGTTGTCAGAAAAGAAAAATTATATCAACCAAAAACTCTCAGATAATACACACGATTTAGCAGTTTAAAGCTCACTGCTTTTGTCTTTAGCCAAAAAACACCTGGGTTTGCAAAGGCTATTTTTCTCTCTCCCCCTCTCTCTCTCTTAACCCAATAGATTATTTCTCAATTCTGTCACACTTTTATTCCCAGAGTATAAAATGACCTTTTAAACTCCTCTTTTACAATATTAGTTGCACTTGTTTTTCTTATGGCTTTTGGGCAGCATCCTTTCTAAGCTGCTCTGCAAACTACCAATTTCTTTTTGCCCAAGCACTCTCTTGGTATTTGCCTCCTCGGAAACCTAAGTGAGTTTTAGCAGGAAGCCTTTCACCATACATACTTACAAAAAAAAGAATTTAAAATAATGACTTCATACATGATGCAACATCTTAATGAGTTACTACCCTAATCACATCATCTTCCCTCATCCCATCTCTCTTACTCCCTCGGAATTGGTTGGGATAGATTTAATTTTCTTCATAGCGGCATGTATGATACTATGTTTTGGATTTGTAACCAACCAGCACAGATAGCACCCCCATTTCAGTTGGTGCTACTGCAGTGTCAAGCAAGGCTTTTGACACCACCCCACTCCAAGCAGGCTGGGAGTGCATTGGAAAGCTGAGAGGGGACACAGCTGGGCAGATGTTGTGTTGGCTAACCCACAATGCTTGCATATGTATTTTTGGGTAAGTATATTGGATAAGGATATTACTAATCATTTTAGTAAACTGCAACTAAACTGAAGAGACACTATAGTGGAATTAAACTACTTACATGGGCTGTAACAGATTCCTAAGAACTGAAATGTCCAAGGCCAAGGAAGCCCATTTAATAGGGTAATACTTGCAAGCTTTTGCAATCTGTTGCACTGAGGCCATGGGGGAAAAGATGAGTACTATTTCTTACCTTCCTTCTGATTTCCTGTGTGATTCTAAATTGTAAAATGCTCTCTCTGCTCCTACCTGACAATTTTTTTCCTGAAGGTGATCTCTGTCATAACACCTCTTGCTGAAGACCTGGATTAGGCCTTTTGTGTAGCCTCATAGCCCCTAGGACAATTGTAACACCTTATGAAGCTTCCTCACTCAGACCATCAGTTCTATACTACAGTCTGGCAAGAGGCTTCCATACTGCTTTTCCTTCTCCCTCCTTTGCCTGCACTACAGTTTGAGCATGCAGGTCCACAGAAGGGCTTGTCTCTAACCAACCTTTTACCTGTCCTTGATTTTAAAGCAGCAAGAGAAACCTCAGCCAGGATACAGATGCCTGTATTAACACAGTTCTATACAGAAACATGTTTATAGAATCGCTGAATGGTTGGGACTGAACATTAAATGTCATAGTTCCAAACCCCCTGCCATGGACACTGACAAATTTCAATAAATCAGGTTGTTAGAGCTCTTTCCATTTTGGCCTTACACACTTACAAGGGTGGTCCATCCACAGCTTCTCTTGGCAACCTGTTTTACTCCCTCTCCACCTGGCCAGTAAAGAATTCTTTCCTAGCATGTAATCTCAACTAACTGTCTCTCAGTTTGAATAAATGCTTTACATGTTGCCAGCACAATCACATCTTGAATGATTGCTCTACACCTTGAGGAGGGACAACAGCCAGGATGTGCCCTGCTGGACTTTGCTGGAGTACCAGTCCTGAAAACACACTAAAGACAGGCAGACAGAGAGGCAGACAGACAAATACACACAGACAGCCCTCCATGTAGAAACAGACTTCGTATGAGAGCCAGGCAAGCAATGACACATATGTCACAGTGTCTCAGGAAAGGAATCATGAGTTCTGTCCTCTGACCCAAACAGTTCTCACATGAAGTAAAACAGCACCTCACTTGGGAATGGGATGGCTGTTTGAATTGTGAAAGATCTTTGCTGTTCTGACACATATCAGCAGAGCAAATTACTGCAGTGACTATTTCAAATGCACCATCCATTTCAATTTTGCTTCACTCTTCTGCAGACTGCTTGGTCAAACTTGTTCAGATAGGCCTTTAGAGGGGAAGATGTGGGTGCCACACACTGTGGTTACACAGGTGAAGTTTCTCAGGTGCACACGGAGGGTGCTGATAACACAGGTATCCAACCATGCACATGACTCATGCAGTTACCCAGCACACATCCCAACCTGTAGCATTCAACTCATGCCCCACAGCAACTCTGCTGGCTGAGTTCTAAGAATCCTATGAGAAGAAGGTCTATGGATTTATCTGTGAAAGCTAAGAAAGAACAAGGAGACTACAGAGAGGTGTTTATCCAAGCAGCTCACAGCTGTCATTACAGGCCTGTGTTTCTATGCAGCTCTGGTAACAAGCTCATAGTCCTGTTCAGAAAGAATCTGGAGACAGCTTTGCTCCACTCCTCCGGCTCTTCTGGCTGTTGTGCAGCACAGCCAGCACAGATAGGGATATCCAAGATCTGTGTGCTGCCGAGTCTCAGAAGAGCCCAGCTGGGCAGGAAAGCAGTGCAATATGTCACAAGTGTGCCTGTCAGTCTGCCTCATGGGATGGATGCTGGATCAACTCCAGTGTCCCCAGGACTACAGTCATGGGCATATTTGCTCTGTGCAAAGAGAGGATGTCTTGACCTGTGGTTGCTCCCAGGTCAGACTGCACTCCTATTGTGCCTCAAGACCAAAATCAGCACAAAAGAGATCTGGCTGCCAAGCTAACATTGCAGAATGACTACCTCTGCATTTTTGCCCATGGAATGCAAGCACTGAGTATTTTGGGGTAATCACTGAACACCAAAAATTTTAAGGACAGATCATTTCCCTCAATGGAAAAAGATTTATGATTTGTTATGGTAATTGTTAACACCAAATAACAAAACAGCCCTTTTTGTGAATTTAATTGTTCAACTTTAGTCAGGTTTTGGCAGTATTTGGTTGCTTTACTTGTTCCTCCTAAAAATTATGAATACTCTGTGCAGAAGTTGAGAAATACATTTTCTGAAAGACCTAGGCCCTTTTTTTAATATACTGCTTATAACTGGTTTTTTTTGGTTTGTTTTTTTTTGTTTGTTTGTTTTTGTTTTTTTTTTTTTAACAGTTATAACCAGACAATTCCTTCAATATGCCCTGCATTTGCTGTAATTCTGCATCAAGGAGTTTTATGAGGTAATCCTTAGAACTTTAACAAGTTCTCATTTGACTATCATACGCCTAAGTAAAACTCAGGACTAATTTTAGCATTTATTGGAATGTGCTGCTAGAAAGAAAAGGTCAAATGTGCTCACAGGAAGGCAGGACCAATTTGAATTTTTGTCTTGAACCTGTTTCTCCTTGTAACAAATGACACTTTCCTCCACCTGTGTCAAGCAGAATGAATCACAGCAGCAACACCTGTTTAAGAGAAGGAATTCTGTATACACTTGTAATGTAAAATTTTCCCTTTTCCCCATAATATATTCAAAGCAGTGGTGTCCAGGGAGGGGAGAGGAACACAATGACAAGCATGTGTTCTGTCTGTGCTGCTGATACCACAGACACAGCATTCTCTACCAACATGAGATACTTACCTTTTAACAAAAAGAGTCAAAATGCTTTTTCAGCAGTACTTACTGCCCCTGCCCCAGCAGGAAAATTAGCTGCTCTGTTCCAAGTCTATGGAGGCAGATGATAACGTCCACTCACCCTATTGAAATATTATCCTTCCTGCCCTTCTATTTGTTTAGAAGAATCCATCTTGCAGTTCTAAGAGAGTCCTGGAGTTAGGAAAAATGGCTTTTTGTGATTTATTTACACCTGCTGGTGCCCTTAAGAACACCACTTAAAAGGCAGGCCCTATGGATTTGGAGAATGGCTAATTAGTTGCCTGTCTTTTATATCTGACAGGTAACTCAAGATGATATTTTCTCCTTTTTAACAATGTGTAATCAGAAGACTGATGTTATATATATACACATATAAACGTCCACACACACACAAGCACCTGTATCTGCTCACCTATATCTGCTAAGGGTGGGCTTTTTCTGTTACAAAAGCATTAAAAACATTTACACTCATAATCAAGAGCTTAATAATTTAGATCCCACATTTGGTTTCCATTTTAATTCCTAAGAAGCGGTTGAGAGGAAACTGATGAAAAACAAAAAAGAATTCAAAAGGCACATCTTTCTCATGAAGGTGAAGAACAAAAGCAGATCAATATTGTGGCAAGCCTATGAATATCTGAATGTAACACAAGACAAGCCTTACAAGGTAAATAGAAAGGATACTATTTCCATAATTTCTATTAAGCAAGTATCCTCTCTTCCCAGTAGTGTCTAACAACATGGTAAGAGGACAGTACCTCCCCAGGCAAAGTAAAGATATTCCTCTGGCAAAGGGGTGGCAAGCAGAAAGGTTCAGCTACCCTGAGGAAGCTGACATGGTCACAGCATCTGTGTTTATTTAAGGAGAAAACGCTACTATTGAGGTTTTTCTATGGATGAGGATTTCTCTTTGAAAGGAGTGCAATTTTATGTGAAAAATCTGATAAAGCATTTCTTCCTTTAAAGATTTTCTGAGTAAAGAAGCACCAGCTCTGAGCTACAGCCTCACATTAAGTATTTGCTGGCTAGTCACAGAGAAGCTTCATGAAAAGCCTGGTGTCTATGAAGAGCTGTCCAGAGAAAAGGCCTTTTGGCAGAAGACCAAAGGTCAGGTCAGAGAAAAGCAGCACAGACGACAGTAATAAAACCAACAAAACTAAAATAAAGGAGTTTAGAATAGTTACATAATTGTTAAAAGCAAAGATGTAGTTCACTAAAACGAAAGACAGGCTGGCTATTGACATGTGTAAAGTTAATCTGAAACATGCTTCATGCCATGATGCATCTCAGACATACTTTCTTTTGGGTGTTTCATTCAAATAAAGACAGAAAATATTTCTCTGCAAGAAATGAAAAATGTTTTAACTACATAAGTTTACAAATCTGAAAAAAAAAACCAAAAAACAAAGGGAAGAAAGTGAGACAAAAATAGAGGACTTGGAAGAATTTCTGGAATTTTGAGTTGCTTTAACAAATAGCCCAAAGAAAATTCTGTAGGTCAGAGTACCAAATGTTTCAAAATGCCCTATTCCTCCTCTGGCAGGAGAACTAACCATATCATCACACGGGCAACAATGAGGAAAGCTTTCAACATCTTTACTTTGAATGTCACATGTGCCACACATTAGTAAAATAAACAAAACTAGGCAAAAGCAGGTGAAATAGTAACTTTCAGTTTTGTACTAAGTAAGATGTCCAACTTGGAAATACTAAGGAATACCTCACGGGGGGGGAAAAAATGACTGCATGTTTTACTCTCTCAATTTCTTTAGTCAAAATGATAAAGAGGCAGTCAATTACTTAAACCTCACCTGAAATTTTTGGAAGCCTCAAACTAAGAAAGTTGATTTGGAAGACTAAATATTCTTTTCGAGAGGTCTGGAGAGAGCAACTCTGTTTTTGAAAGCATTTTTTAAACAGTGTATGTTAGCTGATGTTTACTTTTATTTATTTACGGTTTACTACTTATTAAATATAAGTTATTATATATATTATGTAAGATATACTGTTTACTATTTATTAAATGTAATACATAGAATATACATGAAGTTGTTGTTCTCCCCCTGCCCCACCTTAAGAAACACATGAAAATTTCTTGGATGGTATCAGATTTTCTACCTCAAAAGTAATTTCTTCTTTTCTCTCTCAAATACTCTCAAAAGATGTTAGTTACTGTTGATCAAACAGAAAATGTGATGTGCTTCAAAGTTTATCCTACAGACCATGTCTATAGGACAACTGAATGGAAAAGAACCCTTAGTTTACATCAAATCCAAATCCCTGAAGTAATGCAGGATTTCTCAGATTAGTCCTGAAATCTGTTGTTGTTGACACAGTATTATTGCATTTTCATACACAGTATCAACTAAATACTTCTTTGGAGAGAAACAGGCTTTGCAGAATCCTTAAATATCCCAATTATATTTTTATTATTCATTTAAACAGACTTGTACATCACACAGAGCTTAAAAGCATGATTATAAAAAGCAATCACTATCCCCCTTTTATGTTTTTTAATCACAGAAGAGTTTAGGAGCTGAGCAACTTACACAGAGGTGATAGCACTTAGATTTCTCTGAGGTCTTGACAATACTATGTGACTCATAAATCTAATTCTCAAAGTAGAGAATCACAAATGTCACCAGGCACAGAGTCCCTATTAAAGTATCCCCATTTATCTTTCCAGAGTGCCTTTCTTTATGACATTATTTGATAGACTGTCATGTACAGGTTTGAGCTGCCCTAATAAGATCTCCTCAGCCCTTTCTGTGCTTGTCACAACAGAGAGCAATCACAGGGCCCATTTTTTCCCCAAAACAAAGTCAGACCATCAGCAAAAGTCTATCAGATTGTGTAAGTATCAACATATATATGTAACCAAAGGTCATCAGATCTTCGGTAAAGGCAGTTTTTTCCTTCAGCATCATAATGAACAGCTTTTTTGAGAAATGTAAAGAGCCAATATGTTCAGCACAATACCCCTGTGTAAGCCCTTCAGAGATTAAATTACAACATCAATGTCTGCTACAACAGTATTTATATATAGTCAACTGGCTCCATGAATAGGAAATAACGTGGTTTATTGCAAACAGTAGACTTCATAAAACAGGTATTTGGAAGTCCAGTTTGTTATGATTTTATTTAAACAAAACATGAGTTAAGTGTTTTCATGCAACATTTGCACTTAAGTCTTAAATAATCATGACAAACAGAAGTAGTTAATGAACGCACTAATTATAGACTTTGGTGAATGTACAAAAAACCTCAGCATTATACTTTATACAAAGTAAAGAACATCTTAAATACTTCCCCAAAATACTGCAGCAGCTGAGACACAGTGATATGCCTTGCAAGGGCATAGGAATGTAATTTAGAAATCACATGGGAACTACCCCTTTCCTTTAATTTCACAAACAGACAAAAGCAACATTCAACTCCATGCACTGATTTTTCAGGTTATGTCTATGTAGTACCTGGAGTTTTATCCAAACAGTGAAAGTTAGACATGTTTATTTAGTAAACAATTATGCAGTAAATCTCTATTACATTTCTTCCTTGGTATTACCTGGAGTAGCCATGTTATTTAAAAGTGGGCAGGTTTGGTACTTTTATACTGATGTCACCAATATTAATATTTCTTGGGATCTCTGGCAGATTCATATTCTTTACAGCTGAAACAGCCCGGGCTGGAGCTCCTGCTAAACCAGCCTGTATATAAAGTGAGGAAAAATGCAAGTCAGACAAAGTTGGTCACAAGAAGATTTACTAGCAATATACACAGACAACTAACTTTTAAAGCATTTCCATGGTTACACAGTTAGAAAAACCACATGGTAATTGTGTTTGGAATGAAATGGATTACTTGGAAATATTAAACCAGAAAGAGAAAACAGTTCACATATTCCTTTTTATATGGTAAAACATGTAATGTCAACTGGATGGAAAAGTATGAGAGGAAGGAACAGGAGGCTTATCCAAGTACATGTAATGTGTACATTATAGATCAGACAGTCTTGAGGGGTTGGGTGTCCAATGTGCTGCCTTTGTCTCTTACCTATTCTAAAAGTTCACATGGTTCACCCTTGACTAACATTGATTACATGCTTAGAATAAGTAACCTCAAAGTAACAAGGTGCTGAATGTTAGTCAAATCAATGAACACACACACACAGGCATGTGTATATATACACATACAAATATATATATATACACACACACACAGTGGTACTTCAAGGTGACTTAGACTAAGATGAAAAGGATAAACACCCTGCAATTATGGGTGATGAAAAGCATGCAGACAGAATTTCTACAGACAAACTAGAATAATCTGTTGTCCCACAGTAACTAATTATACACTAACATATCTGCATCCCCTTGGGCATTACACAACAAGTTATGCCAAATTAAACTATTAAATTAAATAGCACCCATTTTTTATAAAGTCCTCTACTGCATGCAGTCTCTTTGCACACAAAACTAGAGCCTTTCTGTACAAACATACAAATTTTACAATAGAGAATTACTGACTTTCATTTAGTTCTGCTTTTAGATAAAGTAGCTGCCAAGTTTACACACTAAGGTGTATCATGAAATACTAACAATTTACAGCTCAGAGGCCTGAAGACATACCATAAATCATCCTTCCCTACTGCTTCTGAAAATACCTATTCAAAATCTTGTTATTTTAGGGACTATTAAAACAAGACAAGTAAGTGTTACTACTATATTTGATGCTGTGAAAAATATATACTATTCATTTTAAGTACAGAAATGTCTATCCTAAAAGTTCAGATTCTCTATGTAGATTTAGGATTTTCAGTGTGGTTTTAATTCAGGATTGCCACAAAAGTGTAAAAATAATTTTTATTTTTGCAAGGACAAAAAAAAAAGGCATGGAAGATTTTAAAAAGAAGAGCTCTTATTAGCAGAAGACGACATCACATTCCTAATTCTGTGAATACGTAAAAAGAAGTAACTTTTTTAATGTTTTAAAAGTAATATTAAAAATATTCAAAAACAATAAAAATCACAATGTGATTTTCAGGACTACAAGTTGTGGCATCTAGAGATGTGGCACATACTAGAGTGTGGCATCTAGCAGACCCAGTAAAAAGCACCAATCCACAGAAAACAAAGCAAGATGCTAGGAATTGGTTTAAAAAGAGACTAAGCCTGTAGAAACAGAAGGTGTTTAATTTTAGGTGTGTCCAAGACTGAAGAAATCAGCCCACTTGCATATAAAGTATTTCTGAACAAGAAATACAGCAAAATGAAAGAAGAAAATCTTCAAGAAGATTGTGTCATATTTGATTATTAAAAAGCATTGGTACATGACTACCACTCAAAGTATAACCTTTTCAGATTCTTGGTTTTCACTGAAATTCATTGCAAGTGCAGGGTAAACTTACTGAGGAGTACACCTGATTTCCATGGTGTCCACCTGGCACAAAAGGAGATGGACACCTCACACACTCGTCAGATAACAACTCTACTTTTTGAAGGCTATGAAAAAAAAATTTTCTCCCTTTTACTGCTCTAAGAAAAAAAGTCAAGCTAACAAGGGATTTTCACTTCAAATCCTGCCTACTAAAATCCTTCCTTCTTCCTTCAAAAACATAACCCAAGTCAAAAGAAACCAATTAAAGCTTCTGGTTTTCAACTAAACCTTTATGTGGAAAGTCTAAAACACCACAGATCCCTACATTTTAGTCATGGGATGATTCCCAGAAGAAGAAACATAACCAGAAAGCCATGAGTCCTGTGAAACCCTCCTATGTGAGACATGCCAAAGTTGGGAAAAGCATGTGGGGGCAGAGAAGAAAGCTGAGAAAACTGTATCTCTAATGCACCCAAATTTGCTCTCACCTTGGCCCTGACATAACCAAATTATCAGTTCTCAGAAGTACCAACTCAAACTCAGTAAAACTCAAAAGGTGCAAGGAAGTATTTTCAAACCCTCTTTTTCCTTCATTTCCCTTAACATCACCAAGTCTATCAGGTCACTCATTTCAGAGGCTCTTTCAATAACAGTATTTTCTTAAAGGAAAACCTGGACCTAACACTAGCAGTATCAAGAAATGCAAGTATCCAAAACCTGCATCCTTGAATCTGCAATAAGTTAAAGGAGCAGTATTAGACATTGCAATTTCTTTGTATTTATTAAAAAACAATGCAGAAGGCATGAATATGCCCAACACTCTCCTTTTACATCTGAGAACTTGGAAATACTAATTTTAAATCAAGAGGTAACTATGAGTGAAGTCTTAGTGGATAAAAGAATAAATGCTTTTAATCCTTTAGGTTCTATTTGCAGTAATGGAAGAAAAATTCATTAAGCAAAATGGGGCAATGTAAACTGTTTTCCATAGAGAAGATGAAAATACTAATTAAAAGCAATGAATTATACAATTTACAACTGAAACAATGGGAAATCAGAAAAATATAATAAGTAATGACATGGTAGCACATGCCTGGCAATTCAAAGGAGAGGTACCTTCTGCGTG
This sequence comes from Sinosuthora webbiana, assembly GCA_013397395.1. Classification (NCBI taxonomy): domain Eukaryota; kingdom Metazoa; phylum Chordata; class Aves; order Passeriformes; family Sylviidae; genus Sinosuthora; species Sinosuthora webbiana. Next base: position 17,148 of record VXBN01007154.1, on the reverse strand, counting down.
ACTTGGATGGAGATTCTTTACCCTAATTTAATGGAAGTTATTTACTCTTAATGGACAAATAACATTTTTAGTATAACTGGTCATTATTTTTACCTACCTGCTACTATCCTCTTTATACAGACTTACAGTCCCTGCCTCCCACCCCAATGGTATAGGATACAATGGAGACACAATTGAAAATTATTAAAAATACCACAATTGACATGACCACTGCCCTTCCACCCCCTTACATAGTCACAACTTCCAACAGTCACGTTTCATGAGGACCATTCTGGATCAAGATCAGTGAAGATCCCTGACGAAACTGCTGGGATTGTCAGATTACCTATTTTTTTTTACAGTGAGATTATCTTTCACCATCAGATGCTGAGATTTTCAAACTTTACATTCTCTTCTACTATTACATTCTCTTCACCTGTAATTCTCCGTATTAAGTGAGTTTGTAGAATAGTGGATACATAAAATGCATAGCAAAATGCTATTTAGCACAATTAACATCCACCCTACCAAGCACAACACAGTTACACAGCATTTCTAAGAGAGAGCAAACAGTTCATAAAGAATGTCTAATGGATAAAATGAGTGAAAAGCACTTGAACTCCCAAGCTGGATAACTAATACAATTCAATTCAATATTTGAACTCCTTAGCACTCCTTTTTAGCATGTCAGGCAATGAACTAGTAGACAATCCTTCCATTTCTTTTACTGGAAGTGAACGGTATTAAACACAAAGGTACTACAAGTAAGTACTTTCAGCCCCATGTGCTTTTGAGGCATCTTATAGAGGCACCTGATTAGTACAGTTTTCACTGTAATACTGAACTCAACAAGTTTCACTTGCCTTTTTTATCATATAATTCAGCAGGTAAGTTGGTGATGTGCAAAGAAAAAACAGTTCCACTTGAAAAAACAAAACACGTAGCAAGCTTTAAACATGCAATGAATGATGAATTCTGTCACAGCAAGCAAATGACTGAAGCAAGTGAAACTAAAACTTCTTAAGACATAACTAATGCAATTTCAGAAAGACAATATGAATTCCATACAGCTGGTATAACAATAAGCCAATACAACACAGTTTTGCTGCAGCTCCTTTGTACTCTCAATTTCAGTTGTTGTTGAAGGATGTGCTTTAATGTTGAAATGCTGCATATTAAAATTTTAGAAATGCTCGTAAACATGTTCATACACTTTTAAAGAGCAATACCATATATGCAAAAAAGACACTATTTCACAGGTTGAGAAAGACACATTTAATAACAGGACTTTTACTCTATTGGTCCTAATCTATCAAGTGAGTGACAAAAGCTGTCATTAATTTATTTGGGTCATTATTAATCACTACAGGAATCAATTTTCTTTGCTCTTATCATCACCCTTTCTTAGAATGCCCAACTGGTAACTTCATATCAAAGTGATCCCAGTAACCTCGTTTTACTCTTTAAAAAGAAATTCAGATAATTTTTAAAAAATATTCCACATCACAAACATTGTTAATACATATATACAAATAAAAATGTTCCAACTGTCTTCCCAAATATCTCTACACAGAGCTGGCTAGCACTATAATAAATATATAAAAAACCACAGCCTACTGGAAAACAAAATAATGAAGGCTAACACTGCAATATATGCCACCCTTTTCCAGACACTACAGAGGTACTAGGCCCTCTCTGCTGCTGGTGTTTCATACCAATGTTCTGAAAAGTCAGAACAAGTATGACTTCAAAGCAGCAGAGATATGAAATCATGAAAGGATGCAATGCATAATATAAAGGAATGATCATGTCCCCTGCTCATGAGGTTAAATAAATGAATGTAATTAGAGAAAAACCAAAATGAAGTCTGCAAGTATATCAAAATGAGGCCAAACAGATAAGAAGACTTAAGACATACTCTTAGGAATTTTAAGCACTTGAATCACAAAAAGAGTAATGAATGGGAATGATTAATTATTTCTTTTGTTTGTTTTTCATTGCCAGACCCAAAAATAAAAACAGAATATGTGTGAGCAGAACACAGAAAAAGAAAAGTAGCTTTGCACAAAAAGAAAAACAACAAAAAGAAACCGAACCAAAAATCTGAGATCAAGATCCCTAGTGTTACCAATGAAACACTTGTGTTAGTTAACATATAAGTTAAGTCCCTGATTTTCTTCATGAGCTGTAGCATACTTTAAATATAGGTTTAAAAGCTGCATGTTACCAAAACCTATTTTTAGCTAATGCTTTTACAACTAAATCCAATAGTAGAGTTGCATTTGTTAAATCTTAACTGTATTGCAGTACACTATGCTAGGAAGATCACATGAAAAGTAAAAAGCAAAGCTATTCATACATTAAACAAATTTCAACTGCTTAAGATTCCACCTGTTTAAAATACCTGCAGTTTGAATACACAGAGACTTAAAACAAGTGGAAATTAATTTTGAAGTACTGCTATTAACACTGACTGATATTCAAACTGTTGAGCTAAACCAGATATTTCAAACAACAAACGGCAGGTGGCATTTGACCATAAGATAAATTTCAAACATACTATTTCCTTCTCCTTTTTCTGTTCTTTGTTAACATTCATGTTCAGGGACTCCAGTTACCAGGATATCTTACAGCAAAATCCAGACATTCAGATTATAATGACAGCAAAGGTACATCTGAAGTTGAGTACATTCTGACAGCCCTTTTCATTTTATGTTCAACATAATTAAGGCTGGATGATCAACTTCAGAATTTCTACATCATCTCTACAAATTGCCCTGATAATTTTATTCTCTCTATACAGAACTGTTTCAGTTTGTTGGTGGGATTTTTAATGTTTCATTCACCTGAAGCTTATTCTGAAACTTTTCTTTGCAAGCAGGTAGAAGTTCATTTTTTTTAATCTGGAAATACTAAATGCAAAATAGTTCATATTACTCATTTTAGATTATCAGGGACAAAATTCTCCCAACATTGAAGTTATTTGTATTATGGCATCATATCTTATTTTGTTATCTTTGTGTTCATTTATATTGACATTAATTTTGCAGAATTTTTGGCTAATATTCACACAAGTTCATACTCCTTTGTTTCTCAACAATGATATAAAGAAAAGTTAAGTTCTAAAATGCAGGAAGAGAAATAAAATAAAAAATATGATGTCAATGAAAAGCTAGTAAAATACACTATAGCCAATAAAAAGATGAGGGAACTACAAGAAACTAGCACAAAAAGTAGGCTACAAGGACTAGTATGGGTATTTTTACACATAATTTTTGAGTCTGGCCTACATAATTTATTGCCTTTGACATCATTTTGCTTTCCCTTTTTGTTAAAATTACATTTTTTTCTAAAAGTCAGCAATACCTTTGTCTACCTGTCCTGTCTGGGAGACTGAAAGATAAAGGTCTGTAAGAGAGAAGAATGGAAAGAGCCAGAAAAGATCAGGAGGTTCAGAAAAAATGAGGCCCAACTTAAAAGTCTAAATCACACGCAGTTGAACACTCCAAATAGAGAAAAGATAGCCCAGGTTTACCTAAAATACTTCCAAAAGTTCTGAATAAAATCCCAATAACCCCTCTCCCAGAAGATTCCCTCCCTTTATCACAGTGATTCTTTGGTTTTAGGATTGACCAGAAACGCATCCACAGACTAACACTAAACTGAAAGGCAGGGAAATGCATATAAGACAACATTTCTTAGGGTACAAATAGTTTCCTTTACAGCCCATCCAAATAATATTAGCTGAATCACAAGTCAAAGCTAGGGACTCCCTTATAGTGGCTTAATTAAGCTCTGTTGAAAATATTAACAAATTCCTTGAGCTGATAACTTCACTCAAATATATGTGAATTTAATAAATGCATTCAGTGTTTTTCACTAAATTCTAACTGAAAGCCTGTTTAGAAACCTAGTGCATAATTAAACAAATACCTGATGTTAAATAGCTAAATTTTGTGTACTACTGAAAACCAGATGGGCACAATAAAAACAGAAGTATTTCTAAAAATGTAACCCGGTTACAGTTTTATTAGTTTCATCGTTTCAGCTATAAAAGAAAAGGCAATTTAACCTTAAAATAGCTGCTTTGTAAATGCAAGAGGTATGACAGTGGTCTAAAATCCAAAGGAATTAAAGCAACAATACTGTTGGCACAGGTGGCACTCCTATAAACCATGGACTACATCAATAATAATTTCTAATTTCTTTTTTCTAATTAAAGAAAACTAAGAACATCCACTAGTTTTGATTTCTTAGTGACCAGCATTCAAAATTTATTAAGTTATTACTTATTTTGATTTACATGGATTTGCTTTTGTCTTGAAAATACGTGTTCAGGAAAGACATACTGAAAGATTTACAATCTTGATCAAAAAGACAAAAGGAAAACAAATAGCAATCAGGAAATTTCTGTGGATATACATGAAATAAATGATTAATGACCAAAGAAAATAAATACCAGGTATTGTGAGGTATCTCAGCATTACAGTAACTGTTAAATTTGAAAAGAAATAGTCACTGAACTAAGTAAAAAGAAAGTACTGATGGTGAGCAGACTGTGAAATGTTCTGCCTCATCCCAGTCACCAAGTATTTTAATTTATCACTGCTACTTCTTTACCTTCCATAATTCATTGCTGAAGGTAAATGAACAAGTTCCTATTTGTTTTGTATACACTTCAAGTTCTATGTGTTTTTTTCAAATCATCTACCATTTACTTTTACACTAAACGTTCTTAAAAGAAAGGCTGACTTACTGATGAACAATGGAAGACATCAAGTACTGCAGTTGGCTGCCCTGAATTGATGTGTTTCAGGAGACTAGTAAGAGACTGGTCTACAGTTGATTTGGTAACAGAATTTACATAATTAAATGCTTTTCAATAGACCAATGTGTACATAATACATGGTAAAACACAGCTGCTAAGCAAGTTCAGATTTTTGCAACACAGCTACTTTTCTGTCAAGTAAGGAAAAATGTATGTATACAGAAGTTATTCAAATATAGTAAAAAATTATGAGAATAACTCCAAATATTAATCTCTGTCATCAATCTTTCATTTTGAGTGTGAGGAAAATATTAAAATTGACATGTTGGACATGTTAAGAATCTACCATAGAATCCTTTCAGATGCATATTGCTATGTACTGTATCGTGTCATATCATACCTAGCTTTTTCTTGTTTTTCACATGTTGTTGTCCTGTTTTTGGATATAGTTTGGAAGTTGTGCAAAACAGACAATTAAATGTATTAAAAAACCTTGAGTTGGCACAGTTTGAGACTGCACAATAAGAAGAACAGTATACATTGTACCATAAAAAAAAAAAAAAGCTGAAAAATTAATTTCTCTCTTAACTGCATTTCAGTTAAAACTAAGAAGTTCTATGGTCCTCTCCTAAAATGCCATTTAGTTTATATTTATGCCACCTGGAAGATTTCAGTCTACTCAGTTGACTTTAACTTTAGAAAGTCTCCAATTCATGCAAAGGCTTGTTTAGAAACTTGAATATTATTGCTTTGATGTATTCTTCTGTGGAATTACTCTCATCATTTAGAATCCAGCACAGACTTAGTTAAGATATATTACCAGCATTTTGGCTTACAAGGCACATATGGTGAAGTTAAAGGGACAGTAATATTCTGTATGAAAGATAAAGTAATTCTAAGATCCTTTCTTAATCTAAATGTCTTTCCTAAACACAAGTTTAGCAATTGATGAATTGAAAAAGGATTCCCACAAATCACATGTGATCCCTCACTCAGCCTGTTATGGGCAAACACAGAATATAATTTTCTTACTCACTGAAGACCAAAGGCTTAGATTATCAAAATTGCAGAATTCACATTTACTTTGGAGTGTCTAAAATGGGGCTTTAAATTCTATCTATTCCATTTCAGTCCAATTTATTTTCTTGTGTTGCAGTATTACTGCTGCTGTTTATTTCAGGTGCTTAGAAGCATGCTATCAGACAGGAATATGTAGTCTTTGAAGACACACATTGTTTCTTTATCTAATTTTATTTTAGTGCTGAAGTCACTAGTCCAGCATAACAAGTAGGCTGGAAATAAAAGGTTTTCTACAAGAGAAACTTAGAGAAGTACAGAGAAGTATAGAGAAGTATCTTAACAGCAATGCTATTAGATACAAAAAGCAAAATCTAATCAGCAGCGACTAAGCAGTTATTACTTATGATGAAAGGTACAATACCCTCAGATACACTGCAAATTTTGGCACTATAAGCAGGCAGCTTACACTATTTAGTTTGCTATGAAGGACAAAGAGCATTATATAGCATGCATTTACTACAGCCCTGGTTTTAGTTTGGAAACTACGCAGTGCATGACTCTTACCTCAGATTTCTCCAGTTTATTTTGTGCATCAATCTGAGTGACAATTTCATTCATATTGGTCTCCAAAACCATTCCACCCATGACCATTTCAGCCAATATATTATGGACCTAAAAGAAACCAAAAGAAAATTTAAAACTGCAAAATATCCTCCATACAGTCTGCAGAGATGGTCTAGGTACCTCATTACAGGAAACATGTATTCTGTAAGTCACTTAATTAATGTCAGCATTTAATCTAAAGCCAGCTGGGAACAAACCTCAAATTTCACGTTTCCTTCTCCAGTATCTTCTTTGTTCACAGCTCTGTTACAAACTCATCAGCTATACCACTTACCAATGCTAAGAAACTTTCACATTCCTCGTTCTTTTGTTCCCATTTTCCACCCAATTATTAGAGTTCGAATTAGCATCAACAGCAGTAACACCTCTAGGAAACAGGTCCTATGAGACTCAACAAATTGCTCACAAAATTACTCTGGGCAACAACTGAGAAGAAAGAGACTCTGATATTCACCCACCACAGATCCCAAGATTTGTCTCAGAAGTAGAATTGACATTCCTGAGACACCAGATAAATATGGAGTCTTCAGCACCTACAGCTAAGACTGACGGCTAGGACTCAAACTGCAGGAGCACATAAACCAGCTGGGGACATTACTGAAATGGGTATGTTTAAATATCCCTCTTTCCTGCAGCCCTGACTTGAGGATGAAAGCCCTGGTTCATGAATCGCTGCTTCACAGTCTGCACTCAAAGCACATTGAAGACTAGTTTGGGGTTTTTTTTCTTTTTTAAAAGGCATCCTTCTGCACACCTACTAGTAAAAATCCACAGTTAACCACACAATGTATAATATTTTAACCCTGTATTACTATTTAAATCTGAAGACAAGGAGCATTTTTCTACTTTTCAGAAATAAACACGTACCATCTGGTATCTCAAAAGCATAATTCTAACTACTACTTTGGACATTCTCCCAATCTCCCTGTGGATTAAGGATAGAACTAAATCTCTAAATCAAATAACCTGGAGGTAGTGCATCAAAAACCAACACAGTTCTTGGTTTTGTGCCATATCTAAAAAAAAAAAATTGATTTTTTTCCCCCTGATAAATTGTACTTTTGTATGAATTTATAATTTAATATATCTAGAGAGGCTGAAAACAGCTCTTCTTCAGACCCCTTTGGGCTCTTCCAAATCCTTCCTTTCTATATGCTTCTTATTCCTTTGCCCCCAGTCTCTAGAATTCTTCCTCAATGCAAATCGCCCCATACCATGGGTCATGCTTCTTACCTTTCTCTGCATTTTTTCATACTTTCAGGATGCAATAATGAAGTCTAACACACAGTATTTAATAATATTCAAAGCATAGATGCTTTAAAGAAGCTTGAATATTTTGTCTTGCCCCCACTTTTCTTCTAAAGGGATGGTTTTCTAAATAACAGCATATAATTAATTTTATTTGGTAATCTGCATAAGAAAGGAAATCGCAGCTTTGACTAATAAAATTATGTAACTATTGTAATCCATTGATTCTGTCCCCTTAAATATATGTTTGCTCATATGCAAGCAGCAGCAAGATAAAAATAAACAGTAACTGTTCTTTCTTTTTAAACTGCAAAATCATTACAAATACATATTAAATGCATAAATACACATTATTGCCTCTATTTTTTCTTGTTTAAAAAATCACTAATTATTTTCCTAAAGAAACAACAACAAAAAAATCTTAAATAAAAATGCATTAAGTAGCCATGAAGTGCAAAAGACACTTCAATAGTGTATTTAAAATAGCATTTAAGTGAAAGATTGAAGGCACAACAAATAGATACCTTATATTCCAAAAGAGATCTGAAATTGCTGTTTTGTAATAGCAATGTTAAAGTGTTCTTACAAAAACCAAGAGTGCTTCCTATTTATGTTCAATGCATGCTCTTAAAGGATACTCTAAAGTAGAAGGAATGTATCAAGAAAAAACTCAGGAAAATTTGGCAAACACATTTTCTTGTCTTCAAGAAATTTGATTCTGGATGGTTCACTGTTCTGGTTAGATAATAAACTCTTGCAAGAGATCATGATACTCCCAGAGATATTTCAACAGGTGGCAAGAAGTTGTGCAAAAAACAAAGTATTCCCTTACATTATTCCCTAGCTGAATGTATTCTATTATTTTAGTTGTATAATAGCTTTCAGTAATGCCTTTTCCATCAGAAAGCATTAGACTCTTGGACTCAGTGTAGGAATCAGTGCAGGACTGAAATAAACCTGCCCCTCCTCCTCACAAGGCATGTGAAAATGTCTTGCTCCAGCTGTAGCAAGTTTTTTGGCTGCTTGAAGTAAGATCATCTTTAAAAGAGAAGTCAAATTCTCTCCTGTACAAACTACACTTCCCAACACCCCAAGTCCTCATCTGCTATAGCACATTAGAAACATTCATTCCCACCTATATTCCATTCTCCACATGAATTTCTCATACTGTATCAGTATTCTTGAATAAACATCTGTCTTGGCTCCAGGTTACTATAAGTTACTGCTGAGTCCTCTACAATTACTAACACTTGATGAACATAAATATTTCCTTACAGAAATACCACACAAAATGTTATTAAGGAGGCAACAGCTGTTGAGATTACAGTTTAATTCTTCTACATGCCACATCATCTATTTACAAGAAAAAATGTTGGTTTAGGCAGGTCTCACTAGAGAATTGCAAGTAAGCAACATCCCACAGCTTCAAGAACTGAAGACACAGAGCAACTCTCATTAAACTAACTTTGCCAGTCGTCACTTTTCTCAATATCAGACTACTCAAAATACAAATATTTTAAAGGTTTCGCCCCAAACAGCATCCACACATAAGCACCCATTATAACATTCTATAACTAAGAATGCCTAGATCAAACAGAAGCAACTGCTGTTTTTTCCTTTTATACACTTGAAATATATTAACAAGCCAGGCCACAAATATCTGACAAGAGAAAGTTAATGCATTAACTCTGAAGGCTCAGTGTATTATATTTGTCACCTTATTTGACAAGGTGACCTTATCAACAGTTTAAAGATAATTTAACACTCTAATTTCACTCTCACAGATACATCTTCCTATTTTGTTCTCAGACCTACAAGAATACCGATGAACTTAAACTGGAGGGGAAAAAAAAGGAAGAATGGAGATGACATCAAATTAGTCACAGCTGCACAACTAATGCTACTGTACAGATGGTGGCAGCCCTGCATTACTACTGAAGTTCATGTCTCTATATTGAATTCTTTTGTTCATTGAATTTACGCTGACGTTAAAAATCACTTCACTGTTAATGTCACATTCAGAGTTTTTTAACTCGAAGTTTCACTGTCTTTTGTTGTGAAAATGCATTATTTTTACTAAAATATCTAACTAGTATTTAGAGTTCCCATTTTCTTCAGAGTTTGAAAATTCTGGTCTAAACATTTAATGAGATTCTTCAGCAGATTTTTATATTTTTAGTAAATCAAAAGAAATACTTAAATTCTAGTGTCCATTTGATATGTAATTTTCAAGAAGAAATATCTCATATCCAATACAAAGTAAAATATTTTTCAAGAAATTTAACATTTTGAAGCGCCTAAGTTCTTTACATACTATTAGAAATATTTTGTCTATCAAGTTATGTTAAGTAATACTCTTTAATGAAACATGCTACAGAGCAACAGCTCGGAGTAGAGATCAGCCAAAGCATTCTTCAGCTAAAGATCAAACTCCTTTCCACAAAATGACTGCAGTACTTTCATTCTTTAAGCTCAGAAGCCAATATATAAACCACTCATAAACTCTTCTGTACTTTAATCTGCCCTTTTGGAAATATCCAACAAGTTTCAGTTATGGAAACAACTAGAAATCCTAATGACTTTTCATGACCTAAGTATTGGTTGAACACTCACCCTATGTAATCTGCATTTCACGGTCCGGTAAGGTGCAAGTGTTTCTTCCAAAAGAACTTTCTGATTTTGAAACAAACTGAGTCAGTTTGAAATTGTTCTTTCAGATACCTAACTAGGTAATATTTTTAGTCTACTTTTTCTTTCTTACTTTCCTTTGGCACCTTTTGCTGCTGTTTCAGAAAGATGTTCAGAGATGGGGAAAGGTGACTGCACAGAAAGCAACAGTAAGCACAAAACGCAACTGAAGGAATAAATTCTGTATATTAAATTCTCAGCATTTTAGGTATTACACCAAAATATGTCAAAGTCCTTTTAAATGAAAGGTGACTATAGTAAGAGCATTTCTCTAAACTAGATTAATAAGTAAAACACTTGTTTCTTATAGCTGAAATATTCAAACAAGAATGTTTCTAAATGTTTGAAAAAAGAAAAAGTCTGTTTGAGATTTTAAACAGACAGATCCACACAGCATCTAAATTACATGATCATAGCAAATGAAAGGCACCTTCCAATCCTAACTGGAAAACACTAAACTTCAGTTCTGAGTTATATAAAACCTAACCATAAACAAAAAAGAACACATTATTTCTTGAAGCTTTTCCTACTCTAAGAATATTCAGATATCTTAGATTTTACAATTTTATGTGCAGTACTATTATGCAAATCTTCTGTATTATTTTCTTGTTCCTCAGAAAGAAGGTGCGTTCCATCGCAGCTTTCAACTAATGAAAGTATTTTAGCAGACACAGTCTAGATTTCACTGATAATTAAATCACAGAATCATGGAATCAGTAAGGTTGGAGAAGACCTCCAAGATCTCCAAGGCCAACCTTTGACCAAACACCACCATGTCAATTAAGCCACAGCACTAAGTGCCTTGTCCAGTTGTTTCTTGAATACTCTTGGTTATGGGGTCTCCATCACTTCCCCAGGCAGTCCGCCTCAGTGCCTAACAACTCTTTCAGGGAAGAAATTCTTCCTGGTATCCCACTTGAGGCCATTTCCTCTTGTCTGTTCATGGTTACTTTGGAGAAGAGACCAACCACCACCCTGTTTCAACCTCCTTTCAGGTGGTTGCAGAGGGCAGTGTTGTTCCCACTGAGCCTCCTGCCCTCCAGACTGAACACCCCCTGCATGCTCAGCCACACCTCACAACACTCACTCTCTAGAGACTCTACCAGCTTTATTACCCTTCTCTGGAAAGTAAGGCAGAGTTTAATACCAAATATCAGCTGAACCAAACATTTTACTTGCTGAAAATACAAGATGTCATTACAGTACCTTGTCTACATGGAAGATTAAATCCAGCTCACAGACATTTTCAAAACACTTGTCTAATGTTTCCACAAATACCTGCAAAGAGGGAAAAAAAGCACCAAAGGTCAATCTTTAATAAAAATTCTACAGTTCCATTAGGTGTGAGGTTTGAGAAAAGCAAATACAGAAATTGAACACTGGTCAGATCTTAAGGCATTAAAGGCATCTACAGAAATTATGTGGTTAACATCATTTCAAAAGTATGTTATCTATGTAGACGGCAAAACTGTATGCACAAGCCAATTTAGGTTAAAACTCTGCTTAAAGGCACACTGTTTCAAAAAATGGATACATCTTGAAAAACCAGTAACATAACCTACACTATAATTTTCTCAGCTGTGATTCAAAGTACTCCTTCCCATTTAATTAGAATTTAATTATGAAGTAAAAAAATCAGCTTTTCCCAACATTATTTTTAATAATTACTACACTGCAGGCATCTCCTAATTACCCAGACTGTTAACTTTGGTTTTAACTGTCAGCATCACTCCTTCCACCAGCAGTATAGCAGCTTTCACTTGACTTAGGCCCACTGAATCCAGGATGAAAAAGGCATCTGTCTTAATGCCACACCTCCCGATCCTGTCAGGCATATCACCATATAAATTTAGAAAAGTCTAGAAGTTTACACACAGGTAAATAAGTCATTTCTCAATCCAGAATACAAAAGCATAAAGCAGAAAATCCAATAAGCTGCTGAACTCCAGCCAGATATGGCCTGTACATCACCTTGCTCTGGGGGTTTCTGAAACAGACTCCTTGGCATTTATGTTCGTACTTCGGTACACCAAGAGCACCTGATCCCCAATTAGTCCAGGTAAAGAAATGATGATTGTACTTGCAGTCCTGAAGTTCCTGAATACCAATCACCATGTGCTAGTGCTGAGTGCTGTCAAAGATTCCAGTCTTAGAGAGTTGTATGCACAGTCCCCTTTGTCCAAGGGGTAACTCCTACAGACACAGGTAATGTCAAGATCTCTCTAAGCTAAATGTAAGGTTGAGCTTAGGGTCTTCAAAGTTAAAAAGAATTTCTATAGGAATTTATTCATCTTTTATTAATGGTGAGAAAATAAACTGCAACTTGTTGGAAATTTTAATCAGTTTATATGTTTCAAGGCCATTTTGTCACAATATATATTTAATATTATTTATTAAGCTGCCACTGTATGCAACTTTTTATTCAATTTTAAACTCAAACATCCTAAGGAAGCAATATGGAAGATAAATATCTCATTCTGATTGATTCTCTGTTCCACATGATTTATGAACCCCATTTGAGAGGCACCAGATTTCAAACTGCCTAGGCCCAGAAAAATAGAAACCATGTTCTGACATAGATCACACAATTGTTTAGGTTGGAAACCTAAAGATGAATGAGCCAAACAGGTAAGCTAGCACTGCCAAATCCAGCTCTAACCCAAGTCCCTGAGTGCCACATCTAGATGTTTTTAAAACACTAGGCATGGTAACTCCACCACTTCTCTGGGCAGCCCATTCCAATGTCTGACAATCCTTTCCGTGAATTTTTTTCTAATATCCAGTCTAAACCTCCCTTGGCACAAACTGGGGCTGTTTCCTCTTGTCCTATTTCTTCTTTCTTAGGAGAAGAGATTGAAGTATCTCTATAACCTCCTTTCACATAGTTGTATAGAAAGATAAGGCCCCCCAGTCCTTCTTTTCTCCAGGTTAAATATCTCCAGCTCTCTCAGCCACTCTTTGTAAGACTTGTGCTCCAGGCCCCTTCACCAGTTCCAAAGCCTTTCTCTGGACTTGCTCCAGTCCCTCAGCGTCTTTCTAGTACTGAGGANACTGAGGAGCCCAAAACTGGACACAGGACTTGAGGCATATCATCACCAATGCCCAGTACAGAAGGACAGACACTGGCCTCACTACTGCTGATCTAAGCCAAGATGCCACTGGCCTTCTTGGCTGCCTGGGCACATGTGGCTCATGTTCAGATGCTGTCAACCAGCACCCCCAGGTCCTTTTCCACAGGGCACCAATTATCAGCGATTGATGGAGAGACGGAAACCCTGACTCATGATCAGAATTCGATTTTACTCAGGTTTTCCAAGAACTTATATACCATTTCAGTAAGCTTAATAATTTCTACTACAACGATTAGGTTAAAAGATCATACAAGCAGCTTATGCATTTTACAACATCTTTATCATAGGGGGTTGATTGAATCTTTCCTCTTCCCTTAAGCAGGTTTAATCCCATCTTCTCACAAACTCAAAGTTCTGTTTGTCCTTGCCATAGCATCCTAGTCACCAGACTAGCTATGTTAATTAAGTCTGTCTTACTCTCTGTCTTGCGTATTCCCACAGGCAGCTTTCAGCCACTCTGCACCAGCCTGTAGCACTGCAGGGACTATTGTGACCCAAGAGCAGGACCTGGCATTCAGTCTTGTCAAACCCTTTACAATTGACCTTGGCCCATCACTCCAGCCTGTCTGAATCCCTCCAGCAGATCAACTCTCCCACCCAGCACAAAGTCACCTGCAAACTGGCTGAAGGAACACTTGAACCCCTCATCCAGATCATCCACAAAGATATTAAAGAGGCCTGGCCCCAACACTGAGCTCTGGGGAACACCACTGCTGACCAGATGCCACCTGGATGTAACCCCATTCACATCCACTCTTTGTGGATAGAAGTCCTGCTTCTATAGACATGTATTTATATCTACAAACCCAGTGAAACAGATATGCTGGCCAATAGCCATTCCCAACTGCCTACCTGGCATTATCAACAAAGATTACTTTTACATGTTAATTGCTGGTCTTCAGATCCTGTTCACACTGTAAAAGAGAGGACAATCATACATTGCCCTTGCTATTACTACTACTATTAAAGTCTTTAAAATTTTGAAGTCAAACTACAAATTAACTGATGATCCATGCATTTAGAACAAGGACTATTCTTTAATAACAAAATACAAATCTGTAACTTAAACTAAGAACATAGAGCATATTCAGAGGCAGACTCAGGACATTAAGGTTCGGTGACAAGTTAACTAAGAAAATGAATGTGCTGCTGTTAAATTATACTGAAGCTAAGCACAGCAGGATTTTTTCTTCAAGCAGTTGTTAATTCATTATGATAGTAACAGTCTTCTATAAAAAAAAGGATGCGGGCAAAAAAAACCAACTTGTATGTTAAGAAGAAAAAAACTACACACTTGACAACATGTGCAGCAAAACAAACCACCAAAGATATTCTCTTACTTTCCTTCCACCTTAGGAGAATGCAGTTAACAAGGACAGTGTTGTTTGACATTAGCTGCAAGAAGAAGATTGGAAACAGTGTAAATGCAACCTTTGTCAATGGTTTTAGTTACAAGAGCTAGGAGTTTGACACTATTCCTCACATAAGTCACCAACTTTACACATGATTCACACACTCCAACATCTGTCTAGCTCCTTGTAAAACAAAAGAACCCATTAAACACAAAGGCAACTCAAGAATCCTAAAAAGACCCCCCTCCAGATACATGTATTTAGTAGCAGCATGCATGCTCACACATCAACAACACAAAAGTTTAATTTTTGAGACATTCTTTCAGTAAATAAAGCTCCTACAGTAACACTTGATTCATTGTTGGAGTGGTCACTTTTAAACCTTTACCTATTATACAGCAACCCCACCACACACTAAATAAACTCACAAATCTCTGTTTACAATGCATGACCAATAATGCACAACAAATGCTTTTTAATCTAAGGGAAATCAGCTGGCACTGACTATTCCTTCACAGAGATTTTTCACTGACTAAGGATTTCTCATGGAAACTTTGAAAATTTCCCTCATCATCCATTTATGATGGTGAGTTCAGTCAGAATAATACCAGAAATTATAAGGTCTACATCCGGTAAAAATGGTCTTTTAAAAAACTGGTCTGCAAGGTAAACTAAATTTCTTACACTAACATTTCTTGGCCTATTTTAAGATGCCTTCAATGACTGAAATGGTAAATAAAATCAGAGTCACTTCCATCAGAATTTTAGTGGAATCAAATGAATTGCACGCTGTGGCAAGTAGTGCTAAAATTTAAGTAATCATTTCAGATGCTGCAGACTTGTAGATCAATAATCAGAAGAGAAAGCACATCAATTGTTTTGGGATGCACACACATCAGTTTAGATGCATCTTGTGATGTTACTGAAAGAGTAACATAAATAAATGAGTGAAGTAGCAGGAAAATAAGGATGCATGCACAATTAATTACTAGCTCCCCTTTGTTTTTTGAAATTATAATCTTCTATGATAAAAAGAAAAAATCATGCCCATCTCCACGTAAGTAAACAGAAAACACGAAAAAAAAAGGAAAACCCTTACACCTTTCTTTTGTAAGATATATGATTTAATAAAGACAGATACGCACTGGGAGCATAAATTATATGAAACAAAATACCGAATTTTTATTGAATATATGCAAGCCGTATGTCAAAACATAAAACATCACCTTTATAATGAAGGGCTCATTTTTAAAATTAAAATTATTTTAAAATAAGCAAATAAGACAAAAAAGGAATAAATCACACATCAGTAGGAAGACAACAAGGGCAGCAGAAAACTCAGAACACCTAATCAGTTAAATGTATCCGAGCATACATAATGTCAAAAACTAACAAAAGCAGGTACAAAATGAGCTAAAAACAATACGAGTAACTCATACGAAGAATATCCCCTTCTTCCTTAGTTAAACAGCAATGGTAAACCTGCAGACAGAAGTAATTCAATCTGCCCATGGAGAGTTCTTATGGCCATCATATGCCTCTCTGATTTTTATTTAATTAGCTTTAAAGCACCTCTGGTCAGGATCCTTTATCATTAAGAACTGAGAAAAACATGTTACATAAACTGCACTGCACTTCCCACATGCATCTCACTGAACACCATTATCTTGAAAGGCTCTATTCAATTTCCCATGGAAGACATCTTACAAACTCCACTGCTTGCTGACTCATTATCTCTTCAACATACAGCAATGGGCCAAGACACTCACAAGTTCTTAGAGCTGATATAGGCTCTTAGGTCCGTAAGATAGCTAAGGTACCACTGTGAACACATTTTTTCCTTACGGCAGTCTACAGCTAGTTTTCACACGTATTTTCCTTCCGTAGAGTAAAACCTTACACTTCATAGGCTAACACAAAGACGCTCAAATAGCACGACAGAATTTACACTGAATCCAAGACTGCAAAACCTAAGCATAGCACAGATGCTGACCCATCTCCCAGTCCAAGTAAAAGAAACTTGTGTTTATATTTAGGAAAAAAGAAAATTGTGTTTATATTTAGGAAAAAAGGGAAGAAAAGAAACTTGTGTTTATATTTAGGAAAAAAGGGAAGAAAATGGTCAAAAATTAACAATGTGAATTTGCCTTAGGTGCTTGAATGAAGAAATCCAAACTGAAGACAGTATCAAACCCAAGGCAGAGTCTGTGATTTGTAATGCACACAGAATATTCATAAAGCCTGAGTCAAGAAGACTTACCTGTGAAACAACTCTGACCTAATGGGGAGATAAGTGGCATTCACAAAAGTATCTTAGAGGAAAAAGAAATAGCAGTTC